>CM074719.1:28219321-28736821 GCA_037306005.1 Rhinophrynus dorsalis
GAATGACAATATTCAGTTCATCACATTTTACAGAGAGGTAAAGGGTGAACAGTATTAGCTCTTAATGCTCAATTTCCCCTGCACTGCTCACCCTGAACACTCAAGAGACTATTGTTTTATGCAATGATAATGTAAGCTTCTATCACAAGTCAGATGTGGTGATTTCAAGAAAGTGCATGGTAGGGATTTAAATCTAAGTTCTTCTGAACTGCATCCTCTTAATCTGCACGTCGCCCGCTGCATTCACTTCCATACGTGCAAATTAGGATGAGATTTATATGTAAAGTTTTCAGTCCCTAATTCACAAATCAAGAATCAACCATTCACAACTTTCTGAAACCACTGAAACATATGGGTTGGATTTACTAATACAATTCTGCTCTAAAACACTGTGAAATCAATTTACTAGTGGTTCACCTGTCTAATGTCTATTTAGTAAGAATTTAGTAGGAAGATTCTCAGCTTAACACTGCTTCTGACAAAGACAGGGCAATGGAGTAAATGGGAATTTTCTGTTTTATGATATGTATAACAAGGCAGAGAGAGAAGTATCACAACCTTACTTCATTTCCCTGTGCATGGTATTCCACTTATTCCACTTATCTAAACTGCTGAGTCACTTCCTGTCAGTTAGAACTATCAGGAAGTAAACACAGTAAATTCACTTCCTGTCAGTTAGAACTATCAGGAAGTAAACACAGTAAATTCACTTCCTGTCAGTTAGAACCAAAGATGCACCAATACCGATTTTTTAAGACCGAGTACGAGTACTGATACTTTTTTCAAGTACTCACCGATACCAATTACCAATACTTTTTTTTGCAGTCATTTGCCAGTTTTCCAAGTACCTATATGCTTTAGGTACTTGGAAAACTGGCAAATCACCGCAAAAAAAGTATCTGTAATTGGTGTCGGTGAGTACTTGAAATATACACACACATACACACACATACACACCACCTCTTTACTCTTGATTCTCCCCTTTTGACTCTTTCTCCCCTCTTGATTCCCACCTTTTGCTTCATTCTCCCCCTCTTGAGCCCCCTTCTTTTGCCTTTGCCTTTTCTCTCCCTTTTGATCCCCCTTTCTCCCACTCCTTCTCCTTGACTCTTGATCCCACCCTTTTGACTCTTTCTCTCTCTCTCTCCTGATCCCCGCTCCTTTTGCCTCTTCTTGGCCCCCCTCCTTTTGTCTCCTGATCCTTCCTCCTTTGCCTCTTTTTCTCCCTCTTGACCCCCCTCTCTGCCTCTTTCACCACTCGCTCTTGATGCCCCATCTTGCCTCCCTTACCCTCCTCTGCCGGGTGCTCGCTGTTCTCTCGTGAGCCCCGGCAGAGGTCAGCATTGGAGCGTTGCCATGGTAACCCGCAGCAATGCTCCGACGCTGCAGGAGGGAGAGAGGTGACCAGGGAGCATTGTGAGCAGCTCCCCGGGCTCCCTCACTGCAGCACCGACCCTGACACAGGGTATCGGTGCTGGCATTGGCCGCATTTGTGCGAGTACAAGTACTCGCGCAAATGCTGGTATCGGCACCGATACCAATACCAGTATCGGTATCGGTGCAACCCTAGTTAGGTAGTAAACACAGTAAATTCACTTCCTGGTTATTTGAACTGCTATCATTTTTTAATAAAACATCTGACAGCGATGGGAGTGACCTTGTTTTATTCAGCAGGAAATGCTCTATAATATATGTGTTTTCGTAAAAAAAACTTACTGCTCCTTTAATATGAGCCCCCATACTCCTTGCTTATATTAAAGGAGCAGTAAGCTTTTTTTTTTATGAATAGTCATTTTATAGAGCATTTTCTGCTGAATAAAACAAGGTCACTTCCATCGCTGTCAGATGTTTTATTCAAAATTTATAGCAGTTCAAATAACCAGGAAGTGACTTTACTGTGTTTACTTCCTGATAGTTCTAACTGACAGGAAGTGACAGGCAGTCTCTATCACATTCTATGGACAAATGTATGTCTCTGACTTTCCTGACTTTCCTCTCCATTAGAATGTAACAGGAAATCTAATTACAATTTGACCACTAGAGGGCACTGCTGATGTAAAAAAACATGGGTTTAAACTGTAATAACTCTGGAAATATAAATCTCTCAGCAGTGGGAGTGCCCTTATTTTATTCAATAGGAAAATCCCTACAATGTATATTTTTTCATAAAAAAAGTTTACTGCTCCTTTAAGTCTAAACAATGGAGAGGTATGTGTGCGCCAGAATGCAATAAAGAGATTGCACCCGCTCGTGCGTCTATGAAATGCAGCAGATGCTAATTTTTTAGTGCAGAAAATGTGCTGCTTTGAAGGACTGTACACTTGCCTAGCTGTTTGACTCAAATCTTTTAGATTAACCTAGTATGGCTACATCCATTAAGACTAGTGCTTTCGAATAAAAGAAAGCCATGGATTTTTGTAAGGGTGGTAAAGCTATTGAATTCTTTCCCTATGGATGTTGTACTCACAGATACTGTAATTGCTTTAAAAAAAGCAATGGATGCCTATCTAGCACAGAACAATATTGAAAATTATGACAGATGGCATCAGTGCAGATAGGTTGTTGATCCAGGGAAATATCTGACTGCCATTTGGAGTCAGGAAGGAATTATTTTACCCACTTGCGGCTAAATTGGAAATTGCTTCAGGATTTGTTTTTTTTTTGCCTTCCTCTGGATCAACAGAGGTGATTTGGCATGGGCTGGACTTGATGGACGAATGTCTTTTTTCAGCCTCGTCAACTATGTTACTGTGATACTATGTATAATTTCTTGAGCATCTGTAATTCATTATGAATTCAATAGTCCTACAAAATGAATATTCTGAAATGAACCTGGTGTTTCTTCATAGTGAATAAATATTGGACTCCTACCTAGGTAAGTGCTTCTGTTACACACAGTAATTATATAGATACACCTGACTGCTGTGTGATGGACTCCTACCTAGGTAAGTGCTTCTGTTACACACAGTAATTAGATAGATATACCTGACTGCTGTGTGATGGACTCCTACCTAGGTAAGTGCTTCTGTTATACACAGTAATTATATAGATACACCTGACTGCTGTATGATGGACTCCTACCTAGGTAAGTGCCTCTGTTACACGCAGTAATTATACAGATATACCTGACTGCTGTATGATGGACTGCTACCTAGGTAAGTGCTTCTGTTACACACAGTAATTATATAGATACACCTGACTGCTGTATGATGGACTCCTACCTAGGTAAGTGCTTCTGTTACACACAGTAATTATATAGATACACCTGACTGCTGTATGATGGACTCCTACCTAGGTAAGTGCTTCTGTTACACACAGTAATTATATAGATACACCTGACTGCTGTATGACGGACTCCTACCTAGGTAAGTACTTCTGTTACACACAGTAATTATATAGATACACCTGACTGCTGTATGACGGACTCCTACCTAGGTAAGTCCTTCTGTTACACACAGTAATTATATAGGAACACCTGACTGCTGTTTATTATAGGTGTCCACTATGGTGCATTGGTTTCCCCAGAGTTGCATTAATAAATAAGCCCCTTTGTCAATGATGAACAGATTAGAGTAGGGGTGGACAACCTGGGGTCCTCCAGCTTTTCCCTACTATGACGTCCATCATCGACCATGGATGATGGGAACTGTAGTCTTCAATAGCTGAGGGACATCATTTTGCTCACCCCTGCTCTGAACTGTGCATCAGTGACAAGGGTACTGATTTATTGGGCCAAATGTGAAGCAAAGCAATTGTACGATAGGGGACACATAAAAATGGATTTGATCTCCAGCTTTTTCTCTTTCACTAAACCTCAATAATGTACATCAGATGCTGTTCCTTTTCTCATAAACATGTCTCACTCCCCCAATGACATCCAGATGGGTTCTTGATAGTCTGCCTGTGATTAAAAGGACCAAGCAGAGAACCAGCATGATTGACAGATCATAAAATAGGAATTACTTGTTAGGTTGATTTTTAGATATGCTCCGTACATACCACATGAATATCTTGTCCCGTCAGAAGCCATTGCATTCCACATAAATCTTATAAATCAGGATTAATAGAGGTTTATGCAATGTATGCTGGCAGCTCCCTATGTAATGCCCTTTGTCTGCTTTATAAATCAGTCTCAACATGTTTTTTCATAGACTGTGAAACCGCTCAGAATCCCCACAGTTCTCATTCAGAGGAGATCAAAAATACAATCTGAGGCCTGTCTGAGCTCTCTGTTTTTCAGCCCAGGAGGACGATACACCTGTACGTGTCACCAGCAGGGTAATACATTATTACATGTCACAAGCAGGATAATGCACCACTACATGTCACCAGCAGGGTAATGCACCATTACATGTCACCAAAGGAAAATGCAACATAACATGTCACCAGCAGGAAAATGCACCATTACATGTCACCATACTTCACTAAAACAGGCATCCTTAAGAGCATTGTACTAATACTTCACTATGCAGGTATCCATAAGAACAATGTATTAATACTTCACTATGCAGGCATCCTTAAGAGCAATTTATTAATGCTTCATTATGCAAGCATCCTTAAGAGCAATTTATTAATACTTTACTATGCAGGTATCCTTAAGAGCAATGTATTAATAGTTCACTAAAACAGGAATCCTTAAGAGCAATGTATTAATACTTCACTATGCAGGTATCCTTAAGAGCAATGTATTGATACTTCACTAAAACAGGCATCCTTAAAGCATACCTCCCAACATTTCAAATTGCCAAAGAGGGACACTTGTGTTTTAGGGGATGTTGCTGGGGGTGTGGCTGGTAGGTGGAGCACTACTGAGAATTTTTAGGCTGTTTCATGACATATTGACACCTCCTTGTGTGACCTAATAGATGACTTATAACAAGACCAAAGTATTTTATTTACACAGACTAATTTATAAACACATATACTGATGTTTAAACAAACAATAATGTAAGTTGTATTGCTGTAGAGCAGTATGATACACTTTTATATACACCTCACCAATATGATCTCCTAAAAAGAGGGACATCAGGGTGGGAAAGAGGGACAGAGGGATTTGGGTCTAAAAGAGGTACTGTCCCTCGTAAAGAGGGACACTTGGGAGGTATGCTTAAAGGGATAGTAATACTTCAGTATTACAAATCCCTATATTAAAGCCCTTGTAAAAAGAAACGTTTTGCCCCCAGTGTCATCTCTCAAACCAGGGGCGGACTGACCATCGGGCATTCGGTCACGGACCGAGGGCCCGTGACCGAAGGGGGCCCGCCTCCGCCGCCACTTCCAGAGCTGCTCAGCAGCTCTCCTACAACGGCCGCCGGCGCACCGTTCTAGTAATACAGAGCGCTGGGAGATGACATCATCTCCCAGCCTCTGCATTACTAGAGGCGCGCGGGACATTGCAGTGCTAAGCCACGCCGCTAGACCACCAGGGACTGCAGGTAGGGGCATTGTGGAGATGAAGGGGGGTATTGTGGAGATGAAGGAGCAATGTGGAGACGGGTGCATTGTGGAGATGGGGGCATTGAGGAAGGGGCAATGTGGAGATGAAAGGGGTATTGTGGAAGGGGGCATTTTGGAGATGAAGGGGGTATTGTGGAAGGGGGCATTGTGGAGATGAAGGGGGCAATGTGGAGATGAAGGGGGCAATGTGGAGAGAAGGGGGCATTGTGGAGATGAGATCAAGGGGGCATTGTGGAGATGAGATCAAGGGGGCATTGTGGAGAGAAGGGGGCATTGTGGAGATGAGATCAAGGGGGCATTGTGGAGATGAAGGGGGCAATGTGGAGATAGGGGGCATTGTGGAGAGAAGGGGGCATTGTGGAGATGAGATCAAGGGGGCATTGTGGAGAGAAGGGGGCATTGTGGAGATGAGATCAAGGGGGCATTGTGGAGATGAAGGGGGCATTGTGGAGAGAAGGGGGCATTGTGGAGATGAGATGAAGGGGGCATTGTGGAGATGAAGGGGGCAATGTGGAGATAGGGGGCATTGTGGAGAGAAGGGGGCATTGTGGAGATGAGATCAAGGGGGCATTGTGGAGATCAAGGGGGCATTGTGGAGATCAAGGGGGCAATGTGGAGAGAAGGGGGCATTGTGGAGAGAAGGGGGCATTGTGGAGATGAGATCAAGGGGGCATTGTGGAGATGAAGGAGCAATGTGGAGACGGGTGCATTGTGGAAGGGGCATTGTGGAGGTGGAAGGGGCATTGTGGAGATGGGGGCATTGAGGAAGGGGCAATGTGGAGATGGGGGCATTTTGGAGATGAAGGGGGTATTGTGGAAGGGGGTATTCTGGAGATGAAGGGGGTATTGTGGAAGGGGGCATTGTGGAGATGAAGGGGGTATTGTAGAAGGGGGCATTGTGGAGATGAAGGGGGGATTGTGGAAGGGGGCATTGTGGAGATGAAGGGGGGATTGTGGAAGGGGCATTGTGGAGATAGGGGGCAATGTGGAGATATAGGGGGCATTGTGGAGAGAAGGGGGCATTGTGGCGATGAGATCAAGGGGGCATTGTGGAGAGAAGGGGGCATTGTGGAGGTGGAAGGGGCATTGTGGAGATTTCTGCAGGGGGCCCAGACCTCTTTTTGGACCAGGGGCCCTGGGTCCTGTCAGTCCACCCCTGTCTCAAACCTTTATGATTTGAGAGATGAACGCTTCTAAAGTTGCCCTCTCCCTCCCCCTTCCCCATAGTCAGCATTTTAGCTGACTCAGGGAAATCTTGTATCGTTTTTCATGTTTTTTTAATGCCTACAAAATAAAATAAAGAAAAAACGAACTATTACTATCCCTTTAAGAGCAATGTATTAATACGTCACTAAAACAGGCATCCTAAATAGCAATGCATTAATACTTCACTAAACAGGCATTCTTACGAACAATGCATTAATACTTCACTAAACAGGCATCCTTACAAACAATGCATTAATACTTCACTAAAACAGGCATCCTTACAAACAATGCATTAATACTTCACTAAACAGGCATCCTTACGAACAATGCATTAATACTTCACTAAACAGGCATCCTTAGAGAACAATGTATTAATACCACTCAACAACAGGAACTAGAATCATTTAGTGCAGCAACAGGCAACTAGATTCATCTTATGGTTAAAAATTCTTAAAAGGGGTTGAACACATTGGAGTTCTCTCTAGCATCTAAGGGGTTAAGTTGGAACAGTGTAAGTGTAAAGGAAGGTATGCACTAAGGCAAAAGAAAGCAAGTGTGTGATTTGGGGGTGAAGATATGATCTGCATTTGATGTGACACATAGAGACACATTGGGGGTTATGTACTAAGGTGTGATAAAGAGGTGATAAAGATGACTTGTCCATTGATATCACTTCTCCAGTTCCTATATTATTCTATACATCCTCTACAACTAAGATCTCCGAAGTTGAAGAAATCTTAGTTCACTGGCTCCACAGAATAAAACAGGATCTGGAGAGCTGATATCACTGGAGAAGTCATCTCCACTTTATCACCTATTTATTACACCTTAGTGCATCTTCCCCCTTATCTCTTCTTTCCACTGTACCAGGGAACAGGCTGGTGGCCGCGGAGGACTACCTGCACCAATATACTAATCATTTTACTCTTAAAGGGATAGTATTGGCACATTTGTACAAACATTAATCGTGTAGGCATTAAAAAATAAAACAAAATGCCCCCAGTCCCATCTTTCAAACCTTTATGGTTTGAGAGATATTCAGGACCAAAGTTCCCCCTCCCTCCCCTTTTCCTGATGTCAGCGCTCTATCTGACTGCAGGGGAATCTGTTCCGTGGACAAGCCAAGTGCTGACGTCAGGGAAAGGGGAGGGAGGGGGGAACTTTGGTCCTGAATATCTCTCCAACCATAAAGGTTTGAAAGATGGGAATGGGGGCATTTTGTTTTATTTTTTAATGCCTACAAGATTAATGTTTGCACAAATGTGACAATACTATCCCTTTAAATTCTCCCCTTAAAGTGATAGTAATGTCTAAAAAAAACTTTTTTGCATTTAGAAGAGCTCAAAAAGCTGATCTAAATGCAAAAAAACGTATCTCTCAAACTGCTATGGTTTAAGAGATACGGGAGTTTGAAGTTTGATTTCTCCTACTGACAGCTGTAAAGCTGTCAGCAGGAGATTCGTGTTGGTCGACACTGTGGCGCTTGAGAAGTGCCTGGATCTCGTTACTTACACGGAATCCCTTCATTGGAATGATCTAAAACATGTGGTGTATGATGGTATGCGCCAAAACAAAGGCAGCAAACGCTAGTTCTCAAAGATTACCAACAGTGCATGTTTTCAAGACGTCCCTGGATGAGCGCATTTGGACCAATTAACCTCTTAATGACCAGTGACATGCCAGAACCGACACCGTTTTTATTACCCTGAAAGTCTGGTGACGGTCCTGGCAAGTCACATACCTTTTACTTACAGCGCTCTTGCGGGAGTGTTGTAAGTAAAAACGGGTCTGAAGTTGACCGCTCCAAGATCGGATCGGTCTCTCTCAGACCTCCACTTGGCGCACTGGGACACACAACAGGTTATTTGTGGTGGAGCATCAGCAATGATCAAAGTCGTCCTTAAGTGGAGGTAACTTCCCTGGACCTCTCCGTTAATGTGACTGAGCCACTAATTAGTCCATCTGTCCTCCAGCTGTGCTATCCCAAAAACATGCATTGTGGGTAGGTCTTGAGGACCAGGGTTGGCCACCCCTGTGATAAAGTGATCACCCGCTGTAGAGCAGCTGTTCTGACACCTGTCATCATGGACCCCTAACAGGCCGTATCTTTAAGGTTTCCCTAGTTGTGCACAGGTGAGATAATTAAATGACTGAGTCTCCGATTGACTGTACTCAAGCAGGGAAATCCTAAATCCATGGCCTGTTAGGTGCCCGCTCGAGGAGAGGGTTGGGAATCACTGTTTTATACTGGGAACGGGCAATATGAGGCCCTCCAATTAGGGTGACCACGGGTCCCGGAACGTCCGGGACTGTCCCTTATTTCAGGGCTATGTCCCGCGTCCCGGGTCATCTTCAACCGGGACAATGAAGTGTCCCGGAATGAAGCTAAGCCGCCCTGGATGTCAGCCTGCAAGCGGTGTGTCACATCATGGACGCCGCTCGCGGCGTCCTTTATATGACACACCGCTTGCAGGCTGACATCCAGGGCGGCAATGCAGCTTACCTGGAGGCAAGCGCTCTAGTAATACAGAGCGCTGGAAGATGACATCATCTCCCAGCGCTCTGCATTACTGAGCACAGCGCGTGGGAGCTTCAGGTCTGTGCCGGAGGAGGCACAGAGCACTTTCCACGCCGCTAGACCACCAGGGATTCAAGGTATGAAGGGGCAAACTTGTGACATGCTTTGATTTTTGTGTTATTACTCTCGCAGTACACTACAAAATACTTATATCCTGCAGTAACTTTATTGACACCCCGTGGTGTACCGGGACCCAGCCCTTAACACTTCCATACGGCTCATATCAATTTATACATTTTTCATACAGTTAAAGTTTCCTGTTAGTTGTGTGATATGTGTGGGACTTTGTCCATGCTGAATCCACTTAGTTAAGTTACATTGTCACCACTACTACTACTCTGATCTATTATATTATTTCCTTTGGCTCTGCGATGCACTTGAGCCATTTAGCGCTGTCACATTGTCACTATTATAGCAGAGAGTGTTCCTTTCAACCATTAGATTTTGCTCTGCGATGCGCCGGAGCCCTTGTCTATGGCTCAACCACGTAATTGATGTACTGTGCTTGCTTATGTCTAGTAACTATACGCTCTGTGCGATGTGCTGGAGACTTTGTCCTCACCACATCCGCACAGCTACTATATTTCTGTTTAATGTTTTCACATCACAATACATTATTCCATTAGTACTTTATTTCACACTGATGCTTGTAGACGTTTCCCCTCTAGGGTGACCACGTCCCGGAATGGCAGAAGGGAAATGTGGTCACCCTACCTCCAATTGTTCAGGACTACAATGGCTGGGGATGATGGGAATTGTAGTCCTGAACAGCTGGAGGGCCTCACCATTGCCCGTCACTGCTTTATACCAGTGAATCTCTACTCTCCCATTATGGACTCCTAACAGGCTGTATCTTTAGGGTTTCCCGTTTGTGCACAAGTGAGATAATGAAATGACAGAGCGTCTGGTAAAGTCCCCTGTACTCAGCAGGGAAATCCAAAACACATGGCCTGAGAATAAGGCTAGGAACCCACTCCTCTATATGAGCAGTGGGTAACCTCAAGCCTTCCAGCTGTGCAGAACTACAGTTTCCAACATCCTCAGCCAGCCAAAGTCCAGCAGGTCACTAGCCCTGCCTTAGATCGATGGCGACCACGTGTCACTTTAATTCAGGATACCACTCATGAAAATTCTGCACCGGAATCAACATGTGTTTTTTCCTCCTTGATTTAACCTTCCAGAAAGGTATCTAATGCAATGTGTTTCCTTACTGAGCACATACATTATATATATACTGCTCTTTGACTCATTTGAGTGCCAGAGTGGGTGTAAAACACATTGAAAAGCAATGCATTGCACACCCCACTGGTACTCAAAGGGTTACGGCTGTCTGTTGTTGACATCAGTCTGTATACAGAGAAGAAATCTGAAGCTTTATGCGTGCTGCCATGACACCTGTCTCACTGCCTTCCTCTCACTAGAAAGGAGAATTTCGCAGGAGGAAGTCACAGACCGTCTCGTTAGAAGTTGTTTCCGCTGAATGCGTTTCTGTGGCTCAGCTTTGCCTTCCTGCTGAGGGTCTAAGTCTTAACTGCAGGGGGAAAAGGGGGCCTTGTTACTCAGCCTGGGGTTATACAGGGAACCACGGTGTGTTCATCTCGGGAGGGCATGCTCGTTCTACCCTTGTCACTGCATGAATCAGAAATGGCCCATCGGGGGGATCTCTCCATGACACCTACTTGTGCAGCAAACATGTGACACAGCAACAGCGGTGATCTCACATTTCCAGGGCAGATCATTTTGTGTGATGATACATACCCTCCCAGCACGCAAAGCATTACCGTGCCAACTTCTGATTATACTACACAAAGCAAGGAATTTAACCCTTTAAGGGAGAACTAAAATGTCTTATTAATAACAACCCATTACCTTACAAAAGCCAGAAAATCCTAATGACCCCTATGAATTTTAGCCTTGTGCCTTTGTTCAAAAGATATCATCTTTCGAGCAGTCCTGAATGTCATATCAATGGAAGGGGACATAACCGTTTCCTTTAGTTTGTGTTTATTTTTTTTAAACTAACGCAGACGATTGCATGAGCCTAATAACACATTTAAAGGGATGTTATTGCCATAAAATAACTAAAGCACACTTTATAGACTGTTCCAGTTTAGAATTTCTATTTCAGTAACGTGATCTCGGCTCTGCTGAAGAGCCTCAGCCGGTCCTGGGACCGGATTCCCCTGCAGTCAGCTAGAGCGCTGACGTCAGGGGAAGGGGGGGGGACTTTGGTCCCGAATAGCTCTCAAACCATACAGGTTTGAGAGATGGGACTTGGGGTATATAGTTTAACTTTTTACCGCCTGCAAGATTAGCTTTAGTTATTTTATGACAATAGTATCCCTTTAAAGGGACAGCAATACTTCTAATACAGCGGTTCTCAAACTTTCTAGTGCCGCGACCCTTTCATAAAATTTCCCAAGTTGTGCCGACCCCTAACAGTAAAATTACTTTCGTTGATCCTTCATCGATGTAATTTTGCTATTGTTATGAATCGAAATATAAATATCTGATGGTTTTAGGCGACCCCTGGCAAATCGTCATTCGACCCCCAAAGGGGTCCCGACCCACAGGTTGAGAACCACTGTTCTAATAAATTGCAGGTCCGAGTCTCCTTTATTCTATTTTGAGCATGTAGCACTATATTTCAATACTAACAGTTTTGTAGTTCAAGCGCTATTCAATCCCAATGGTTCCCCCTCCCACCCCTATCCCCTGCGTCACTCATACCTCTTATGCAGGTCCAGATGGAGAGAGGAGAGGGACAATTTTCAGTAAACAAAAGGAAAATCCTGCCCTCCATCGTCAAGGGCGGGGGGCAGGGTTTTTCTTATACTTACTGTGTGAAGATTGTCCCTCGCTGCTATCCGTCCAGTCCAATGACCGGATTCCACATCTAATGGGAGGCGGCCAGAAGGGGTGGGAGGGGAACCTTTTAGATCCAATAGTGCTTGAACTACAAAACTGAAATATAGTGCTATGTGCTAAAAAAAAAATAAAGAAGACTCTGACCTGCACTTTATTTTAAATATTACTATCCCTTTAATTTTCTGTTGTCCTGGTAGCAACTACCATGTCATGACATCCAGGGCTGATTGAAGATCCAGGGTCTCATTATGATTTTTTTGGCTGTAGCAAGGCAAGTGTGCAGAGCAGAGGGATGTAAATGACGCAATTTGCATTATAAGGGGCGAGTTTTAACTGGGTGGGCAGGGCTTATCATCCTTGTGACAAAAAGTGGGTGGAAGTGAGCAGGAAGTGGGCGGAATGGGGTGGGAATGAGAAGAAGTGAATGGGAAGTGGGCTGAACAGGGTGAGAAGGAGGAGAAGTGGGCAGAGTTTTGGATAAAACTCACCACCGCTGGAGAATCAGCTACTGTCCACGGAGACCTGGTCATTAACACTAAAACCTGGAGTCTCTGGGGCAGATTCGGAGAGTTCCCAGGTATACTGAAAATGTGACTAGTATGGAGCCATGATACACGTTGAGACGAAAATCCCTGTTTCCCACCCTGGTGTCCCTCTTTTTAGGAGATCAGTGGTGTGTATATTAGTTTATCACATTGCTCCGCAGCAATAAAACTTACATTTCTTGTTTAAACTTTAGTATATGCGTTTATAAAATAGTATGTGTAGACAAAATACGTTGGTCTTGCTCTAAATCAATTATTCAGTTACACAAAGACATGTCAGGTTATGGACTAAAATATTTTTCCCCACCAGTCCTGCTTCCAGCACAACAAAAGTCACCCCCCCCCCACTTTGGCATTGGGAGCTCTGTTCTCTGTCTTGCTCTCTTCCTCATGATCACAGTGAGGAGGAGAGAGGAAGAGAAAAGTGACACTTGTAATGTTTACTACACACAATCACAGAGAGGAGGAGAGATGCAGAGTACAGTGACAGATATAATGTATACTATACACAATCGCATTGAGGAGGAGGGAGGCAGAGAACAGTGACAGATATAATGTATACTATACACGATCACAGTGAGGAGGAGGGAGGCAGAGAACAGTGACAGATATAATGTATACTATACACGATCACAGTGAGGAGGGAGGCAGAGAACAGTGACAAATGGAATGTATACTATACATGATGACAGTGAGGAGCGAGGGGCAGAGAACAGTGACAGACGGAATGTTTACTATACGATCACATTGAGGAGGAGAGAGGCAGAGAACAGTGACAGATATAATGTATGCACAATCACAGTGAGGAGGAGAGAGGCACGAGAACAGTGACAGATGGAATGTATACTATACACTATCACAGTGAGGAGAGAGACAGAGAACAGTGACAAATGGAATGTATACTATACACGTTCACAGTGAGGAGAAGGGAGACAGAGAACAATGACAGATGGAATGTTTACTATATACTATCACAGTGAGGAAGAGGGAGGCAGAGAACTGTAACAGATGGAATGTTTACATACATTGTCTTTGTCATGTGGCTCCAATAGCACTGGAAATCACAGTAGCAGCGATCACATTTGCCAAGCAACCGGGGAACGGCAGGAACTGACTGCTCTGGTCCTGGAACAGTTAGTTAGAGCCTCCCCGCAATGGTCACAGTGCTCCTGGAGGCACTCTGAGGTCATTAACCCATGACATGCTTGGATCATCATCCATCCTCAAAGGATGGAATTGTGTGATGGTTAAATGCAGATCAGAAATTCCAAATATTTTTTTCAATATAGAACACTTTAACTTTTTAAAAAGACATTACAACTTTTGTAAATTGAGTTTCAATGACAGTAAAATATAATTTTATTTTTGTAAAAAAAAAAAACTAATCCAGAAAAGGTACATTCCTATTACAGGGAGCAAAAAGTAAAAAAGGTAGAAGCTGTGTACATAAATATCGGTACAGAGCAATTTACAACATTTTAAACAGTTTAAATTCTATTGTGGTGACTGATATTAAGACATCTGTCATCAGCACAGAAGTTACATAAAGGAAAAAGGACTGAATTAGAATGAGGCTGGTAGTAGAATTGGGTCATGAAACATTACACCGCTGTGTGAATAGTGTGAACGCTACAACATTTTCCTGTATTCTAGAGGTTATTAAAACTGATCTTATAAAATGGAGCAAAATGATGGTCTTCGCTGAAGTCCTATACTTATTTAAAATGTTAGTAATATCCACAAAAAAGTTTTTTGCATTTAGAAGAGCTTAAAAAGCTGAGCTAAATGCAAAAAAAACATATCTCTCAAACCGCTATGGTTTAAGAGATACGGGCGTTTAAAGTTTGATCTCTCCTAATGACAGCTGTAAAGCTGTCAACAGGAGATCCGGGTCGGCCAACACGGAGGTGATTGAGCAGAGCTGCGATCTCGTTATTTACCTCGAATCCCTTCATTGGAATCGACTAAAACGAGTGTTTGAAAACCAGGCACACGTTTTAGACAATTCCAATGAAGGGATTCGTGGTAAATAACGAGATCGCGGCTCTGCTCAAGTGCCTCCGTGTCGGCCGACAAGGATCTCCTGCTGACAGCTTTACAGCTGTCAGTAGGAGAGATCAAACTTTAAACGCCCGTATCTCTTAAACCATAGCAGTTTGAGAGATACATTTTTTTCATTTAGCTCAGCTTTTTAAGCTTTTCTAAATGCAAAAAACTTTTTTTGTGGACATTACTAACACTTTAACACAATTACAACTGAAATACCTCGAACATACTTCTAACAACTTCAGTCCATCATCAATTCCTTTGTGTGGGCCCACAAAAAACCCAGGCAAACACTTGAGATGCCCAAATAAAGGTAGCCTGGACCTGTTGGACCTGTGTAGATACTATAAAGATGTCATATGTTCGAGATTTCTCTGACCAGAGCTCGAAACAATGGACTCAAGTGCTGAAATACTGTTTCAGACCCATAGATCCCTTTCAGCTGCTTTTGGTGTCCAGAAAGTATGTCCTGGGAGCCTGCTCAGACAGCAAAATATTTTTACACCAATAATGACAATTTAATGCATTTGTCTCTTTGTATAACTTTATAACGTCCCCTTATAAGTTGCAATATGTACTAATAATAATATTGTATGTACAATATTTATAAGCATTCACAGAGTTATAAATGAGTGGCAGCAAACTTGAAAATGTTATAGGCTATTTCACTCACCAAACATTATGATGGTAACACGGTGCAAGCGTGACAAGACGAGCCGACACATCCATAACACATAAACGAAGAATGTCCACTCAGTTAATCCTCATAAAATCACCTTCTTTATTAGAACCTGGAACACAAGACACCAGGGGTTACAGTCTCACGCATTTCGCACTTTCATGCTTACTCATAGACATCTAGTAACATGTCTATGAGTAAGCACGAAACTGCAAAACGCGTTAGACTGTAACCCCTGGTGTCTTGTGTTCCATGTTCTAATAAAGAAGGGGATTTTATGAGGATTAACTGAGTGCAGTGGACATTCTTCGTCAATATTTATAAGCAACAGCATAAAACCCAAGATATGTTCTCTAAAAAAATGATTACAGGTCAAACGTTTTTTTAATCAAAGTGTGAGCAATAGCGTCAGCAAATTTCTAAAGGATAATACTCTTTTATAAAGAGTTGTTGACTGTGGCTCTCCATAGGATGTGATAGGAACAACGCCACCTAGTGGCCCCAGTTTAATGTATTCTTAATTTACTCAGCACGAAAAGCCTTCTAATATATTTTCTCATAAAAAAGATTTAATCCTTTGAGTGCCAGAGGGGTATCCAATGCATTGTGAAGCAATGCATTGGATACCCCTCTAGCACTCAAATGGTTAAAGGAACAGTAAGCTTTTGCTGAGGAATGATTAATGGAAACACCCACTCCTGGGGTTTTTTTCATCTCTTTTGTTTAACAAAAGCGCCAACAAGTGTCTGAAAAATGTATTTTTTTATAATGCTTTTTTTAAAATGCTTTCAATGGGAGATCTTGGGGGTTATGCACTAGAGTATGATAAAGAGGTGTTAAAAGGATGGTAATGTTTCATAATAAAAGCAGCTCTAATTAATCTTCATAGTATTTGGACCTTGGAGAGTGTTATTTCAATTCTGTCAGAGTTGTAGTTCAAGAGTTATTCAATGACAAAGTATCCTCCTCCCGCCCCTTTTACTGATGTAACACTGTTCAGCCAGATCAGAAGGGAGGTGCCCAGGTAGATTGCAGAGAGGGACAATCTTCAATTAAAATAAGGGAAAAACCTGAAAAACATGTCAAGAGGGGCAGGGCTTTCATTGTTCTCATAGGAAGAAGATTGTCCATTGCTGTTAACTGTCTGGTCTATGGACTGCATTCCACATCTGAGAAGAGATGGCTTACACTAGGTAAAAGGGGCGGGAGGGGAAACATTGCATGTGAATATCTCTCAAACCATAAAGGTTTGAGAGATAAGACTTATATCGTTCTTCATGTTTTTTTAATGCCTACAAAATAAAATAAAGATAAAACAAAGTATTACTATCCCTTTAAAGCAGAGACTTCTCCAGTGATATCAGTTCTCCAGTCCTTCAAAGCTGGGAATCTCTTAGTGCATTGGCTCCATAGAAAAACATAGGAACTGGAGAAATGATATCACCGGCCCAAAATATACCTATTGAAATTAAAATCTCACAGCAATGGAAAGACCCTTCATGCACTAAGCAGGAAAATAATGACAATGAATACTTTTCATACAAAAATATACTTTTCCTTTTACTGCTTCTTTAACTTCTTGAGTGCCATAGATATATCCAGCGCATTGCAACCCTTTGAGTGTCATTGGAGTGCAATGCTTTTGACATGGAGCTGATTTTCAGCCAAATCAGTGACCAGGTACCTTGTTTCACTGCGTTTTTTGGTCCTGAATAAGGTGACCTGGTAGTTTTTTTTTTTAAAGAAAATCACCCATGGTCGGATACACTTTTGTCGCACAAAGGGTTAAAGAGCCCAGGTTATCATTGCCTGCTGGATCCCTATCACATTCTAATACAGTTGTCCAGCCACTGGCTTGGCTGTAGAGACCCAGGCAGTGTATTTGTAAGGAGTGAGACATCTCCGCATTCAGAATTTATTACTTAATAAGGTCCTTTAAATATCTTCTCTATACACTGCAATTTGGAGCTGCTGTGTGTGTGATTCACTCAAGACTCTGCTCTCTGGAGGCCTTCGAAGAGGAAGAGAAGTAGCAGATTTATTTATGAGTCTCGCAGGCAGCCTTTAAAACGGATACAAAGGGCATCAAAGCCAGCTATGGAGATCTGATTCAGCAGGCTGCAAGCCCTTTATCCAGCCGACAGCAGGGGAACAGACACAGGAATATTCCTGCATTACCTCTCACTAAAAACACTTGCCTTAAAACACAGACAGTACATAAAACAGCTATTATTATGCATAAATACTATATGTAAACCTCAGCTGCCAATGTATTTTATGAAACAGTGGGGTGATGTACGAATCTACCAGAGTTGTCCCTCTGGTGTTGCCCTTCAGTGCAAGTGGCTGCCAATCTCCCAGTAGGCAGAGTAGGCAACTGCCTAGAAATCCAGATTTTGAGGGGAGCCTCAGGCGTGATGGCCACACCAACATTCTGAATTGAGGAATAATGTGTTGAAGAAGATCTCTCTAACAGCCAGCTGGTTAAAGGGATAGTAATACTTAAAATGTAAAAAAAAAATATGTTGTGGGGTTTATCCCCCTGAGTAAAACAAGAGTACTCCCACTGCTGAAAGGTGTTTCATTCAAAAGTTATTAATTTTCAAAGTTGAATTTTTTAGGTGCAATATCACAGTGGCCTGATATTGTACAGTGGCGCTGTTGCTACACGATCCTATGGCCAGCTCTGGTCCCGGGACCATAAATCTCCATAGGGTAGTGTAGCAACAGCACCACTGTACAATTTCAAGCCACTGTGATATTGCACCTAAAAAATTAAACTTTGAAAATTAATAACTTTTGAATGAAACACCTTTCAGCAGTGAGAGTACTCTTGTTTTACTCAGGGGGATAAACCCTACAACATATTTTTACATTTTAAGTATTACTATCCCTTTAAAGCTTCTTCTGTCCTTGCTTGTTGTAGGTCAAAGGTATTTTCTGTGCTAGGAAACAATGGATGAGACTGTGGGTGGGGTCATGTGAGGAGTAGGGGGTGTAGCCAATGGGCAAAAGCTAAGGGCACCTAGAGTGCCTCTCCTAGGAGAGCCTGGAATGTAAATCCGGCCCTGATAGGCTGCACTCTAGGGTATGCACTACAATAAAGGATTTATTTGTAGCAGCAGGTGCAAATCACTGGGCCCACATCTTTTGGGGCACCTTTAAATGCTGATAGTAGAAAAGGTTTAGGATTTTTAGTAGTCTGCAGTGAATTAGGGAGCTCAAAAACTGTTATACACCAGATCCTCAATCTCTAGGTTCTCCACTGCTACAGTGTATGATCGCTGTAGTACACACTACCACATACTTTCCTACCAGTGAGTCCTTTACTCCTACCCCATAGCTTGCACAGGGAAATGGCACAAAGTTTCTCAATCTCTATGTACTGTCAAATGCATGGTGTTAAGGTCATGGTGTAGGTGCCCAAAATGTTGGATTTTTTGTAAAAAAATTAAAACATTGAAATTTTAATGTTCTAGTGTCCTTCAATAATCAGTTAACCTTTTAAGTCTCAGATGTCTGAACAACGCCTTGAGAACCTCTCTGTTCCTTAAAAGGTTAAACAAGAGTAGAGAAAAACGTAAAGCTCCAAAACTCCCTCTTTCAACTACCCACCCGCTCCCATCGTATTAAGCTCCTCCCGCAATATGACACAAAAGGCATAATTTGGACACTCCTATTTTCAGGTGTACAGCTTTATTCCTTGTTAATATTCCTTGTTAATATATGTCCTATTGTCCTTATTCTCAGCTTCAATACTATATAGTCCCAGGATTGATGTAGATCATGGGAACGCCATCAGGATTAGTAAGGAGTAGGTGAAAATATGTCTGATCTTTCTGTTGTATAATCTTAGTAGGAGACTGATAGAGTGAAAGTGATACCTTTATTGCCTAACTGAGTGGATCTAGGCTGCAAGTGTTCAAAACAACTTAGGTCTCTCCTTCAGGCCTAAAAAAAGAGACCTACGTTTTCTTGAAAGCTTGCTTCCTAGGACCATTCAGTTACCTAATAAAGGTATCACTTTCATTCTACCAGTTTCCTGCTTTTTTAATGGTTAACAAGGTACCACGTTTTCCCATAATCTTAGTAGATTCTTCTCATTCTTGAATAAACAATACCATTCTTGAATAACCAATATCAGTTTTAGTTATGAAGAAATGCTTGAAAAGTTAAACTTGTACACACTAGAGAAACGGCGTCTTAGAGGGGATATGATAACATTATACATATTTGTTCAGGGCCCATACAAAGGGCTCTCCAAAGACCTGTTCATTAACAGAACAGTACAAAGGACAACGGGTCACCCGCTTAGACTTGAGGAAAGGAGATTTCATCTACAACAGCGGAAGGGATTCTTTATGGTAAGAACAATAAAGGTATGGAATGCACTGCCTGAGGAGGTGGTGCTATTGATTACAGTAGATGCCTTTAAAAAGGGCCTGGATACTTTTTTTAAAAAAAGAACATAGAGGGCTATGTATGTTAGTATTGGGATTAATATTTATTTAATGCTTGTTGATCCAAGGAGAAATCTGATTGCCATATGGAATCAAGAAGGAATTTTTCCCCCATTCGAAGCAGAATTTGAAATTGCTGTATTGAGGGTTTTTTTTGCTTTCTTTTGGGTAAACGAAGGTAAACAGGAATAGGAAAAGGGTTGAACTTGATGGACGCAAGTTTCTTTTTCAACCTAAACTACTATGTAACTCTGTGGATTTCATTATGACCTGTATACACAACTGTAGTATCGATAGTACTGTTTGTAAACATACACTTTACAGTGGTCCAAAGGAACACCAAAACATTTTTGCCTGTGTTTATTTAGTGCATACTCTGTGGCCTATGTATTTGCAGAAACATTTGGCCCTTTATGTCAGTAACTAGTTGAAGAGCCCGTTACACGGGCTACAGTGCCATTTCCACCTGGTCGCGAGGCAGTCATGAGCAGTAGAGACTGCCCGCGCCTCGGCTGATACAGAGCTGGACGCTCCGAAGGGCAGTCTCTACTGCGCATGACTGCAGCACGCACAGCTGTGTCTACTGAGCATGACGCGGTGTTACACACATTTTAGCAAATTATTATATAGGATGTTGGACCTTCCTGGCTTACTTTAAATTTTTTGCTTTTCTGAAAATCTTTATAAACACCCCCCCCCCCCTTAAGAAGCTTTGAAAGATCATGAAAAGCCATTTTTGCACGTCACATTTAACATTTCCTTTAGTCATTTGTTCACAATACACTGAGTAGTAAAAAGTATTTTTACTTCTAATGCTCAATTGATTAACACTAGTATTTAAATGTTTAGGTGTCATAGAACACAGTTAACATTTTGGTCGCAATTTAAACCCATGCTCTTGTGAACTACTTTCAGTTTTTAAGTCAACCCAAGAAGAAGCAATGAATATAATTTACTTTCTACTCTGAAAGAGGGTCTGTGTAGCTATCTGCCTAACCGATGCTATAGATGCTATAGGTTTCCCTGTTCAGATAGATTCCTTAGCCAAGGAATTCATTTTAACTTGCAGTAAAATCATCCTCACCTTTCTGGTGCACTAATACATTAGGAAAACATCTTTCCAAATCGCTTTATTCCTTATATCAACAATACATCTATGTTTTTCCATTATATCAGTACCACCAATATAATTTTCCACTATCTCACTGTACCAAATGTCAATTTTATTGTGCAAACATTGTGGTTTTCTAGAGATCCATCCGATATCAATATTACATTGGTCTCTCCCTGTCCATTAAAGAGATGCCTTTGGTGATACAGGTAACCCTTGATTTATCACACTCAATTGTGCCCCGTTGTCAACAAGAAATTCTATGTTGTGGCTTCCTAGGAGACACCTAAAAAAGGGTCTACCATTTCAATCCAAGTATATTAGAGCTAAAAGTTCAAAGGAGTGGGCCTAGACTGTAATTCTGCAGATATTAGATTATCTTTGTTAGTTGTGTGACGTGTGTGTGTGTGTCTCTGAGGGCTGAATATTTTCTTTTCCCCTAGACTGTACATTCTGTAAAAATGTTTTAAATATGTTCTTATGTGTCCCATCTTTTGACACTGAAATCATCTCTGATCAAATTGCTTTGGAGAGGAGATAGCCCTCACAATATTTCTAGATCTGGGTCTTTGGATGTTTCCTGCTGAAGGAATATTCTGTCCTCGCACAGAACTTTTGAAACCTTAACCTTGGGATTATTTTGTTGTAGGTGCCTCCTGAATGTGTCAATAAAAACAGACTCAGATTTCTAGGTATTCTTATCTGTATCTCTTACTATTGTTGTGCAGTCTAAATATTTTAACTTTTTTTGACAAAAGCTTTAATAATAGCGGGATTTGTTCTTCTGCAGTTCCCATAACCAGTGGAGGGCTGGCAACATGTGGCCCGGGGGGAAAATAAAATCAAGTGGTCTTCTTCTACTATCATTCAAGCCCATTGTCCCAGCCCACTCCTTTAGTTAATTTTAAAATTGCCATTACGTTGTGAAGTAAGGCAAGTGATACCACAGAGCCTACAGTTGAAATGGGGCTGCACTGCTGATACATTGTACACTCTGTAGTAAGTAAAGTTACACTAGTGATACCATAGAGCTTACAATGGAAATGGGTTATGCTTGGATTGTAGCTCTGTGGTATCATTTGTGTAACTCCATTTCAGTTGTAAGCTATCACTAGTGGAGCCTAATTTACAGCATCAAGTGAGAGCTTGAGTGAGACAGTGGCCCACTGGCCCAGGCATATGACTGGCCCAGGGGGCAATTGCCCTCCTACCCCCCTGGCCAGCCCTCCCCTGCCCATAACTAGTCTGTATGCTTTTATATTGTATGGTGAATCCACGAGGATCGTCTCTGTTAGTGGGATTAAGGTTTTCTAAACGTTCTCCATTTTACAATTTCTACAATATCTTAGCAACCTTCGTTAACTGATCTTGAAATTTTAAATTAAGGTTTTCTGCTTTGTCATCAAGTATTTTTCTTATTGTTTCCCGTCTCCGTTTCTTCTACATTGTCATCATGTAGACTTGTTTCTGGATAGGCTCTCACTGATGTTCCATAATCTGCACCCCTTACATTGTTACATTTGTGTTATATCACCAAGTATGTCAATCTGTTCTTCTAGGTCAATTATATGTTGTGTTAGAATGTTGCAGTTTGAACGGTCAATTAGATTGTCACCTTTGATGTTATTACACACAGCATGTGTTCATTCTTCTTTTTATATAATTGAGTTAAATATTTATATAATCGAGTTAAATATTTTTATCATTTTCATTATATTTCAAAGCATTTTCTTTTCTTCTCCTATAGACATAAACTTCTTAGCTGTATCACTATTAGATACCTGACATTGTTCCCACAAACTCCACCAATGTTCTGGATCTGTAGAAGCATTAGACAAATACTTGCATTCTAGACTGTTCTCCTCAGCAAAGTAATAAGTAACGTTTATACTTACAACAATGGGGACTTCCTTCTCAATCGCTGCTTACTGGCATTCTGCAAAAAATCATTTTGGTGGCTAAAAGGGACTAAAGACAGTTCTGACTTAAAGGGATAGAAATACTTCATTTTATCTTTATTTTATTTTGTAGGCATTAATAAAACATGAAGAACGATATAAGTCTTATCTCTCAAACCTTTATGGTTTAAGAGATATTCACAAGCAAAGTTTCCCCTCCAGCCCCTTTTACCTAGTGTAAGCCATCTCTTCTCAGATGTGGAATCCAGTCCATAGACCAGACAGATAACAGAAGGGGACACTCTTATTCCTATGAGAACAATGAAAACCCTGCCCCCCTTGACAAGTTTTTCAGGTTTTTCCCTTATCTTAATTGAAGATTGTCCCTCTCGGCAGTCTACCTGGGCACCTCCCTTCTGATCTGGCTGAGCAGTGTTACATCAGTAAAAGGGGCGGGAGGGGGACACTTTGTCATTGAATTACTCTTGAACTACAACTCTGACAGAATTGAAATAACACTCTCCAAAGTCCAAATACTATGATGATTAATTAGAATTGCTTTTATTATGAAACATTACTATCCCTTTCATACTTAAAACAATGGGGACTTTCTTCTCAATCACTGCTTACTGGTATTCTGCAAAAAATCATTTTGTTGGCTAAAAGGGACTAAAGACAGTCCTGACTTAATGGGATAGTAATATTTCATTTTATCTTTATTTTATTTTGTAGGCATTAAAAAAACACGAAGAACGATATAAGTCTTATCTCTCAAACCTTTATGGTTTGAGAGATATTCACAAGCAAAGTTTCCCCTCCTGCCCCTTTTACCTAGTGTAAGCCATCTCTTCTCAGATGTGGAATCCAGTCCATAGACCAGACAGATAACAGCAGGGGACAATCTTCCTATGAGAACAATTAAAACCCTGCCTCCCTTGACAAGTTTGTCAGGTTTTTCCCTTATCATAATTGAAGATTGTCCCTCTCTGCAGTCTACCTGGGCACCTCCCTTCTGATCTGGCTGAACAGTGTTACATCAGTAAAAGGGGCTGGAAGGGGATACTTTTTCATTGAATTACTCTTGAACTACAACTCTGACAGAATTGAAATAACACTCTCCAAAGTCCAAATACTATGATGATTAATTAGAGCTGCTTTTATTATGAAACATTGCTATCCCTTTAAAGTTATAGACAGTAGTTTTGCTGTTCTAACAGCCTACTGGCCAATTAGTTCACGTCTGCTGACTAATTAGGTAAATAATGATTTTATTAAAAATCTTAGGAGGACCACAACTTGTAATCAGGCAGTCGGGGGTTGCATGTTGGACACCCATGCTTTAACTCTTGAATGTTCCAGAGGTCTGCAATTCATTGTGATTCGTTCAAGGGGTTTAAGGCCCCATTTCAATTGGTGGGAATGTTAGTTTCTCCCCCATGGTGCAGCTGGTTTGCTCCAGACTTGCAAACTGTAATGTAAAATGCTTAGTGCCGAAATGTTATGGAATTGCTCGTGTTTTTATGAATTAGCAAACAGTTTCACTTATTCAGAAAGTGTGTGTGTGTGTGTGTGTGTGTGTGTGTGTGTAAAATGTCCGCAGTTTTGTGTGAGGATTAGCAATTATGCCTAATTCAGCAAGGCAATTAGAACATATTTTCATACATACTCATTTAAGAGCACATGCTAACCGTGCCATTAATTTAGGGGCATGTGCTAACCGCAGTTAAAGGGATAGTAAAGTCCCCAAAAAATGTATGTTCTAAATGGTAGCTGCACTAAAAAAACACTTAATGCGCTTAATCCTTTCTCTCAAACCGTTATGGTTTGAGAGATGTAAGAAAATAAAGTCCTCCGTTTCCTCCCCTTTCTGCCTGACGAGCTGTAAAGCTGTCAGAGGCAGAATCCGGTCGCCCGACTTTAGGCGGCTCTTCAGGAGCGCTGTCATCTAGATATCTAACTATAATTAATTCATTGGTATGGTCTACACGTATGCTTGGCTTGCAAGCACACGTTGTAGACCATTCCAATGAAGTAATTATAGTTAGATATCTAGATGACAGCGCTCCTGAAGAGCCACCGTCTGGTCTCGGAAGCAGGATCTCATGACATCTGCTGTACAGCGGACGCATGAGAAGGGGGAGGAAGCGGAGGTCTTTATTTTCTTACATCTCTCAAACCATAACGGTTTGAGAGAAAGGATTAAGCACATTAAATGTTTTTTTTAGTGCAGCTGCCATTTAGAACATACTTTTTTGGGGGACTTTACTATCCCTTTAATTAAGAAGTATGTACTAACTGTGCTGTTAATTTAGGAGTATGTACTAACTTGCCGTTAATTTAGGAGTATGTGCTAACTCTGTCGTTAATTTAGACGCATGTGCCATTCAGTATGTTCCTTGCATCAAAATATGAGCAATAGCAAATAGCACATCATCTCAAATAGCACATAAATGTATTGCTTTCCAAAAATAGTTAACCTTTTGAGTGCCAGAGGCACTCAAAGGGTTATTAATGCATCACTTTCTTGAAACCCCGCTTTATGTACATTAACGGAAAATGAAATCAGGAAATGTCCTACGATATATTTCTTATCCTGATAAAGAATTACTAAATTGGTGTGCATCACATTGCAAAGAAAGAAATGCTATATAATTAAACAAATTTAGAATGTGATAAATTATTGCTGACAAATATACAGTAAAAAATAGAACACTGTCAGATTAACCCATTGAGTGCCAGAGAGGTATCCAACGCATTGCGTTGCAATGCGTTGGATACCTCTCTGGCACTCAAAGGGTTAATGCAGAGTTTAGGCATCAAATAGGGTTGCTAATCATATCTGTCAGAATTACCTTCAAATAATATATAACTAACATCCAACAAAGGCAATTTTGGTTTTTAAGAAACATGCCCTTTTTATTGCAGTTAATGTATTTTGCAGTCCATCTTTTTAATGGTGAAAGCATATTGCCTAGTTTTGGACAAACTGGTTTACAATGTGACAGATGTCAAGTGGCTATCCATACACCAAATCCCAGTAGCCATATACTGAGATATTAGAAAACGTGGATTTTACTGCCTTTAGGAGTGATTTAAGTCCTTAATATGATGGCAATAAGTTGGTCTCAGAGTGAAAGTGTGTCCTAGGCATAAAGGGTGCATAATACTACACTAAAACCCACACTGGGACTCTTCTTTTCTTATTTAGGTTATAGAAAACATTAACCCCTTGAATGCTATAAAGGTCTCAAATGCATTGCACAGCAATATGTTGCAGACTTCTCTAGCATAAAAGGGGTTAAAGAGCAGGCCACAAAATTAACTGACCAGTAATCTCTTAGCATGAATAAGAAAGTTGTACATAATTTTTAAAGGAACAGCACCAGCTGGTGACTAAAAGCCATTTTTTTTAATTTTGCCTTCTATGGGAGCATTATAGCTCTCCATAGTAAGTGATAGTTACAGCATCACCTGCTGACCACAATAAAAATTGCAGTTATTTGTTTATATATCTATGTAAAAAGGGCAAATTTTGTCTCCAATCATGTTTGAATTATAAATCTCCAATGAATGGGACAACTCCTACATTAATCAGCAAGACCTACAACATTTATTTCATTGAAAAAAAGAATAGTTCTCTGTAAAATATTTAATATAAAATAGGTTAAAATCACACTAAAAAGTTTTCATGCTTATAATGTACGTTAATGTGATCGCAATGTCTCTATTAAATTTCAGCTCCGATTCTTTATGTTTTTTTATAACATGCAGTGATATGTTTAAAGGAGCAGTAAACTTTTTTATAAAAACACATATTTTATAGATCTTTTCCCGCTGAATAAAACAAGGTCACTCCCACTGCTGTCAGATGCTCTATTCAAATTTTATATCAGTTCAAATAACCAGGAAGTGAATTTAATGTGTTTACTTCCTGATTGTTCTAAATGACAGGAAGTGACTCAGCAGTTTCTATCACATTCTGTGGAGAACTGTATGTCTCTGACTTTCCTGACTTTCCTCTCCATTAGAATCTAACAGGAAAAACTAATTAGAATTTGACCACTAGAGGGCACTGCCAATGTAAAAAAACATGGGTTTAAACTGTAATAACTGTGGAAATATGACTCTCTTGGCAGTGGGAGTACCCTTATTTTACTCAGTAGGAAAATCCTTACAATATATATTGTTTCATAAAAAAAAGTTTACTGCTCCTTTAAGTACTTATAGTTCTGTAGTTCAAAAGATATCCAAGCTGAAAGGATCCTCCTCCCACCCCTTCTGGCCTCCTCCCCTTCGAGTTGCAATCCAGTAGTGTGACCGAACGGATGGAGCAGGGACAAGCTTCACACAGTAAGTATAAGAAAAACCCCAACCCCTTGACGAAGGAAGGCATGATTTTCCTTTGCTTACTGAAGATTGTCCCTTGCCGCTCTCCATCCGGACCAGACTTACAGGCAGCAGGATGCAGGGAAAAGGGTGGGAGGGGGATTCTTTCAGCTTGAATATCTTTTGAACTACAGAACTGTAAGTAATTAAACATAGTGCTAGGTATTATAAAAAGCTTAAAGGGATAGTAGTACTTAAGTATTACTAATCCCTATAGGAAAGTACTACTAAAAAAACATATTGCCCCCAGTGTCATCTCTCAAACCTTTATGGTTTGAGAGATGAACGCTTTTAAAGTTGCCCTCTCCCTTCCCCAAAGTCAGCGTTGTAGCTGACTGAAGGGAAATCCGGTCATAGATCATCAGGCGGCTCTGCAGCACAGCCGGATTGCGTACCCCTCTGGCACTCAAAGGGTTAATGCTTGCAAATGTTTACATTTATAGATATTTAAAGGAGAACATTACGTTTGGAATAAATTACTTAATTTGTTTAATGGAAGGATTTACCTAAGCAGGTGTCATTTATACAGCAGTCAGTTAAAGGGATAGTAATACATCCTTTTTACAAATCTTCATTTGTAGATATTAAAAATGTAAATTAAATGCCCAAAGTCCCATCTCTCAATCCTTTAGGGTTTGAGAGATATTCAATGTCAAAGTTTCACCTTCCCTCCCCTTTCCCTGATGTCAGTGCTCTAGCTAACTGCAGGGAAATCCGGTCCTGGGACCAGCCGGCAGCTCTTCAGCAGAGCCAAGATCGCGTTATTGAAACTGAAATCCTTCACTGGAACGGTTACAAAGTGTGCTTGGTTTGGAAGAACACTTAGAAGACCGCTCCAGTGAAGGATTTCTGTTTCAATAACGCGATCTTGGCTCTGCTGAAGAGCCTCTGCCGGTCACGGGACCGGATTCCCTTGCAGTCAGCTAGCGCGCTGATGTCAGAGAAAGGGGAGGGAGGGGGGAACTTTGACAGTTAATATCTCTCAAACCCTAAAGGTTTGAGAGATGGGACTTTGGGCATTTAATTTACATTTTTAATATCTACAAAATGAAGATTTGTAAAAAGTATGTATTACTATCCCTTTAAATCTATTTACTGTTTTCATGCTCTTGAACTCTTCTGTAATCTAAAAATGAATGGCGACATATTACTACCTTACAGAGCTTCAGCGCTCTATAGCAAGTGATAAAACCGGCACCACCTGGTGACCACAAAATGAATTTGAAGATTAACGAAAAAAAATTGTTGAGGTCTAAATCTAAAACGTATCTTGTACATTAAAAAAACAAACAAAAACCAATTTACTGCCCTATGTTTAACCCTTTGAGTGTCGGAAAGGCGTCCAATGCATTGCACTGCAATGCACTAAATACCTCTTTGGCTCTCAAAAGCTTAAAAAAAAAATGTATCCAATTCTGGGAAAGCCATAGGGGACATGTACAGCTGTCTACTGATTTAAATGGGACTTTTAAAGGGATAGTATTACTTCATTTTATCTTTATTTTATTTTTTAGGCATTAAAAAAAACATGAGGAACGATATAAGTCTTATCTCTCAAACCTTTATGGTTTGAGAGATATTCACAAGCAAAGTTTCCCCTCCCGCCCCTTTTACCTAGTGTAAGCCATCTCTTCTCAGATGTGGAATGCAGTACATAGACCAGACAGATAACAGAAGGGGACACTCTTATTCCTATGAGAACAATGAAATCCCTGCCCCCTTGACAGGTTTTTCCCTTATCTTAATTGAAGATTGTCCCTCTCTGCAGTCTACCTGGGCACTTCCCTTCTGATCTGGCTGAGCAGTGTTACATCAGTAAAAGGGGCGGGAGGGGGATACTTTGTCATTGAATTACTCTTGAACTACAACTCTGACAGAATTGAAATAACACTCACCAAAGTCCAAATACTATGATGATTAATTAGAGCTGCTTTTATTATGAAACATTGCTATCCCTTTAAGCACTTAAACACTAGAGAGGTTTCTAACACATTGTGAAGCAATGTGTTGGCGTCTTTGCTAGTTATCAAGGGGTTAAAGGCCACATTTAACTGTCAGAGGGATGTGGAGCACATTGTTTAGCACACTCATCTGGACCTAAAAAGGGTTCAATCAATAGATATTTGTGGAATTTGTTTCATGTGTTCTGCCGTTGGTTAACCCCAAAAATTGTTCAAATTCAGGTTCTTTTAAATGTTTGTTTGAACCCTTTGAGTGGCATAGAGGTATCAGCAATGCGTTGGATACCTCTCTGGCACTCAAAGAGTTGGTTAATGCATTTAAAAAAAAGTTTTTCTCTGGTTTAGATGCCATGTGGCGGTGATAAATGGACTGTGGAGTTTCCTGCTGTGTAAAGAGAATTCGTACAAATAAAAGGACTTGGCTTGAAAAAATGTTTTATGAGACCCATTAATTATACGCTTAATGAAACACTGTGTAGCGTCCACGCCAAGAATTTCTATCTGAATAATTCATACAAACCCCCAGCGAACAACTGTTCTGTTGTTGCTGTTACCTATATAGGAAAAATATTAACGTAAAGAAGGAATAAAATCTAAAGGCAGACATTATTAACAGGAATGGATTGTAAGGAGTTGATAAAGTCTTGCGGTGACGGGTTGGAGACGTTTTTAGCATTCAAAGTGTTAAAGTTGGACTATACCGGAATTTCTTTAATAGAAGGACTTGTCTAGGTCCATCCAACAGCAGTCAGGTGTATCTATATGGTTACGGGGTGTAACAGAAGCACTTACCTAGGTAGGAGTCCATCATACAGCAGTCAGGTGTATGTATATAATTACTGTGTGTAACAGAAGGACTTACCTAGGTAGGAGTCCATCATACAGCAGTCAGGTGTATCTATATAATTACTGTGTGTAACAGAAGTACTTACCTAGGTAGGAGTCCATCATACAGCAGTCAGGTGTATCTATATAATTACTGTGTGTGACAGAAGTACTTACCTAGGTAGGAGTCCATCATACAGCAGTCAGGTTTATCTATATAATTACTGTGTGTAAAAGAAGCACTTACCTAGGTAGGAGTCCCTCATACAGCAGTCAGTTGTATTTATATAATTACTGTGTGTGTTCTGTTTGCAACTGTCAATGTAGTTTAATATAACGATAATAAGTTTTAGATGAAATTATTTTTGAATGAAAGATTTCCCAGCAGTGGCTGTGCACTTAAGGGAGACGTACTAAGGTGTGATAAAGAGGAGATAACTGCAAATCTCCAGTTCCTATGCACTAAAGTCGTCTTAAAGTGATAGTAATATTTCACAAAAACAGCAGCCCCAATTAATCTTCATAGTATTTGAGCCATAGAGAGTGTTATTTCGTTACTGTGAGCGTTGTAGTTCAAGAGTAATTGAATGATGATGTTTCCCCCTCCTGCCCCTTTTACCTAGTGTAAGTCCCCACTCCCCAGATGTGGAATCCAGTCCATATACCAGACAGCTCACATCAAAGGTCAAAATGATAAATGATTTAGAGCAAAAACCTAAATATTTTATTTACACAGACTAATTTATAAACACAAATACTGAAGTTTAAACAAACATTAATGTGAGTTTTATTTCAGTGGAGCAATGTGATCACTTATATACACACCACACAGTGTGATCTCCTAAACACAGGGACACCAGGGTGATACACTTATATACACACCACGCAGTCTGATCTCCTAAACACAGGGACACCAGGGTGATACACTTCTATACATACCACACAGTCTGATCTCCTAAACACAGGGACACCAGGGTGATACACTTCTATACACACCACTCAGTCTGATCTCCTAAACACAGGTACACCAGGGTGATACACTTATATGCACACCACACAGTCTGATCTCCTAAACACAGGGACACCAGGGTGATTCACTTCTATACACACCACACAGTCTGATCTCCTAAACACAGGGACACCAGGGTGATACACTTATATACACACCACACAGTGTGATCTCCTAAACACAGAGACACCAGGGTGATACACTTATATACACACCACACAGTCTGATCTCCTAAACACAGGGACACCAGGGTGATACACTTATATACACACCACACAGTCTGATCTCCTAAACACAGGGACACCAGGGTGATACACTTATATACACACCACACAGTCTGATCTCCTAAACACAGGGTCACCAGAGTGATACACTTCTATACACACCACACAGTCTGATCTCCTAAACACAGGGACACCAGGGTGATACACTTCTATACACACCACACAGTCTGATCTGCTAAACACAGGGACACCAGGGTGATACACTTCTATACACACCACACAGTCTGATCTCCTAAACACAGGGACACCAGGGTGATACACTTCTATACACACCACACAGTCTGATCTCCTAAACACAGGGACACCAGGGTGATACACTTCTATACACACCACACAGTCTGATCTCCTAAACACAGGGACATCAGGGTGATACACTTCTATACACACCACACAGTCTGATCTCCTAAACACAGGGACACCAGGGTGATACACTTATATACACAGCACACAGTCTGATCTCCTAAACGCAGGGACACCAGGGTGATACAATTATATACACACCACACAGTCTGATCTCTTAAACACAGGGACACCAGGGTGATACACTTATATACACACCACACAGTCTGATCTCCTAAACACAGGGACACCAGGGTGATACATTATATACACACCACACAGTCTGATCTCTTAAACACAGGGACACCAGGGTGATACATTATATACACACCACACAGTCTGATCTCCTAAACACAGGGACACCAGGGTGATACACTTCTATACCCACCACACAGTCTGATCTCCTAAACACAGGGACACCAGGGTGATACACTTCTATACACACCACACAGTCTGATCTCCTAAACACAGGGACAGCAGGGTGGGAAAGAGGGACAGTACCCCCTAAAAAGGGACATTTTGGGAGGTATGAGTGAATGTTCATTTGTTTTATCCAGACCTTATTAAAATGAGCCAATTGAACGCAAAGTAGCTTAGGAAAACCCATAGAAATGTTGTTTTTTTTATTTGTTTCATTCTTTATATTATCAAATGAAATGGCGGGTTATCCATAGAAATGCAGTATCAAAAGAAAGCCCTTAATATGCTTAAAATGGTATATCATTTGTGTGTGTGGACTGAATGAATTACAGGAAAAATATGTTGGAACAAAGGGGTACTAATAAGGCTAAAATTGCCCTTCTCCTCTAGTCTAAAAAAATGGCCATTGTCACCAAGAGTTTAAGCACTTACTCTTGCAGTAGCTTAAAGGGGAACATCCACCTCTTAAAAAGTTTTTACCATACGTTTAGTTATTAAAGTAGTATTGGGAAACATGCTTTTTAAATTTTTTTTTAATTTACGTACTTGATATTGAATCTTCAAGCTGTGCCGGTTAGCATAATGCAGCACGCTACATCTTCGGCACAGCTCATCTTGACTTCCTAATTCTCCTCACACCTCCCTCCCAGAGCATTCACTCCTCCCTTCGGTGTGGTGTGAATGGCTTCTGTTGTGACATCAACCTCAGTATAATACTAACCGGAGCTTGATGTAATGATAGAAGCCATTCACACCACATCGAAGGGAAGCGTGAATGTGCTCCCTGGGGCAGCTGGGAGGGAGGTAGGAGGAGAATTAAGTAGCACTGGGAAGTCAAGAAGAGCTGTGCCAAAGATTCAGCATGACACATTATGCGGAAGTGCACAGCTTGAAGATTAAATATCTTTAAAAGTACGTAAATGGAAAAAAAAACATGTTTCCTAATACTACTTTAATAAATAAACAAATGGTAAAAAAAACTTTTTAGAGGTTGTTCCCCTTTAACAAAATGCTATCCTCCCCCACACAATACTGAGTTTTCAAACCTGACCTCACACTCTAAGCAGTTTGCATTGTGTGCCTCAGATCAGTTGACATATAGAGATCCAGAGGTTTCCAAACTGTGTTGTATATCTGCATTTTAGTGCACGACATAAACAACGATCATCTGGGGACTCCGATTTCACTGTGGTTTAACCTTGGGGTTCCAACAGCCCCAGTTTTCTAGCAGGAACTAATTTAATCTTGTGATCATATGGTCAGGAATGAGTGAGGCTGTTATGGATGCACAATATATAAATGTGTCTGCTTTTCTCACAAATAGGAAAGTGGAAAAATGAAAGTTACAACTAAACATAAAAGGATCTTACATGTTCTCCTACAGTTTGGGGCCTCAATCCAAATGTTGGAGACTGCTGTGTTTTCTGCAGATGGCATTTTTTCCAGCACAGTAAGCTATACTGAGAAATCCAATTTGTTCCAAGACACGCAGACATGCATCAGTGCAAACAACTTGTCGAAGAGACATCTGTTTGTCTGCTCTGTCCGTCCCGGTCTCTTCTAGGGTTGGTGAGGGGGAGTTGCATTGTACCTTAAGGTACAGGAAGGGACTGATGGCGCAGGTGCATAGATGTCTCTACACCAAGCTGCCTGCCTGTACGTTTCAGAACAAGTTGGATTTCTCAATGAAGCCGGACTTATTCAGGATAATACTAGTATTGATATGCGTATCACTATGTACATGATTGTAGGGGCACTTTAATTCGAATGAAAGTTCCACTTTAAAGGGATAGTAATGTTTCATAATAAAAGCAGCTCTAATTAATCATCATAGTATTTGGACTTTGGAGAGTGTTATATCAATTCTGTCAGAGTTGTAGTTCAAGAGTAATTCAATGACAAAGTATCCCCCTCCCGTCCCTTTTACTGATGTAACACTGATCAGCCAGATCAGAAGGGAGGTGCCCAGGTAGACTGCAGAGAGGGACAATCTTCAATTAAGATAAGGGAAAAACTTGTCAAGGGGGGCAGGGCTTTCATTGTTCTCATAGGAAGAAGATTGTCCCCTGCTGTTATCTGTCTGGTCTATCGACTGGATTCCACATCCGAGAAGAGATGGCTTACACTAGGTAAAAGGGGCGGAGGGGGGAAACTTTGCTTGTGAATATCTCTCAAATCATAAAGGTTTGAGAGATAAGACTTATATCGTTCTTCATGGTTTTTTTAATGCCTACAAAATAAAATAAAGATAAAATGAAGTATTACTATCCCTTTAAAGACTATGAGGCAGGGAAGGAGTTAACATACCATTTCTACACCAATGAAACATTACAGGTTTGTTTCTGTTAATCCTCTGTTTTGTTATCCTCCCCTCTGTGAGGCGAGTCAGGCCCCCTTCGCTGCCTTCCGTCTGGGTGACCTTTCTGATTGTTCTGTCTGGAAACCTCATGAAATATTTATTGGAATAAAAATAAAATGAAGTGTGCCCTCTGACTTGGCAATGTCGATCATGTAATATGGATATATCAGCAGAATCAAAGGAGGATTTTTTTTATCTCAGTGGTGATTGTTGTAAATCAGGGGCGAGGAACCTGCATGCCTCAAAATGTTATTGGAGTACAATTCCCATCATCCATAGCTGGCCAACAGCCAGCTGAGGATGATGGGAATTGTAGTCTAACAACAGCTTGAGGCTTGCATGTCGTCCTCCTGATTAAAAGGACAAATAATCGTTTAGGCCGCATGTTGTTCGTGTGATTTAATAGACAAAGTAAAAAAAAAATCATTATGGGGCTTTTTCTATTCAGTAAACAGGATACTCCAAACTTATAATAGCTCAAACTTACTTTTTAATATTAATGTCAGCAACAGTGCCAACTGGTGTTCAAAAAGCAAATTGGTTTCTTTATAATCCACTCTATGGAAGAGCTTGAGTCACAGACTATAGTTTACCATACTAGACATCCCTGGATAAACACTGTAGGACTGAGGAGGGGAGTGTCCAATTGACATATTTTGTGTTATATTATAGGTGGGGCTTCATCAGATGAGCATTGGGGGAGGCTGAAAGGAGGACTTTGCCATGAAATGTGTGGAATGGGGTGATAGTGGGATGAATAGACTTTAAATTGGATGGGGCCATAGATGAAAGTACCAACCAGCCAATATATCTGGAGATCTGGTAATTCAGGTGGAGTCACTGGGGCAGATTAGGAGCGTTCTCATGTATTTACATAATTAGTATATCATCACCTGGTTTCCACAACCGAAAATTGCAATTTCATTTAAATCAGTGAAGTTTGATTTGTAAAAACTTTGAAAGAAACATCTCCCAAAAGTGGGAATACCCATGGTTTTCTTATCAGGAAAAGCCCTGTAACATTCTTTAAAATGGTTTACTGCTCCTTTATTATTTTCTCATTTTCAAGGGCTTCACATGGGAGACGGAATCGTAACACCCCAAACTTAAAGTTTCGTCAACTTTTTTCGTTCACTCCTCCTCTCGTGCATTCCACTGCCAATCAGGATGCAGAAGGGGCATGTCTAATGTCTGTCCAACTGGAGTGAGAGTTCATTCTATTGGCTGTTGAAAACATGGATCGGTCATTCATTGGAGATTGCCTTGAGAACTGCAGCTTCTAATATCATTCATGGCATAGGTCTGCCAGTGGCCCCAAAGAACTCAGTGCAGGCCTCCCTTACTGCAATTTTATTGTATTCCTGTGCGAACGCAGTAAAGATGCAACTTAACGGCTTTGATACTTTCACATGAAAGGATAGTCGTCCAGGTGAAGGCACCCTAACCTAGCACAAAACTTTCACAACTGGTGGCATCACCAGTGGAGCATCACTGTATCTGTATCACCTGTGTGAAAGAATTAGGATTACAGAGATTTGTTACTAGAACTGCTTAGCCTAGAGTTCCTATCCCTTATAATGGTACAATCAAGTTCCCCTTTTTGACTGAAATACAAACAAAGGAGACTTGATTGGAACCAATTTAGGTTTTCTTTCTTTTTTCTTTGTCATTTTCTGCTCCGTCAAATGCCTTGTAGCACTAGCAGGTAACTATCTGGATTTTAGAGAGATCTGTAATACATCGAACCCTAGGGGATAATCCTTTAAGTGAGAGAGGTATTGCTAAACTGCATCTGAAGGGTTAAATTCTTTGACTGACAGAGATGGAGCAAGTCATGAGGATTTTGTAGATTTTCTTTAATTCAGCATGATAACAAGATGTTACAGGAAGCTTTGATGTTAACAGATTTTGATGATATGAAGTTTACAGCATGGTGTCATCATATATTGTCCTTCTAACACAAATATCCAATAGCTAATATATACACTTAGGCTTACTACTAATATGGTTAGAACCTTACAAGAATAGAACATATTTATGTCATCAGTTTACATATGTTCAAAGATGGATATTATACACTGTGGAGCCTCATTATTTCATGAATATGTAATTAACTAGATTATCATAAGAAACTACATTTTATGATTAAATGAATATAATTTGGATAGATTGGAACATAATGATATGATGTAACTCATGGTGGGGGGTAGGAGACCCTTGGTATAGTAATACTTCGTTTTATCTTTATTTTATTTTGTAGGCATTAAAAAAACATGAAGAACGATATAAGTCTTATCTCTCAAACCTTTATGGTTTGAGAGATATTTGCAAGCAAAGTTTCCCCTCCCGCCCCTTTTACCTAGTGTAAGCCATCTCTTCTCAGATGTGGAATCCAGTCCATAGACCAGACAGATAACAGCAGGGGACAATCTTCTTCCTATGAGAACAATGAAAGCCCTGCCCCCCTTGACAAGTTTTTCAGGTTTTTCCCTTATCTTAATTGAAGATTGTCCCTCTCTGCAGTCTACCTGGGCACCTCCCTTTTGATCTGGCTGAGCAGTGTTACATCAGTAAAAGGGGCGAGAGGGAGACACTTTGTCATTGAATTACTCTTGTACTACAACTCTGACAGAATTGAAATAACACTCTCCAAAGTCCAGATACTGTGATGATTAATTAGAGCTGCTTTTATTATGAAACATTACTATCACTTTAACTATTACAAATAAGTTTAGTATTACTGCTGACAGTACATAAATTAACCAAGTCATTTTTATTCTAACATGCCCCCCTTTTTATGGTCTGGAACCCACAAATCTAGTACTTTCATGCTCCATTTGTATCATTCAAATATCTAAAAGTGTACCTGAGACATTGTATAAAATAATCTCTTAACTTAGTTAATCTTCAATTTAACTTCTTACTTATTATTTAGATAATACAAAAACTTAAACAATACAGAAATTACCAATAGTGCATTCTATCAGCAATCTTGATTAATCTTTAGATTTTACACACTAAGAAGACTCAAGAATGAATTCATTACTAATATAGTTTTCGATATATATATATATATATATATACTAGTATGAAAGCCCGTATACATGGGCTAAGGTGCACCCAGCGGCCCTTTCTGCTGCCCTGGAGCGGAGACAGGCGGTGAGACGATCAGCGCGTTCAGTGAGTCTCTACTGCGCATGACTGGAGTCATGCACAGTAGAGACTCGCTGAACGCTCTTATCCTTAACCCTTTGAGTGCCAGAGTGGTATGGAACGCATTGTCTTGCAATGCGTTCCATACCACTCTGGCACTCAAAGGGTTAACGGGAAGCTCCAGATGGCTCACAGCGAAGCTCCCTTGTGTGCAAAACCACACATGCGCAGTAGAGACTGCTGGAACAGCAGTCTCTACTGCGCATGTGTGGTTACGATCACAGGGAGCGACGCATTCTACCACTATATGTTACAGGATACATATATATGGAATTTGAATTATAAAGGAAGGATCCTTACACCTTGCGCGAGAATCGATAAAAAATTATTAGAGACTCATGAAAGTATATTTCCTAAATATAACACAAACATGTCTCAGAACAAAAATGATCAATTCCTGTACACATACATTTCATTTTCTCTACAGGAATGATACAATTATGACAAGTTATACCCAGAATACAGTTCTAGACTGGTGTGTAAAATTCTAGAATTTAAACAAACAAGTATAATTTACTTGTTCAGAATCAACTGTGGTAATGTCATAAACAACATAAATAACAATTATTAATTCATTTCCAGTACTATTAAAGAAAACAAGTCCCTTTCAGTTAGAAAATTAACTTTAACATATGTGATGTTATATCCTATTAGTTTTCCATAGACCCGTATGATTTAGATCAGTAAATAAACTTTTAGTAATATGTGTACTTTACTCCTAGAGTAATTATTCCACTAATTCTAACAGGTATTCAGTGTGGCTCTCAAAGGGTTAAAGAAACACTTATTGTAAAACACGTATTGCTGTTGTATAAAAACAGTATATTGTATCATTTCCAGATCTATGTGTAAATGTTTCTATACCTTTAAAGAACTTAAAGGGATAGTAATACTTAAAATATGTAAATGTCTCTATATCTTTAAAGAACTTAAAGGGATAGTAATACTTAAAATGTAAAAAAAAATATGTTGTAGGGTTTATCCCACTGAGTAAAACAAGAGTACTCCCACTGCTGAAGGGTGTTTCGTTCAAAAGTTATTAATTTTCAAAGTTGAATTTTTTAGGTGCAATATCACAGTGGCCTGAAATTGTACAATGGCGCTGTTGCTACATGATCCTATGGACAGCTCTGGTCCCGGGACCATAAATCTCCATAGGATGGTGTAGCAACAGCGCCACTATACAATTTCAGGTCACTGTGATATTGCACCTAAAAAATTCAACTTTGAAAATTAATAACTTTTGAATGAAACACCTTTCAGCAGTGGGAGTACTCTTGTTTTACTCAGGGGGATAAACCCTACAACATATATTTTTTTACATTTTAAGTATTACTATCCCTTTAAGATGCATGATACTGCATGTGCTATGCTAGGGGAAGCCACTTTCCTTTGCTCTGCTCAGTCCCTGCTGTGTTTTACACATCAGACCACCAGGAAGTAAGGACTGCAAAGGGAAACTGCTTCCCCCACCCAGTCTGATGAACAACCACACACTGACACTGATCAGCAATGCATTGCCCACCTCCCCTAACACTGACTTCCTGTCTTATCCTTACATTACCTCCCCCACTCACTTACACTGCTCAGCAATACTTTGTCCACCTCCCCTAGTACTGATTTCTTGTCTTATCACTACATCCTTGCATTATCACCCCCACTCACTGACGCTGCTCAGCAATGCATTACCCACCTCTCCAAGCACTGACTTCCTGTCTTATCCCTACGTTAACTCCTCCACTCACTGACACTGATCAGCAATGCATTGCCCTCCTCCCCTAGTACTGACTTCCTGTCTTATCCCTACATTACCTCCCCCACTCACTGACACTGCTCAGCAATGCATTGCCCACCTCCCCTATCACTGACTTCCTGTCTTATCCCTATATTACCTCCCCCACTCACTGACACTGCTCAGCAATGCATTACCCACCTCCCTTAGTACTGACTTCCTGTCTTATCCCTACATTACCTCCCCCACTCACTGACACTGCTCAGCAATGCATTGCCCACCTCCCCTAGCTCTGACTTCCTGTCTTATCCCTACATTACCTCTCCACTCACTGACACTGCTCAGCAATGCATTGCCCACCTCCCCTAGCACTGACTTCCTGTCTTATCCCTACATTACCTCCACCACTCACTGACACTGCTCCAGAAACTGGTAGTGTTGCCACCCAGCCCGTATTTTGCCGGTTAAAAATTGGCTTCTGTCCATTGTTAAGTCTATGGAGGGAGTGCCATGGCCGGTATTTTTTTTAAGAAAAGGTGGCAACCCTAGAAACTGGCACCAGTATCTGCATAGTGACGGCTCAGAACCCTTGCACAAAACAGGGATTTTTTCGTGAATGCTGGCTAAAGTTGTGACTTCTATATTATTCAGGGGGTTAAAAACCTAATTTTTTATCAGCGTAAATTTCTGTTTATTCCCAATGGGGCAGTTGGTTTGCCCCAAAATTGCCCCACATTTTGTTGTGCATATATCCATTGGGCTGCCGATTTACAACAGTATATTTCATAGCACATAATAGATTGTGTCCTTAGAACTACATAAGAAGGATCACAGTCCACAGACAGAAAAAGGAGGTCATAAAATCCATGAATCATGAACTTAATTTTAAAGATGAAAGTATCAGTTTTGTGAAGCACGAAATGAATTATCTAAATCAAGTTTGGTATTTTAGGAGACCCCAAATTAATTTTGCAAGCTACCAAACTGAGTTAGTGGGTCACAAAATGGATTTAGTGGGTCACAATGAATTCCATGATTCACAAAATTCACATAGGCTCATGATGCTCACTTATTTATGTCTAAGAAATATATATATTGGGTTTTTCCAGATTTCATGAAATTCAGTGGGTATAATTGTAAAGTGAAATCATTCTGAAGCAAACCAACTGCGCCAGAGGGAAAAAAAATTAATTTCCTGTTATCCCCACTGGATTCAAAGGGTTAACAGCCCCATTTAAAGGGATAGTAATACTTACATTTAACGATAATGCATCTCATAGCCCTTAAAAAAAACAAATTAAATGCCCCCAGCGCCATCTCTCAAACCTTTATGGTTTGAGAGATATCCACTTTCAAAGTTCCCTCTCCCCTGACGTCAGTGCTCTAGCTGATTGCAGGGAATCCGGTCCCCGGGACCAGCCGGCGGCTCTGCAGCAGAGCAAAGGTCGCGTTAATGAAAAGGAAATCTTTCACTGAAACGGTCTTCTATGTGTGCTTGCAAACCAAGCACACGTAGAAGATCGTTCCAGTGAAGGATTTCTTTTTCATTAACGCTATCTCGGCTCTGCTGAAGAGACTTCGCCGGTCCCGGTACCAGATTCCCCCGCAGTCAGCTAGCGCATTGACGTCAGGGGAGAGGGAACTTTGAAAGAGGATATCTCTCAAACCATAAAGGTTTGAGAGATGGCGCTGGGGGTATTTAATTTGGTTTTTTAAGGGCTACAAGATGCATTATAGTTAAATTTAAAGGGATAGTAATGTTTCACAATAAAAGCAGCTCTAATTAATCATCATAGTATTTGGACTTTGGAGAGTGTTATTTCAATTCTGTCAGAGTTGTAGTTCAAGAGTAATTCAATGACAAAATATCCCCCTCCCGCCCCTTTTACTGATGTAACACTGCTCAGCCAGATCAGAAGGGAGGTGCCCAGGTAGACTGCAGAGAGGGACAATCTTCAATTAACATAAGGGAAAAACCTGAAAAACTTGTCAAGGGGGGCAGGGATTTCATTGTTCTCATAGGAAGAAGATTGTCCTCTGCTGTTATCTGTCTGGTCTATGGACTGCATTCCACATCTGAGAAGAGATGGCTTACACAAGTAAAAGGGGCGGGAGGGGAAACTTTGCTTGTGAATATCTCTCAAACCATAAATGTTTGAGAGATAAGACTTATATAATTCTTCATGTTTTTTAATGCCTACAAAATAAAGTTAAAATGAAGTATTACTATCCCTTTAAATATTACTACCCCTTTAAATGAAGATTCATTATTATTTGTCTCCTGCAATGTATTTGGTTTGCCCCATTTTCGCATAGTGCATCAACCTCACTGTTCAGTATATGAGCTTGAGGGAGATCTCAAAAATACGTAAGAAACGGACTCATTTCATGAAGGGGGGATCCCAGAGAAGATTAGGCGAAGGTTCCTAGCAGTTACTTGTAGGAGGAGAAGATGTGTCATAGCACAAGTGACAGCTCACAGTGAAAGTAATGTGGTGCATGCAGATCTCTTGTTGCTTTGACTTAAAGTACAATTGTCACTTTGTAACTAATATGTATTTTTGGTCAAAGTTTCCAAAATTACCTGTATTTATATTGTTTTTTTATTTCAAACAATACTTTGAGATATTTAGCTTTCCATATTTTTCAGTTTATGGGGATGACCCAGTACTGGCTTGCAGGGAGAAACAGCTGAGAGGGGGAGCACTGTGAAATTTTAGTATCTGGCTGGTAGGGAGTGTCAAGTGGCAGGGAGAGCAGTGTGGAATGTTAGTATCTGGTTGGCAGGAAGTGCTAGGTGGCAGGGAGAGCAGTGTGGAATGTTAGTATCTGGTTGGAAGGGAGTGGGAGGGGGAGCAGTATGGAATGTTAGTATCTGGTTGGAAGGGAGTGGGAGGGGGAGCAGTGTGGAATGTTAGTATCTGGTTGGAAGGGAGTGGGAGGGGGAGCAGTATGGAATGTTAGTATCTGGTTGGAAGGGAGTGGCAGGGAGAGCAGTGTGGAATGTTAGTATCTGGCTGATAGGAAGTGTCAGGTGGTAAGGAGAGCAGTGTGGAATGTTAGTATCTGGTTGGAAGGGAATGGGAGGGGGAGCAGTGTGGAATGTTAGTATCTGGCTGATAAGAAGTGGCAGGTGGCAGGGAGAGCAGTGTGGAATGTTAGTATCTGGTTGGAAGGGAATGGGAGGGGGAGCAGTGTGGAATGTCAGTATCTGGCTGATAGGAAGTGGCAGGTGGCAGGGAGAGCAGTGTGGAATGTTAGTATCTGGTTGGAAGGGAATGGGAGGGGGAGCAGTGTGGAATGTTAGTATCTGGCTGATAGGAAGTGGCAGGTGGCAGGGAGAGCAGTGTGGAATGTTAGTATCTGGTTGGAAGGGAATGGGAGGGGGAGCAGTGTGGAATGTCAGTATCTGGCTGATAGGAAGTGGCAGGTGGCAGGGAGAGCAGTGTGGAATGTTAGTATCTGGTTGGAAGGGAATGGGAGGGGGAGCAGTGTGGAATGTCAGTATCTGGCTGGTAGGAAGTGGCAGGTGGCAGGGAGAGCAGTGTGGAATGTTAGTATCTGGTTGGAAGGGAGTGGGAGGGGGAGCAGTGTGGATTGTCAGTATCTGGCTGATAGGAAGTGGCAGGTGGCAGGGAGAGCAGTGTGGAATGTTAGTATCTGGTTGGAAGGGAATGGGAGGGGGAGCAGTGTGGAATGTTAGTATCTGGCTGATAAGAAGTGGCAGGTGGCAGGGAGAGCAGTGTGGAATGTTAGTATCTGGTTGGAAGGGAATGGGAGGGGGAGCAGTGTGGAATGTTAGTATCTGGCTGATAGGAAGTGGCAGGTGGCAGGGAGAGCAGTGTGGAATGTTAGTATCTGGTTGGAAGGGAATGGGAGGGGGAGCAGTGTGGAATGTTAGTATCTGGCTGATAGGAAGTGGCAGGTGGCAGGGAGAGCAGTGTGGAATGTTAGTATCTGGTTGGAAGGGAATGGGAGGGGGAGCAGTGTGGATTGTCAGTATCTGGCTGATAGGAAGTGGCAGGTGGCAGGGAGAGCAGTGTGGAATGTTAGTATCTGGTTGGAAGGGAATGGGAGGGGGAGCAGTGTGGAATGTTAGTATCTGGCTGATAGGAAGTGGCAGGTGGCAGGGAGAGCAGTGTGGAATGTTAGTATCTGGTTGGAAGGGAATGGGAGGGGGAGCAGTGTGGATTGTCAGTATCTGGCTGATAGGAAGTGGCAGGTGGCAGGGAGAGCAGTGTGGAATGTTAGTATCTGGTTGGAAGGGAATGGGAGGGGGAGCAGTGTGGAATGTTAGTATCTGGCTGATAGGAAGTGGCAGGTGGCAGGGAGAGCAGTGTGGAATGTTAGTATCTGGTTGGAAGGGAGTGGGAGGGGGAGCAGTGTGGAATGTTAGTATCTGGCTGATAAGAAGTGGCAGGTGGCAGGGAGAGCAGTGTGGAATGTTAGTATCTGGTTGGAAGGGAATGGGAGGGGGAGCAGTGTGGAATGTTAGTATCTGGCTCGTAGGAAGTGGCAGGTGGCAGAGAGAGCAGTGTGGAATGTTAGTATCTGGTTGGAAGGGAGTGGGAGGGGAAGCAGTGTGGAATGTTAGTATTTGGCTGATAAGAAGTGGCAGGTGGCAGGGAGAGCAGTGTGGAATGTTAGTATCTGGTTGGAAGGGAATGGGAGGGGGAGCAGTGTGGAATGTTAGTATCTGGCTGGTAGGAAGTGGCAGGTGGCAGGGAGAGCAGTGTGGAATGTTAGTATCTGGTTGGAAGGGAGTGGGAGGGGGAGCAGTGTGGAATGTTAGTATCTGGCTGATAGGAAGTGGCAGGTGGGAAGGAGAGCAGTGTGGAATGTTAGTATCTGGTTGGAAGGGAGTGGGAGGAAGAGCAGTGTGGAATGTTAGTATCTGGCTGGTAGGAAGTGGCAGGTGGCAGGGACAGCAGTGTAGAATGTTAGTATCTGGTTGGAAGGGAGTAGGAAGGGGAGCAGTGTAGAATGTTAGTATCTGGTTGGAAGGGAGTGGGAGGGGGAGCAGTGTGGAATGTTAGTATCTGGCTGATAGGAAGTGGCAGGTGGCAGGGAGAGCAGTGTGGAATGTTAGTATTTGGTTGGAAGGGAGTGGCAGGGAGAGCAGTGTGGAATGTTAGTATCTGGCTGATAGGAAGTGTCAGGTGGTAAGGAGAGCAGTGTGGAATGTTAGTATCTGGTTGGAAGGGAGTGGCAGGGAGAGCAGTGTGGAATGTTAGTATCTGGCTGATAGGAAGTGGCAGGTGGCAGGGAGAGCAGTGTGGAATGTTAGTATCTGGTTGGAAGGGAATGGGAGGGGGAGCAGTGTGGATTGTCAGTATCTGGCTGATAGGAAGTGGCAGGTGGCAGGGAGAGCAGTGTGGAATGTTAGTATCTGGTTGGAAGGGAATGGGAGGGGGAGCAGTGTGGAATGTTAGTATCTGGCTGATAGGAAGTGGCAGGTGGCAGGGAGAGCAGTGTGGAATGTTAGTATCTGGTTGGAAGGGAATGGGAGGGGGAGCAGTGTGGAATGTTAGTATCTGGCTGATAGGAAGTGGCAGGTGGCAGAGAGAGCAGTGTGGAATGTTAGTATCTGGTTGGAAGGGAGTGGGAGGGGGAGCAGTGTGGAATGTTAGTATCTGGCTGATAAGAAGTGGCAGGTGGCAGGGAGAGCAGTGTGGAATGTTAGTATCTGGTTGGAAGGGAATGGGAGGGGGAGCAGTGTGGAATGTTAGTATCTGGCTGATAGGAAGTGGCAGGTGGTAAGGAGAGCAGTGTGGAATGTTAGTATCTGGTTGGAAGGGAGTGGGAGGAAGAGCAGTGTGGAATGTTAGTATCTGGCTGGTAGGAAGTGGCAGGTGGCAGGGAGAGCAGTGTAGAATGTTAGTATCTGGTTGGAAGGGAGTAGGAAGGGGAGCAGTGTAGAATGTTAGTATCTGGTTGGAAGGGAGTGGGAGGGGGAGCAGTGTGGAATGTTAGTATCTGGCTGATAGGAAGTGGCAGGTGGCAGGGAGAGCAGTGTGGAATGTTAGTATTTGGTTGGAAGGGAGTGGCAGGGAGAGCAGTGTGGAATGTTAGTATCTGGCTGATAGGAAGTGTCAGGTGGTAAGGAGAGCAGTGTGGAATGTTAGTATCTGGTTGGAAGGGAGTGGCAGGGAGAGCAGTGTGGAATGTTAGTATCTGGCTGATAGGAAGTGGCAGGTGGCAGGGAGAGCAGTGTGGAATGTTAGTATCTGGTTGGAAGGGAATGGGAGGGGGAGCAGTGTGGATTGTCAGTATCTGGCTGATAGGAAGTGGCAGGTGGCAGGGAGAGCAGTGTGGAATGTTAGTATCTGGTTGGAAGGGAATGGGAGGGGGAGCAGTGTGGAATGTTAGTATCTGGCTGATAGGAAGTGGCAGGTGGCAGGGAGAGCAGTGTGGAATGTTAGTATCTGGTTGGAAGGGAATGGGAGGGGGAGCAGTGTGGAATGTTAGTATCTGGCTGATAGGAAGTGGCAGGTGGCAGAGAGAGCAGTGTGGAATGTTAGTATCTGGTTGGAAGGGAGTGGGAGGGGGAGCAGTGTGGAATGTTAGTATCTGGCTGATAAGAAGTGGCAGGTGGCAGGGAGAGCAGTGTGGAATGTTAGTATCTGGTTGGAAGGGAATGGGAGGGGGAGCAGTGTGGAATGTTAGTATCTGGCTGGTAGGAAGTGGCAGGTGGCAGAGAGAGCAGTGTGGAATGTTAGTATCTGGTTGGAAGGGAGTGGGAGGGGAAGCAGTGTGGAATGTTAGTATTTGGCTGATAAGAAGTGGCAGGTGGCAGGGAGAGCAGTGTGGAATGTTAGTATCTGGTTGGAAGGGAATGGGAGGGGGAGCAGTGTGGAATGTTAGTATCTGGCTGGTAGGAAGTGGCAGGTGGCAGGGAGAGCAGTGTGGAATGTTAGTATCTGGTTGGAAGGGAGTGGGAGGGGGAGCAGTGTGGAATGTTAGTATCTGGCTGATAGGAAGTGGCAGGTGGGAAGGAGAGCAGTGTGGAATGTTAGTATCTGGTTGGAAGGGAGTGGGAGGGGGAGCAGTGTGGAATGTTAGTATCTGGCTGATAAGAAGTGGCAGGTGGCAGGGAGAGCAGTGTGGAATGTTAGTATCTGGTTGGAAGGGAATGGGAGGGGGAGCAGTGTGGAATGTTAGTATCTGGCTGGTAGTGAGTGACAGGTGGGAAGGAGAGCAGTGTGTAATGTTAGTATCTGGCTGATAGTCAGTGACAGGTGGGAAGGAGAGCAGTGTGTAATGTTAGTATCTGGCTGATAGTCAGTGACAGGTGGGAAGGAGAGCAGTGTGTAATGTTAGTATCTGGCTGGTAGTGAGTGACAGGTGGGAAGGAAAGCAGTGTGGAATGTTAGTATCTGGCTGGTAGGAAGTGGCAGGTGGCAGGGAGAGCAGTGTGGAATGTTAGTATCTGGTTGGAAGGGAGTGGGAGGGGGAGCAGTGTGGAATGTTAGTATCTGGCTGATAGGAGTCCACCAGAAAACGTTCCCAGGTATGCCGGCAGGGTAAGGCAGGTGTAAGGGAGGGCAGTGTGAAATATTAGTATCTGGCTGGCAGGGGTTGGTAGGTGGGGGAGATGTTAGTATCTGGCAGGGAGCGGCAGATGGGAGGGAGACCAGTGTGGAATGTTAGTATCTAGCTGTTAGGGAGTATAGGGTAGGAAATAGAAAGGGTGGAATGTATGACAGGGAGCGTCAGGTGTGACAGAGAGCAGGAATAACTACCTATTTATATACATACTAGTTGAAGAGCCCGTTACACGGGCCACAGCGCCACTGCCAGCCGGTTGCAGGGCAGTCATGCACAGTAGAGACTGACCACGCTGCGGCTGATACAGTGCCAGCCGGTCGCGGTGCAGTCATGCTCAGTAGAGATTGCCTGCGCAGAGGCTGATACAGAGCTGGATGCTCCATCGGAGCACCCCGCTCTGTATCAGCCTCGTCACGGGCAGTCTCTACTGAGCATGACTGTGTCGTTACAAACTTTCTAGCGAATTATTATATAGGATTTTTTTTAATTGTAAAATATTAGTTATCCATTAATCCCCAGTCTATTTTCAACTTTTAATGTGATTCATAAAACGAAATCTGCCTTGAAAACAATTATATATATATATTTCTAAAATAAGGGTTTACCGCCCCTTTAACCCTTTGAGTGCCAGAGGGGTAAGCAACGCATTGCAAAGTTCGCTTTTAACTCTCTGAGTTCCAGAATGCATTTCTGGAATTAAAAATGTAATCCATTTCATTATGTATCCATCAACGATAGTCATGGTTTGCCAACGTTACCAACAAATGGATGATCTAATCTCCTTATGACTGTAACCGTTTGTGTATACTAGTGAATTGCAGCTCCCCGTTGTGTTCGCTTGTTTGGCTAATGATGGGATAAGATTATAATGAAAGAGGTAAAAAAGAAAGATATTTTCTGATAAAGAAGGACAAAAAGATCAGATCAAATGAGAAATGTGCTAATGCTTACAAAAGACGGATTCATTGTAATTATATATTTAATCTTTCGTAGTGAAACTGCAATTCCGTAACCACTTAAGGACCAGAGTATGTGTGAAGTATTGCAAAACACTGGGGGAGATTCACTAAGCGGTGATAAAGCGGAGATGACTTCTCCAGTTCTTATGTTATTCTGTGTAACCAAAGCACTAACATACCTCCCAATTGTCCCTCTTTCGGAGGGACAGTCCCTCTTTCAGACCCAAAACCCCCTGTCCCTCTTTTCTGCCCTTTTGTCCCTCTTTTCAGGAGATCAGACTGTGTGGTGTGTATTACATGCTCCACAACAATAAAACTCACATAAATGTGTAGTTAATCTTTAATATATGTGTTTATAAATTAATCTGTGTAAATAAAATACTTTGGTCTTGCGCTAAATAATTTATTCAGTTACACAAAGAGGAGTCGGTAGGTCACAAAATAGCCTAAAAATTCTCCGTAATGCCCCGCCCACCAGCCACACCCCCATAAACACCACCTGAAACAAAAGTGTCCCTCTTTGGCCATTTGAAATGTTGGAAGGTAAGCACTAAGATTTCATCAGCTTTGGAGATCTTAGTGAATAGGCTCCATAGAATAACATAGGAACTGGAGAAGTGATATCACTGGAGAAGTCATCTCCACTTTATCACCTCTTTATCACCGCTTAGTGAATCTTCCCCAATGTGTTGCACACCCCTTTGGTCTTGAAGGGTTCAGTAGAAAATTGTATGTGTGTGTACACTTCTCTCTCCTGTACTTCGTGCAGAAAAAATTCTGTATTTGTTTTCTGAGGCTTAAAATATAGTCTTAAAGGAGCAATATACTTTTTTTTTAATGACAGAAAACTTAATTGCACTGTGACTCATACACATACTTGGGAACAGGCTGGGAAGGAGGAAAAGAGGGAGGAACAGGGAGGGAAGGAGGAGAAGTGGGCAGGAAGTGGGAGGAACAGGATGGAAAGGAAGAGAAGTGGGCAGGAAGTGGGAGGAACGGGGGGAAGAGAAGTGGGCAAGAAGTGGGAGGAACGGGGGGGAAGAGAAGTGGGCAGGAAGTGGGAGGAACAGGGTGGGAAGGAGGAGAAGTGGGCAGGAAGTGGGAGGAACAGGATTGGAAGGAGGAGAAGTGGGCAGGAAGTGGGAGGAACGGGGTGGGAAGGAGGAGAAGTGGCCAGGAAGTAGGAGGAATGGAGGGGAGGAGAAGTGGGCAGGAAGTGGGAGGAACAGGATGGGAAGGAGGAGAAGTGGCAGGAAGTGGGAGGAACAGGATTGGAAGGAGGAGAAGTGGGCAGGAAGTGGGAGGAATGGGGTGGGAAGGAGGAGAAGTGGGCAGGAAGTAGGAGGAATGGAGGGGAGGAGAAGTGGGCAGGAAGTGGGAGGAACAGGATGGGTAGGAGGAGAAGTGGGCAGGAAGTGGGAGGAACAGGATGGGAAGGAGGAGAAGTGGGCAGAGGTTTATAAGATACTTCCCACATCTGGAGAATCAGCCTCTGTACCCGGAAACCATGTAATTCACTAAAAAAACAGAGTCTGCAGGACAAATTCAGAGAGTTCTCAGCTATGCTCATACACTAAAAACTGATGGATTGAGCTTGTGACTCACATTGATCTGCCTGTGCCTTGGTCCATACACTTTCCCAATCCTTATGTACCAAGACTCCCCTAAAACCAGTGGCTAACTAGTCATTGGTGGTCCCCAGTGCAGAAATCTTTTTGGGGTCCCACAACACAACAACAGCATATTTTCACAGATGCATAATTACAACCTATTGGACACTGGGAAAGGCCCCTTGGATGCTGCACCCTGTCACAACTTCACCTTCTAAACGTGCTGTAGTTATGCCTTTGCCTGGAACCCTTGTCCATTGGCATATTTCATTGTGCAAGGCTGGGTGAACCTTGGTCCCTGTCTTAACCTACAATGAGTCTCCCCCTTCCTTAAAACACCTTGGTTCTGTTCCCTGGCCAATTTTCAGTTTAATGTGAAGACCCAATATTAATTATAATGCACACACCAGTGGTAAGAGTAGCAGAAAGTTAATAATATTTTAGTTAATATGGGTTCTGTGGACCCACATATAAATTTTAAGTATGTGTTTTTCTCAGGGTGGTGGTTAGCGGAAGAGATACAAAGACCTCTTCATTGGATGAGTTTGACTTTAGTATATGGGGGGAGATTCACTAAGCGGTGATAAAGAGGTGATCAAGTCTAGATATCTTCTCCAGTGATATCACTTCTCCACTTCCTATGTTATTGTATGGAGCCAATGCACTAAGATTTCTTCAACTTTGGAGATCTTAGTGAATAGACTCTATAGAATAACACAGGAACTGGAGAAGTGATATCACTGGAGAAGTCATCTTCACTTTATCATCTCTTTATCACCTCTTAGTGTGGTGTGGGGACCCCCTTTTTCTTTGTTCGGGGTTATATTTAAATTGTCCCCATATTAATTTGTTTTGTGTAGAACTGATATATGATAAATTAATAAATATATATATATATAATTACCATAGTCTTCCTTTAAATCAAAACTTTACCTGTAGGAATAGTCCCACTGTACCACTGGTAGTCATAGAACCAAACATACACCGTCTGACAGCCCAGCCTTGTTCCACTGGTAGTCATAGAACCACACCTACACAGTCTGAATCCCCAGCCTCGTTCCACTGGTAGTCACGGAACCACATTCACTGTCTGAAATCCCGGCCTTATTCCACTGGTAGTCACTGAACCACAGATACACTGTCTGACACCCCAGCTTTGTTCCACTGGTAGTCATAGAACCACACACACACAGTCTGAATCCCCAGCCTCATTCCACTGGTACTCACAGAACCACGCATACACTGTTGGAAACCCCAGCCTTGTTCCATTGGTAGACACAGAACCACACATACACTGTTGGAAACCCCAGCCTTGTTCCACTGGTAGTCACAGACCCACACATACACTGTCTGACACCCCAGCCTTGTTCCACTGGTAGTCACAGACCCACACATACACTGTCTGACATCCCAGCCTTATTCCACTGGTAGTCACAGACCCACACATACACTGTCTGACATCCCAGCCTTGTACCACTGGTAGTCACAGAACCAAACATACACTGTCTGATATCCCAGCCTTGTTCCACTGGTAGACACAGAACCAGACATACACTGTCTGACACCCCAGCCACACATACACTGTCTGACATCCCAGCCTTGTACCATTGGTAGTCACAGAACCACACATACACTGTCTGATATCCCAGCCTTGTTCCACTGGTAGACACAGAACCAGACATACACTGTCTGACACCCCAGCCTTGTTCCACTGTCTACTGGTAGTCATAGACCCACACATACATTCTCTGACATCCCAGAATTGTTCCACTGTCCAAATGTAGTCACGGAACCACACATACACTATCTGACACCCCGCCTTGTTCCACTGGTAGTCACAGAACCACTCATACACTATCGGAACAGAAGCACATGCTCCTCTCTATCACTATCATATCCATAAGTACCCTATCTGTTCCCATTACTGCCTGGCTTACTAGAACCTCAGGATAAGCTTAAAAAGACAATACATTTAAAGGGATAGTAATACTTAAAATGTAAAAAAATATATGTTGTAGGGTTTACCCCCTGAGTAAAACAATGGTACTCCCACTGCTGAGAGATATTTTATTAAAACATTAAAACTTGAAATTTTTAGGTGCAATATCACAGTGGCCTGAAAATTTACAGTGGCGCTGTTGCTACACCATCCTATGGACTGCTCTGGTCTGTACACCATAAATCTCCATAGGATGGCGTAGCAACAGCGCCACTGTAAATTTTCAGGCCACTGTTATATTGCACCTAAAAAATTCAAGTTTGAGCTGTTATAATGTTTTAATATAATATCTCTCAGCAGTGGGAGTACCCTTGTTTTATTCTGGGACATAAACCCTACAACATATATTTTTTTAAAACTTAAGTATTACTATCTCTTTAAGTATCCATTCACTAAGGTAGCTTGTTTCCATAGTTTAATTTGTTTAAAAGGAGATCTTTCCAATTTGGAAACCTTCACACAGTAGTCTGGTATTTCTGAAATACTATTTCACATTGAAACTCGATGTCTATACCTGGTTACTTTCATTTTACAATTTAACTAAGTCAGCCTCTGCTGAACTATGAGTGAGGGTTCCCTCTATGGGATTTCTCCTTCATAGAGTATTTGCCTATTGTCTATAGTGCAACAGTATTAACTAAATGCAGACTTCAACAGATATCTGTTAATGCGTTCACCCTAGCAAATACAAATCAAATATATATAGACTGCAATATGAAGGCCTTCTGTTAGACAAATTAACAGCCGTGTATTCAAAGTTATAGTTTTGTAATTATATCTAATTAAATAGTGATAATTTACTAAAAATTATATTCTTGTGATGTTGTTCCTATCAATTAGTGATCAATATATTAAACTTTCAATGCAGGATATTACAAGATACTATTTTTCATCAGTAAATATGTTACTTTGAGATGCAACAGAAATCTAATCTACTAAATAACACTTCATACAGACTTTTTTCTGCAAAATTCAGCTTTAAGAACTGAAATATTAGTAAATAAAAGTAATATCATTATAATTCTATGATAAATGCCAAATATAAGTAATTATTTTGCCAGCCAGAAATATCTGCATTTTGTAAAAAAAAATTGCTAAATATTTTAATCTTTTTAATTTAATTTAAGTCACTAGGTCTAAGAATATCTTCTGATGTTAGGAAAGATTATGTTCAATTTAATTTTGAAAGACCAACACTTTATCACCACTGCCTTTGTGGATTTTTGAGAATATAGAATCTGATCTACATTTATAGATTTTTTTGGAATCTGTTTTATGAGCCTGCGAAGGTCAATGGCCTCAAATTTCAAACCCGTTTAGCAGCTGAACCACAATGATAAGTGAAAGAAAAGTCCCCTATTTTAGAATTCTGATGGCTTGTGATTTGCTGTAGTTGAAATACAAAGTGTATTTGGTTTGGTGCCTATAGATAGATAAGATACATTAAAAAGAAATTAAATTAAACAAGCCTCATTCTTCAATCTCCAGCAAGAAAATTAGGTCTGCTGTAAGGATTTTTAAACTGATAATGAATGACAATTCTGGAACGACGATAACCTTTTCTGCTTGTTCAGTTGGATATTTTCTGATTGTAACTGATAAAATAACATTTGGGAACACAAGCTCAGTTTAAAAAGAAACCAATTTAAATGTATATATAGTATATATAAAACATTGACACATTTAAGCTTTAAATTTACTGATTAAACATTTAAATAGATATAGAAAAAATAAAACGTAAAAATCACATCTTTCACTAGCAACTTTAAATGCTAGTTCTAACTTAACATAATGGTCAGTTTCCTTTCTGTTCATAAATAAAAATTAATATAAATTATATATACATTTATTTATATAATTGAATTTATATTTTATGACAATGTTGTATTTTCAATATGGTAGGACTATTTAAGTATATCATTAATATTCCAGATATTTGTAGAAGATAATAGTCAGGAAACATGGTCTTTTTAACTTATTTCATAAATTCAAAAATTTATAAACCTATTATTGCATCAAATAATAATATATGGACCTGTGAATATATATATATATATATATATATATATATATATATATATATATATATATATATATATATATTTGTGTGTGTGTATGTGTACAAACACAGATAGAATTAAATTAAAATTATATTTATATTTTTACAACTCTTTCTTTAAATAATATTTTATATCTAATATATTTAATATGTTAATTTAGGACTATTTATTTATATAATGAACAATTCATTTTGTTGATATGCGTGCATGGATGAATTAAGTTATAGAAAGCTAAGGATTGGAGCAAACGTACAGCTTATGCCCGATGTTTAATTCTGCTTTCATTTCTTTTACAGTTTTCTGAAATAAGTTTATCTCTGAAAGGTTAACATTATTTGTAATGATCCTTTTCTGTTCTGAATTCTGTGCCCTATAAACCTATAAAGTGTTTTTATGTCCTTACGAATAGCTGCATGCAGTGAGATGCTGATAATTCTCTCCTTATATTTCTGCGGAATCCCCAGAGAGAGAGAGAGCGAGAGATAACAGGGAGTCTCAGTCATCTCTGCATCATTCCAATCACATATCACAGTAAGGAAGTAAAGGGCAGCTGCGGTCATAACTATTATTAGCAACTTAAAGGGAAACTAACTCCTAAAAATGAAAACTGGGTCATATCCTTTAAACCCCTTGGACACTAGCGACATCTCCAGATGGGTTAAAATTAGATACCCACTACAACTTTTTTTATTTTAGTCTCGAATCTTAAAGGGATACTATTGTTCCATAAAAAAATCTTGTTTTGTACAGTTTAAATAAATAAGTTATGTGGCACAAATCCTTTACGGTTTGAGAGATATTCGCATATAAAGTTCCCCCTCCCTCCCTTTCTCCTGATGTCAGTGCTCTGCTGACAGCAGGAGATCCTGGTACTGGGACCAGCCAGCAGCTCTGCAGCAGAGCCGAAATAGCGATATTGGAAAATAATGACTTCATTGGAAAAGTCTACAAAGTGTGCCTGGTTTGCAAGCACACTTTGTAGACCGTTTCAATGAAGTAATTATTTTTAAATAACGCGATTTCGGTTCTGCTGCAGAGCCTCCTGGATTCGGTCGACTCTAATCTCCTGCTGTCAGCTTTACAGCTGACATCAGGAGAGGGGAAACTTTAGATGCAATTATCTCTCAAACCATAAAGGATTGAGAGATAGGATTTGTGCCACATAGTTTATCTTTTTAAACTCTACAAAACAAGAAACATTTTATGGGACATTACTGTTACTTTAAAAGGGAATTATCATTCAGCGAGTGCCGTTTTTGCAGACTGGCTCCCCTGTTAGGTTGACCACATATCCCTTTAATTCAGGGACATTCATGAAAATCTCATTTTGTTGAACTACACAGGAATCAGTGCAACCCTGTACTGTGTGTTTCTTATAAGCGTCTCTGATTTATAAGGATATGTGGTCACTATGGGGGAGATTTATAAAAAGCCTTCTTAGTGTACATTTAAGAACTGTTGCTAAAGTTCATAACGTTGGGTCATATTTATAAAGAAGTCAAGTTTATAAGTATGTCTATCTGAGAATTTTCTGAGAAAATTCACAACTGAGAATATATTTTCACACACATATCGATCACTGTATACTTTCATTAAGAACAGGTTATACCTGGAGTTAAGATTTTATCACTAAAACTGCCAGTAGCGAAACTATAGGGGTCGCAGGGGGAACACCCGCCACTGGCCTGTCACTCCAGGGGCCCAGCCGCCCCCTGCGACCCCTCTGCCTGGTGCCCACAATCTCCCTCTGGCGCTCTAGTAATGCAGAGCGCTGGGATATGACATCAGGGATTGGGAGGTAGGAGATGAGGGTATTGTAGAGACTGGGGGGGCATTGTGGAGGGCCCGGGGGCCAATGTGGTTGGGGGGTGGGGGGGCCCATGGCACTTCTTGCACGAGGGCCCAGAGCGTTCTAGTTACGCCTCTGAAGACTGCCTTAATTTTTGGCGCAATTGGCATATTTATTTATATATACATTGCACCACATTTCTTATTTGGACAAGACCATTTCTACTCCACTTGAGTTGAGTGACTGGAGTTAGCACTTAAAAAACGTTGATAAATGTTTATACATATACTTATGTCGCTTTGGGACAATTTGAATTCCTTAAGGAGCCATGACAGTCCTGGCACATCATGGGTTGGCGAGCCATAAGGACCCATGACGTGCCAAGAGCATCATGGATTTCAGGGCTCCCTGCACAGCTGCACGCCGTTCCGGGAGCCTTGAACTGGATGCACAAAAAAAAAAAATTGTCCGTGGTCCTTAAGTGCTGGCCTCGTGTGCATGCGGCTGGTCCTTAAGGGGTTAAAGACACTTTCTTTATTACTCCAGTTTTATAAATCTCCCCTATATCCCCTGACAGCAGACCTGACAGTGACATCAGCGCTGGCTGACCAATGTAGAAGCAGAGTGGAGACCTGAATAGAGGAGTCTTGCCCAATGATTCTGTGTCTGTAGACCATTGTTCATACCTAGGAACTCTCCGGCTCTGCCACAGAAACTGGGTCTGCGGGACAGAAACTGATTCTCCAGCAGTGGTGAGTTTCTTCTTGTCTGAAAGCCTAACACAGGGGGTCTATGGAGGAGGCACATGCAAACTGCAACATTTTTGACTTAGAGCCATATATTTCAGGGGTGAATTCCACCTGAGGGGGGCAATTTTCTGACCCCACAAACAGCTAACAGGAGACATTTTGAGGCCTGTAAAATTCAACCCCCTGGCTTTTTACTAAATCTGTTCCCTTTACCCTTTAATGACTTAAGACGTGCCAGGACCGTCATGACCACTATCCTGGCATGTCATGGTTTTCCAGGGTCATTGCATTGCTGCACACCATGCGCTGACCACAGAATCCATTTCTGGAAAAAAAAGCAGCACCATGATCCTTAATAGCCACCCTCCCACTGACTGGGCAGTTGTTAAGGGGTTAAAATTGTATCCTAAACTTTACTGCATGTGTAGGAAGTCAGTGATTACTACTAGAAGTGCAGCTGGTAAACACACTATTGAATAGTTTATTTATTCATTAGTAGCCACTCCTCTTAGATTCATGAACTTGCTTATATGTCGTGCTAGCCATTTTTTTTTGCAATATAAATACTTTTAGAAAAATTACATTTTGTTGATGGTGACAGTCTGGAAAATTAAGCTGATGAGTTGATGTCCTGGGCCCATATCACCGAACACCAAATGAATCTAGGCAGCGCCCAGGTACTGGGGCATATCTAATAGCCTCTAGCAGAACTCAGTAACGTGCTGCATAAGGGATTAACCCTTAAAGGGATAGTAATGTTTCATAATAAAAGCAGCTTCAATTAATCATCATAGTATTTGGACTTTGGAGACTGTTATTTCAGTTCTGTCAGAGTTGTAGTTCAAGAGTAATTCGATGACAAAGTATCTCCCTCTCGCCCCTTTTACTGATGTAACACTGCTCAGCCAGATCAGAAGGGAGGTGCCCAGGTAGACTGCAGAGAGGGACAATCTTCAATTAAGATAAGGGAAAAACCTGAAAAACTTGTCAAGGGGGGCAGGACTTTCATTGTTCTCATAGGAAGAAGATTGTCCCCTGCTGTTATCTGTCTGGTCTATGGACTGGATTCCACATCTGAGAAGAGATGGCTTACACTAGGTAAAAGGGGCGGGAGGGGAAACTTTGCTTGTGAATATCTCTTAAACCATAAAGGTTTGAGAGATAAGACTTATATCGTTCTTCATGTTTTTTTAATGCCTACAAAATAAAATAAAAATAAAACAAAGTATTACTATCCCTTTAATGGCATATAGACTACAGAGAGAGAGAGATGTACTAAGTTGTGATAAAGAGTAGATAGCTTCTCCAGTGAGTTCATCTCCCCGTATAGTCTATAACTAATGTTTTCTATGGAATAAGATAGGAACTGGAGATTATATCACACTGGAGCAGTTATCTCCTCTTTGTCACACTATAATGTATAACCTCCTGGTTTCACTTATCAGTGCTGTCCCTGAGTTCCTCCGGAGATCCCTTCTCTGGCAGTGATGGCAGAGGAGGACTAATGTCTGTTCTATAGGACCATACAGGTTCTTTGGGCTGAAACTTTCCAGTGTTCTGCTGGGAAAACAGGAAAGTTTCAGCCAGTTGAATCTGGGCTAAATGATACATGGGGAAATTGCCAATTTAAACAGCCCAGTTTGCAGCAATGTCTTGTACTGTGGGGCATTTCATGCAGAGTAAGAAAGCCTTAGGAAAAAGTCAGTCTGATGTAAGTCTTATTGATGACTTAAAGTGGAGTTGCTTTGTAAAAATTTGATTTTGAAAGGGCTTTCAGAATCACATTCATGTATGCTAGCTATTATTTATTTCAAATAATAGCTTATGAGATAGTCAGCTTTATTTATTTGCCAGTTTATGCAGATTAGGCACTGGCAGCCATGCATGTTATATAGTAAAATTCCATTTTGCTCTCAATCCCACCTGCTTCTCACGTCCACTAGATATCAACATTCCACACTGCTCTCCCTCTCACCTGCCTCTCACTTCCAGCTAGATACCAACATTCCACACTGCTCTCCATCACACCTGCCTCTCACTTCCAGCTAGATATCAACATTCCTCACTGCTCCTCCTCCCACCTGCCTCTCACATCCAGCTGGATACCAACATTCCACGCTGCTTTCCCTCCTACCTGCCTCTCACTTCTAGCTAGATATCAACATTCCACACTGCTCTCCCTCCCACCTGCCTCTCACTTCCAGCTAGATATCAACATTCCACACTGCTCCTCCTCCCACCTGCCTCTTGCATCCAGCTGGATACCAACATTCCACACTGATCTCCCTCCCACCTGCCTCTCACTTCCAGCTAGATATCAACATTCCACGCTGCTCTCCATCCCACTTGCCTCTCGCTTCCCGACTGTAACGGTTTTTTAGGACACTCAGACACAGAAGGTTTAGGTAAAAACAAAGTTTTATTGAAAACACAGAAATAAGAGTAACCCACACAGGTCCAGTATATACAGACAGGAATAATACCGACACAGGTCAGGTTACAAGTAGATTTAGTAACCCACAAGGGTCCAGTGAAACACAAAGGTACAACACTGCCACAGGTCAGGTTACAGTTCGTGTGAATCCTAGAAGAGACAGTGGAATGACGGGTGCTATTAGGCCAGGATGTATGGACAGGCCCTAATAGGACTGAGGCCCACAGGACACTCTCTCCGCAGAGAGTGGCACAAGCGACAGAGGCCACACAGAGGTATATGAAGGCCCTGGAAGTGACAGACTGCCAGAACAGTCAAGGGTGACTGATACTGTATAGCAAGGAGTAACGCCAATGTAACCTGCAGTATACGGTGACCCAAAGTGCACCCGTACCAACCCCAAGGGGTTAAACGAACGCTCTGATCTGAATATGGCTGCAAGGCCGTGGGGACATCCGAGACTCCCAGGGAACAAACCAACCTCGGGTAATAACGATGAACAGATCAAGAGTACCGTGGTGAAACCTGATTAATCTCAACCGCCGAGGTGAAAGGATCACGAGGCACAATAACCGGAGACTGGGTCACAGTAAGCAGGACTGCCAGAGCAGACTATACAAGGCAACCGAGGACTGACAGAAGACAGTGCAAGCACTGGAGGCACGTACTCCAACCGAATCACTGGATGGAGCAGGAGATCAGGACAAATCAGTACACAGAGCAGGAACATCAGCCAATCCGGGTCGGTACACAGAGCAGGAACGTCAGCCAGGCCTGGTCGGTACACAGAGCAGGAATGTCAGCCAATCCGGGTCGGTACACAAAGCAGGAACATCAGCCAGGCCGGGTCGGTACACAGAGCAGGAATGTCAGCCAGGCCGGGTCGGTACACAGAGCAGGAACGTCAGCCAATCCGGGTTGGTACACAGAGCAAGAATGTAATCAGGCAGTCTGGGTCATACACAGGATTCACGCAGAAGTCTGGAGCAAGCGCTAGCGACAGGAACACCATGAAAGGGCAATGCAGTAGTGACAGGGCTCAGTATTTAAGGGCTAGCACTGGGCAGAGCAAATCCACAATAGCCAATAAAAGGAATCAGGAAGTAGCACTGAGTCACAATGTCGTCAGCGATAACACGGGCACCGTGATACAGCTAGATATCAATATTCCACGCTGCTCTCCCTCCCACCTGCCTCTGATTTCCAGCTAGATACCAATATTCCACGCTGCTCACCCTCCCACCTACCTCTCCCTTCCATCCAGATACAACATTCTACACTGCTCTCCATCCCAACTTTTGTTGGGTCGTGTGGGGGATATAGCAGTAGTGTGCCTGGTTTCGACATTTGAACCATGTATTCAGAGGGTTAAGGATGGGTTTTTTAATTCACCTGTGCTTATTTTCAACATCCAGAAATCGAATATTAGATATCTTATCAACAAAAATTGTGCGACTGGGGGGGGTTACAGGACTCGTTGTCTGGGTCCAGCTGTTTATATTGATCCTTTCACCTAGGGCTGTGTGAAAACGGAGGGTATTCTGATCTCGCATACTGGGAGATCAGCGTGTGGGAGATGAGATTGCTGTCCAGGCTTGCCTGGTGGGAGGTGAGAGGGTTAAACAAACATGCTGATGCAGAGTGAGGCTCAAATTCGTTTGATGCACTTAGCAGTTACGATTGGTTGTCAGATGTTTTAAATAAGCTTCTGTTGGGATGGCTGCCTTCAGGTCACAACTAAGAACTGTTATAAGTGAAATGCGTTGATCCGATAGTGTACACTTTGCTTGTTCTGTAATTCTTTATTACTTACTAGTTTTAAAGCCCGTGTACATGGGCCAACAAAGGCTGCACTGAAGTCATGCGCAGTACTGAATGGCCGAACGTACCGCGGCTGATAACTGAGCACGGTGCTCCAAATTCAGACAGTAGGCCTCTCTGCGCACCTTCCTAGGACTGCTTGGTCCCAGGAAGGTGTGCAGAGAGGACTCTGCTCCATATCAGCTGCAGTGCTGGCAGTCTGTACTGCGCATTACTGCAGCACGCGCAGCCGTCTCTACTGAGCATGATGGCTTCTGACAAACATCCTTAGCGAATTATTTTATAGGATTGTTGCCCCATCCCACCCTCCAATCCCTGCTGTCCAGATATTATCTCATTTTCATAAAAGCTAAATGTCTCCCAAATTACTGTTTTAAATAAGAAATGACTAACATAAATTCAAGTGATTTTGAATGCTCTTTTAACATCACATATTTGTTTCAAAGTGATAGTTCCACAAACTTGTACTGTCCCTAAAATGTAGTCTCATCTGTTCGTGGCTCTGGAGCATTGAACTAGGACACCCATTCTGTAGACAACAGAGATGGGTAAAACAGCAGAGTTTGAATAAAGGGGCTTCCAACATAGTGGTTTTCTAAAGCAACATTCTCTGAAAAAAAAATATATGTACAATTTCATCTCCTGCCAAGCAGGGATCTATATATAGTTCACTTCTCTGCAATCAGACTGAAATGAACATAGACCATACCACTTCAAGTGGAAAATGACAGCTCGCAAGCACCCCCCACATGACTTCGTTATCTGCACAACAAAATGCATGAAGATTATTTTGTGGTTCACCCCATTCAGCTGCATAACCCTTTGAGTGCCAGAGCGGTATCCAATGCATGGCAGAGCAATGCGTTGGATAGTGCTCTGCCACTCAAAGGTTTAACCCTTATAATTGCCAGGAGGGGAAATACATTGCAGACCAAAACAATGATTTGATGGCTGAAGCAACTGTAGTCTCAGGGTAGGAAAATGTTTAATGCTTAAAGAACCAGAGTGGTGTGCACAGAAATGCGTTGTGTGCCTCTGTAGTTCTTAGCCCTTTGGTGCCAAAGGAGTACACAACTTATTGCAGAGGGTAACCCTTTGCTGAGGTTCACCTTTTGACTGTCAGGGGCAACACATTGGTCTGCAATGCCGTACCCTCCGACACTCAAAGGGTTAATACACTTGCTCTCTGCTGCGTACAAGTAGATCTCCCAGCAGTGACGAGGTTAGTGGGTTTGTGATCACACAGACACAGGAGGGGATGGATGGGGGAGTTGCACTGTATAAGAGGATGAGTAATTTAGTTCTCCCCCCTGCACGCCCCATGTAGGAACACCTGCAGCGGCGTTCATTTGTGCGTACGCAGTGGGGGTTATTCTGACATAGAACTACATTAGTGCGATAGATTTGCCTCATTTGAAAAATCTGGTGCTACTTAAAGGGCAACGTTCATCTGGATTGTGCTTCATCATGGGAGATCTGTTCCTCTAGGAGAAGGATGAAGCCAGGTCTACATTGTGAGCCCCAGTGAAGCAACGTGAGAGTAGATCATGGTTTGAGAGATATAAGAAAATAAAGTCCTCTGCTTCCTCCCGCTTACAGCTGGCATATGAGATCCTGTTTCCGGGATCAGACGGAGTTTCTTCGGGAGCGCTAACATCTAGATATCTAACTATAAATACTTCATCTGAATGGCCTACAAAGTGTATCTGGCTTGCAAGCACACGTTGTAGACCATTCTGTTGAAGTATTTATAGTTAGATATCTCGATGTCAGCTCTCCTGAACATCCGCGTCTGGTCGCCCAACCAGATTCTGCCTCTGATAGCTTTACAGCTCGTCAGGTAGAAAGGGGAGGGAGAGGAGGACTTTATTTACCATAAAGGTTTGAGAGATACGAGTAAGGGCATTAAAGGGATAGTAATGTTTCATAATAAAAGCAGCTCTGATTAATCATCATAGTATTTGGACTTTGGAGAGTGTTATTTCAATTCTGTCAGAGTTGTAGTTCAAGAGTAATTCAATGACAAAGTATCCCCCTCCCGCCCCTTTTACTGATGTAACACTGCTCAGCCAGATCAGAAGGGAGGTGCCCAGGTAGACTGCAGAGAGGGACAATCTTCAATTAAGATAAGGGAAAAACCTGAAAAGCTTGTCAAGGGGGGGCAGGGCTTTCATTGTTCTCATAGGAAGAAGATTGTCCCCTTCTGTTATCTGTCTGGTCTATGGACTGGATTCCACATCTGAGAAGAGATGGCTTACACTAGGTAAAAGGGGCGGGAGGGGAAACTTTGCTTGTGAATCTCTCTCAAACCATAAAAGTTTGAGAGATAAGACATATCGTTCTTCATGTTTTTTTAATGCCTTCAAAATTAAATAAAGATAAAACGAAGTATTACAATCCCTTTAAGTATTTTGTTATTGCATCTATAATTTTCGTATATACTTTTGTTGGGACATTACTATCCCTTTAAATGAATTAAATTTTAATTTTCAGCATAACTGATAAAAGACGTGAAATATGTAACTAATCTGTCATTTCATTTAACCCTTTGTGTGCCAGAGGGGCACGCAACACATTGTTGCAGAATGGTTCAATTTATTATTGTTAAATTAGTGTCAAATAGTCCCTAACTACTAAACTAAATACATTTCTAACCATTTCCCTGATTACAAAACAACATACACAAAGTATAGGCAGTTTAAAATAGATATCTTAATTAATAAAGCTGGTAGGCAACCAGTCCATGAGGTTTCTTTAGCACCCCTTTAAAGGGATAGTAATGTTTCATAATAAAAGCAGCTCTAATTAATCATCATAGTATTTGGACTCTGGAGAGTGTTATTTCAATTCTGTCAGAGTTTTAGTTCAAGAGTAATTCAATGACAAAGTGTCCCCCTCCCGCCCCTTTTACTGATGTAACACTGCTCAGCCAGATCAGGAGGGAGGTGCCCGGGTAGACTGCAGAGAGGGACAATCTTCAGTTAAGATAAGGGAAAAACCTGAAATACTTGTCAAGGGGGCAGGGCTTTCATTGTTCTCATAGGAAGAAGATTGTCCCCTGCTGTTATCTGTCTGGTCTATGGACTGGATTCCACATCTGAGAAGAGATGGCTTACACTAGGTAAAAGAGGCGGGAGGGGAAACTTTGCTTGTGACTAAATCTCAAACCATAAAGGTTTGAGAGATAAGACTTGTATCATTCTTCATGTTTTTTTAATGCCTTCAAAATAAAATAAAGATAAAATGAAATATTACTATCCCTTTAAACAAGGTAGAATTATTTGTGATTGAGAAATGTTAAAAACAGCATGAAAAAAGGATGATTTCGTAAATTACCTTTTTACTTCTATAATTTAAATGCCAGTATATTAACATGCATTTAGTGAAAGAATAGGTTAAAAACATATCCGTGAATTTTAGCACCATTTTTTTAGCTAAAGGGATAATAATACTTCGATTAAACGGCAGCTATATTTAGTTACTTACGATGTTCTAGTTCAAACGCTATTTCTGCAGAAAGGTTTCCGCTACAGCCCCTCTGGCCGTGCCACTGATCCGCTCAGTCTGGTATGGATGGAGTGCAGCGAGGGACAATCTTCAGTAAGCAAAAGGAAAATCCCGCCCTCCTTCATCAAGGGGGCAGGGCTTTACTTGCTTTACTTATACCTTACTTTGTTAAGATTGTCCCTCACTGCATCCGTCTGGTTTCACGACCGGATTACAGATCTATGGGGAGGCGGCCAGAAGTGGCGGGAGGGAGAACCTTTCTGCAGGAATAGCGTTTGAACGACAACATTGTAAGTAACTAAATATATCGCCATGAGTTTAAGACGCGGAGCTGCAGTTTAATCAAAGTATTACTATCCCTTTAAATACATCTTTTTTTTGGGGGGTCATTATACACATACCTGGGAGCTCTCCGGTTTTGCCCCAGAGACTCTGGATTTCAAACTGAATTACCGGGTCTCCGGGGCAGTGTGTGAATCACCAGATGGGCAGAGTTTAAGTAGAAACTCTGCCCACTTGTGCTCCATCCTGCCCGGTTCCTCCCACTCCCTGCCCTCTTACCTCCATTTTGCAGGGGTTTTTTTTGTCATCCCCCCGTGACTAAGCCCCACCCCTTTTGTGACGCGAATCGCGTCATTTTCCGGTCGGCACTGACAGGGTTACCCTCCGGGTAGCCCTGCTTCAAAAGTTCCCAGGTATGATTATACAAACTTATACAAGACGGAAGCACAAAAATGTTATGTTTGATCTGTTTTTTCTTGTTTTTGCACTTTTTTTTTACTTTAATCCCTGTGTTTCTCAGTTATAGAAAATTGATACAAAGAGTTTTTTGAAAGCTAAATATAAACTGAAGAGATAAAGGAAAGAATCCATTTTGCGTCAGTTGCTGTATTGATGGACAATTACAGACGTTTGGCCCTCTGCTGGCACCGCTTATTGAGGTTAATTGGGAGTCATGGGCTTTGTCAGAGATCAGTAACAGTGGGGGAGTGCACCAAAGCGTGATAAACATACCTGGGAACTCTCCGGTTTTGCCCCGGAGACTCCGGGTTTGACACTGAATTACCGGTTCTCTGGGGCAGAGTCAGATTCTCCGGATGTGAGGAAACCCTGCCCACTGCGCAATCCGACCCTGTTCCTCCCACTCCGCGCCCTCTTCTTCCCCTTCCCCAGTGCATTCTATATGTTTTTTTATGTTTAATAGTCCCTCCCATTCTCATGATTAAGCCACGCCCCTTTTTAATGAAGCAGATCGTGTCATTTCTCTACCCTCATCGGCACTAGAGGGCTGTCCTCCGGGCAGCCCCAAGTAAGAAGTTCCCAGGTATGGTGATAAAGAGGTGATAAAGCGGATATCACTTCTCCAGTTCTGTATTCTATGGAGCCAATGCACTAAGATCTCTTCAGCTCTGGAGATCTTAGTACCTTGACTCTATATAATAACATAGGAACTGGAGAAGTGATATCACTGGGGAAGTTATCTCCGCTTTATCACCTCTTATCACTCCTTAGTAAATCTCCCATATTGTGTATATGGCAGTGGTTCCCAGCCCTTTCCTAGCAGGCCATCTATTTGAGATTCTCTGCATGTACACAGGTGAACAATCACCTCTTAAAAAGTTTTTAGTATAGGTTTAGTTATTAAAGTAGTTTTAGGAAATGTGTTTTTTTTTTTTTTTTTTTTTAACTTACGTACTTTTAAATATATTTAATCTTCAAGCTGTGCAGGTCAGCATAATGTAGCACGCTGATTCTTCAGCACAGCTCTTCTTGACTGCCTAATTCCCCTCCCTAATTCTCCTCCCACCTCCCTCCCAACTGCCCCAGGGAGCACGTTCACGCTTCCCTTCAGTGTGGTGTGAATGGCTTCTATCGTTACAGCAAGCTCCGGTTAGCATTATACTGAGGTTGCGACAGAAATCTGAATTCTGCTGAGACTGACGGCCAGGCAACAGCGCTTTAGAGGCATCTGCACATTTGTGCCATCAGTCCCTTCTGATACCTAAAGCAGGGCTTAAAAGTTGAAGTCCTTTGCTGCTAGCCAGACCTGAAAACTTACTCGCCACTGCAATCCATAGCATACCCACCAGGGCTGAATTTCTACTCATCAGGGCTAAATTTTCACTTGCCATTGGCTAGTGGCGAGTGGAAATTTTGAGCCCTGACCTAAAGGTACCATGCAACACCTCCTAGAGGAGACCAGGATTGACAGTGCAGGAGCATAGATGTCTGTAAGCGAAGATGTCTGCGCTGTTGCCTGGCCATCAGTCTTGGCAGAACTAGGATTTCTGAATAACAAGGCAATTATGCTGGCTAATAGTAGTACTGGTATGCTTATCGCTAGATGGCTAATCATTGGGGGGGGACACTTTATTTGGGGTGATAGTTCCCCTTTAAGCCCGTGGTAGAAGGTTTTTTGTTGACATCACGCTATATGATATTATGGACCACTAGTGACTCTGTACCATGTGACTACCCAAGAGAAAAGAATCCTTGGAAACTGTTGTGTGGTGTATGGACATATGGGTCCAGCACATAAACTACTACTATTACAATAAAGTGTCACACTGTGCCACTAACAAATCAAGTTAAATTTCTCGAAACAGTTTATATTACAAGATCTACAGCAAAATATAGGCAGTTTTTAATTATCTATAAAATTAACTAAAATTATATTAAGGTGATGGATCCAGTTTAACCCCTTAAGGACCAGCGGTCCCGGGGCGTGCCGTCCCTTAAGGACCACATAGGAATCTTTGATGTGCCGTCCCACATGACTGATCACGTGGGGTGGCACGTCAAACGGGGCACTGGAAGAGATTGCTCCGGTCTTGGAGAGATCAACTTCAGTGCCCGGTATTATTCACCGCGCTCCTACAGGAGCACGGTGAGTAAAAGTACGTGACGTGTCAGGACCGTCACTGGTCCTTAAGTGCCGGACCAGAGTGACGGTCCTGCCACGTCAATGGTCCTTAAGGGGTTAAATCACCTATCAGAGCCTGTTAACCTACTCTGACATCACCGGGTTCTAAAATGGAATGTTGGTCTCACTGCCTCTTCAGCTATTGGTAGACACAGAGATATGCCCAACCAATGGGAAGCAGGCAGGGGAAGGTTAAGTTTGTAAAAGTACATTATAAGCAAAATGTACTCAACCAAGCACTGTCAGTTGAAAAAGTATTCCTATATTCAAATGGCAATTTTTTATTTATATTTCAGTATTAAAGAATCACAATGAAATGAGAGAAATATGGCTGGAACATCATTGATAAATCCCCATAAAGAAGAACGATTCAAACTAGAGGGACTTATGTGTGGAAGAAAATTGGAGCATAGGTCACTCCTACTGATTTAAATGGGACTTTCAACCCTGAATGCTAGACCGCTAGCATGAATGGGGACAAAAGCCGCTTTTAAAGGGATAGTAATACTTATTACTAATCCCTATAGTAAAGTCATATTAAAAATAAATGTATTGCCCCCAGTGTCATCTCTCAAACCTTTATGGTTTGAGAGATAATCGCTTCTAAAGTTCCCTCTCCCTCCCCCTTCCCCGTAGTCAGCGTTGTAGCTGACTGAAGGGAAATCCAGTCGTACGACCTTCAGGCGGCTCTGCAGCAGAGCCGCGATCACGTTAATAAAAAAGAAATCTTTTACTAAAACAGTCTTCTGCGTGTGCTTGGTTTGTGCTTGGTTTGCAAGCACACATAGAAGACCGTTTTAGTGATTTTTTTTTTTTTTTATTAACGCGATCGCGGCTCTGCTGCAGAGCCACCTGATGATCGTAAGACCAGATTTCCCTTCAGTCAGCTACAACGCTGACTACAGGGAAGGGGGAGGGAGAGGGCAACTTTAGGAGCGATTATTTCTCAAACCATAACGGTTTGAGAGATGACACTGGGGGCAATAAATTTATTTTTGATATGACTTTAATATAGGGATTAGTAATAATTAAGTATTACTATCCCTCTAAGTCAATGTGAATTTGACTTTGTCTCATATAGTTGCCACAGGTTTGCTTAACATGTCTTTTATATATAAATTCCAGGCATTCTGTTTCTTTATAACTACCTGAACAGGGCCGGATTTACATCTCAAGCGCACCCAGGTAAGGCACTTTAGCTGCCCTTAGCTCCACCCATATTCCTCACATGGTCCCGCCTCCAATCCAGTCTACTATGTCCTGGCTCAGAAAATACCCTTGGCCTATAAAAGCAAGGATTCAAAAATAATGCTTTAACCCCTTGGTTGCCAGAGAACGTCACAATGCATTAAAGATCTCTACGATCCAAGGGGTTAAATAATAGCCTGTAGTGCAGAATATATCAGATGAAAAAGGTGGTTCAATGTCACTTTAAAAACAGATGTTGTTATGATTATAAAAGGTTTGGGAACCTCTGCTATAGGAAATGCGTATTTCACCTGCTTGTCTATAGAGCGTATTAGTGGGACGTACTGATATGAATCTGAGGTGTTATAGACTCTAGAACTGATTTACTGGTGCTGAGCTTACTTACTGCCAATGTACTATCTATCTACTATACCTGATCTGTATCTACCTACTCATTATCTATTTTTATATCTATCTACTTCACATCTATCATCTATCTATCTACTTCATATGTATCATCTATCAATCTTTTTCCTCATCTCTCTCTCTCTCTCTCTCTATCGATCAATCTGTCTATCTACCTCGTGTATATCTATGCATCCATCTATACCATATCTATCTATCTATCTATCTATCTATCTATCTATCTATCTATCTATCTATCTATCTCATATCGATCATCTATCTATCTCATATCTATCTATCTATCTATCTATCTATCTATCTATCTATCTATCTATCTATCTATCTACCTTGTGTATATCTATGCATCCACCTATACCATATCTATCTATCTCATATCTATCTATCTATCTATCTATCTATCTACCTACCTACCTACCCAGTGCAATGAGGAATATATGGGTGTCTAGATACTTTGCTATGTACTAACAAGACACAGAGGAATTGTGGATAAAATCCACCCATTTCTGTGTATATCTATTGGGGAGGCACTTGGGATGGTTCTAGAATCTTGCTTGATGGTGTAGTATGTGTGCGAGATCTACTACAGACACTAATGTGCAGTCACATCCAAACTCAATGAGCTGCACTGGCAAATCTGCATATTGCCCTTGCTATATTAATGCTGTCAGACACTGGTGTGTCCATAGTATAATCATACCCGAAACATAAAATTGTTGATGAAGCTGTAAAAAGACATATGTTCTTCAAGTGCAGCCTTTACCATATTAGCTTGGTTGATCCAGTGAAAGGCAAAAATACCTGAAGCCGTTTGTTTTTAGTGAACATAGATGGGGAACGAGTGTTATTATCTTTGTCTCACACAAACGTCACATATGGGAGCCACAAGTGTAATTTGTATCTGAGTCGATGGCAGGTAGATAAGAACCAAGTGTGGGGAAGCGCACAGGAAACCTCGAGGTTTAGAAGCACAGCTGTGTGACTGCTGTCTGTACCACACCGAGCAGCAGGCGAATGTTCAGCCTCTTCATACCCAGGGCTCAGCTACACAACTGAATGGGGTCAGTGTGACAGACCTGCAGATTTTCTTCTCCCAGGACCTTATGTTTATTATATTCACTTTAATTTATATGTACAGAGTAGTGTATACCAACTTGTTCATATATTTATATAGGCAATCACGCTGATGTACCTAAAAAGGAACAGGAACAGTTTTGGTGAAAGCCATCTATACTGGTCACCAAATATACACTGAACACAAACAAATGAAGAAGCAGCTCCTGTACTTCCATGGACAAGCATCCTATATAATAATTCGCTAAAACGTGTGTAACGACGCAGTCATGCTCAGTAGAGACTGCTGCACGTGCTGCAGTCATGCCCAGTAGAGACTGCCTGCGCCGCAGCTGATGTAGAGCGGGACACTCCGTTTAGCATCCTGCTTTGTATCAGCTGCATCGCGGGCAGTCTCTACTGAGCATGACTGCACCGCGACCGGCTGGCATTGTATCAGCCGTGGCGTGGGCAGTCTCTACTATGTATAGGGTTACCACCCAGCCAGTATTTTACCGGCAGGCCAGTAAAAAATTGGTTCTGTCCAATGTTAAGTCTAAGGAGGGAATGCCATGGCCGGTATTTTTTTGAAGAAAAGGTGGCAACCCTAACTGTGTATGACTGCCCCGCTACCGGCTGGCAGTGGCACTGTGGCCATGTAACGGGCTCTTCAACTAATATAATATATTCCAACAAAGATTCTTCATTAATAACGCAATGATCTTGCACATAAACTGAACTGCTGGTGTGAGTACAAAAGTGTGCTGCTCTGGGATCCTCTTGTACTGTTTAGAATTCATGAAGCAAACTGGTAACCGCGCCACCAATAACTCCATCAATCCGAGAAATAGTAGTAAAATCAAACACACTACCTTTATTTCTTGAATTAAAATCACATTCTCTTCAGGGTAGTGGGCTGTATGGCAAATCAACAACTTAGGTATACATAGTAGAAGAGCGGTGTCGCTGTCATCTGATCAAGATTAAAGGGATAGTAATACTTCGTTTTATCTTTATTTTATTTTGTAGGCATTAAAAAAAATGAAGAACGATATAAGTCTTATTTCTCAAACCTTTATGGTTTGAGAGATATTCACAAACAAAGTTCCCCTCCCGCTCCTTTTACCTAGTGTAAGCCATCTCTTCTCAGATGTGGAATCCAGTCCATAAACCAGACAGATAACAGCAGGGAACAATCTTCTTCCTATGAGAACAATGAAAGCCCTGCCCCCATTGACAAGTCTTTTAGGTTTTTCCCTTATCTTAATTGAAGATTGTCCCTCTCTGCAATCTACCTGGGCATCTCCCTTCTGATCTGGCTGAGCAGTGTTATATCAGTAAAAGGGGCGGGAGGGGGATACTTTGTCATTGAATTACTCTTGAACTACAACTTTGACAGAATTGAAATAACACTCTCCAAAGTCCAAATACTATGAGGATTAATTAGAGCTGCGTTTATTATGAAACATTACTATCCCTTTAAGCATTCCATATGCAAAATGCGTAGATCAGATTGACAGAGACACTGCTTTTCTACTATGTGTACCTAAGCTGTTGATCTGCCATACAGCTCACTACCCTGAAGACAATGTGATTTTAATTCAAGAAATAAAGGTAGTGTGTTTGATTTTACTACTACTTCTACTTGCATTTTTTGAGTTATTGGTGGTGTGGTAACCAGTTTGCTTTAAAGGGATAGTAATACTTCGTTTTAACTTTATTTTATTTTGTAGGCATTAAAAAAACATGAAGAATGATATAAGTCTTATCTCTCAAACCTTTATGGTTTATGAGATATTCACAAGCAAAGTTTCCCCTCCCGCCCCTTTTACCTGGTGTAAGCAATCTCTTCTCAGATGTGGAATGCAGTCCATAGACCAGAAAGATAGCAGAAGGGGACACTCTTATTCCTATGAAAACAATGAAATCCCTGCCCCCCTTGACAAGCTTTTCAGGTTTTTCCCTTATCTTAATTGAAGATTGTCCCTCTCACAGTCTACCTGGGCACCTCCCTTCTGCTCTAGCTGAACAGTGTGACATCAGTAAAAGGGGCGGGAGGGGGACACTTTGTCATTGAATTACTCTGGAACTACAACTCTGACAGAACTGAAATAACACTCTCCAAAGTCCAAATACTATGATGATTAATTAGAGCTGCTTTTATTATGAAACATTACTATCCCTTTAACCAAATATACATTCTCATTGATTCAGTTTGGTGTTCAATCCCATAAACACCTCTATAATAGTAATATTGATGCAACCCGGTGGACACAGCTAGGCTGATGTACCATGAAGACCTGCAGTAATTCACGAGCAAACCAAATGCGCCATAGGGGGAAATGAACTCCCCCATATTCACATTGATTTATGTGGGAATTTTAACCTCTTGAAGTGTAATATAGTAACATAGTTGATGAGGCTGAAAAAAGACATGCGTCCAACAAGTCCAGCCCATGCCAAATCACCCCTATTGATTCAAAGGAAGGCAAAAAAAAATTTAAGCCATTTCCAATTTAGCCCCAGATGGTATCAAAATCCTTCCTGACTACAAAAGTTACATATGTCCATGGATCCCATCTGCTTTGAAGCCAACTGTCATAATTCTCAATATTGTTCTGTGCTAGATAGGTATCCATTACTTTTTTGAAAGCAGTTACAGTATGTGCAAGCACAGCATCCCATGACAAAAAATTCCATAACTTTACGAATCTTACTGTAAAAAATCCCTTCCTTTGTTTAAATTGAAAGCACCTTTCCTCTAGTCTTAATGGATGACTTCTCGTTCTTAGCGCAGCTCTTTGAATAAATAGTTCCTGGGAGACTTCTTTGTATTGACCTTGAATATATGTGTAAATGGTAATCATATCACCCCTTAGACCCCTTAAAATGCTTGTCCTCTCTACTATTCAAGACTCATTTCAATCAACTGCGCTTTTTTTTGTGGTAGTTGGGTAATGTATGGTTATATATACAAAGAGGCTGATGTACTTAGAGGAAATGAAGTAATTTTGTGCAAAATCAACGGAATCATATAGACTAAGACAGAAATGTCTTACCTGCCAATTCTTTTTCCTTCAGGTCTCCAACAGTAGCACAGAAAAGATATAACCCCACTTCCACAGCTAGGATAGATAAAAGAAAACACATAAAAGGACCCCCCCCCATTATCCCCAAGTGCTAGAACAAAGCTGAACCAGACACATGGAATTTTATGCTCGAAAGTACGTTTTATTAGCAAGCAAAGCACAAGGGACAGGAAGTGTGTGTGCTACCAATGGAGATCTGGAGGGGAAAAGAATTAACAGGTATGAATATTCTGTGTATCCTTCAGTAGCACACAAAGCTAAAAAGGAAGGGAGAGAATGTCAAAAAAGGCCTCTGAAACCTTTGGCCAGAAGCAGCCTTGCTTAGTGCGTGCAGATCGAGGTCATACTGTTTTGTGAAAGAGTGGACACTTTGCCAGTCATTGGTATTAAAGATCTGCTCAGACAAACCTTCTGCTTTCTCATCCCATGATACAGCTATAGCTCTGGTCAAATGAACCTTAAAGGGATAGTAATACTTAAAATGTAAAAAAAAATATGTTGTAGGGTTTATCCCCCTGAGTAAAACAAGAGTACTCCCACTGCTGAAAGGCGTTTCATTCAAAAATTATTAATTTTCAAAGTTGAATTTTTAGGTGCAATATCACAGTGGCCTGAAATTGTACAGTGGCGCTGTTGCTACATGATCCTATGGACAGCTCTGGTCCTGATACCATAAATCTCCATAGGATGGTGTAGCAACAGTGCCACTGTACAGTTTCAGGCCACTGTGATATTGCACCTAAAAAATTCAACTTTGAAAATTAATAACTTTTGAATGAAACACCTTTCAGCAGTGGGAGTACTCTTGTTTTACTCAGGGGGATAAACCCTACAACATATATTTTTTTACATTTTAAGTATTACTATCCCTTTAATCACAGCAGGATGTTCTATGTCTTGTGCTTTATAGGCTTCTGAAAATGCAGTGGACTCGTCCTGCAGTAGTAGCCTTTAAAGCCTTCAGTGCCAAAAAATTGTAAAAATAAGGTGGAAGACTTCCAAAAGGTGCTTGACATTTAGCTATAGACCTGAGGACAATAAAAGGCATCAAGCCAATACAGGGTCTCTTCCCTTTATGATTGAAGATGAGTGAATTTAAGGGAAGGCAGATCTCTTGACTTTTGCAAAAAGTGAGAGACCTTAGGCACAAATGTTGATGGTATCCGTGGTGTGACTGAATCTTACATATCTTGAATCTAGGTATGGAACCTGCATGAGAAGTGTCTGTAGCACAGCTACTCTTCTTGTGGAGGTAAGGATTGTTTTAAGAGAGCATGTTCAAAAGTGCTAGGATCCAGAGGGTCAAATGGTTCTTTTAGTAGTGCCTTAAGGATGAGATTCAGGTCACAAGGAAAAGAAGGAATCATACATAGTTGTAGCCAAGATGCTGACTTGAAAAACCTATTTACCAGGTGGTGGTAGGCAAAAGGATGATCCAGAACGCTTCACAAGGATGCAACTTGAACCTTGAAGATGCTTAGACTCAACCACTTCAAAAAGCCATCAGAGAGAAAGTTCAGGAGTGTCAGAATAGAGATGGACAATAGATGCCTTGCGACTCTTGCACCAGAAGTAAAAATAATTCTAAATATGACTGTAAGCAGAAGAAATTATTTTCTTTTTAGATTGTAATAGTACATTGTCCACTTTTGTAGATAGTCTTTCAGATCTTATGAGCTGAGCTTCAGGGTCCATGATGCCAATTTCAGAAAAAAAGGATTCTCAGATCTAGATCTCTTGTCCTAAGGTAGGTATTTATTTAGTTCAGACAGGGAATGTAAAGAGCATGCAGTTCTTCCCTGATCAAAAAGGCACTCTCAAAAATCACATCACACAGCTTGCTCTTAGATGAGTAATTGGCTACTCTTTGCAGCCACCAAAGAGCCTTGAGCACAGCTCTGGTCAGTGCTGCAGACCTTGCTGACATATGGACATTCTCTATCGATGCGTCACAGATGAAGTCCGCCATAAGGTGGAGCATGGAAATGGACTTCAGCATGTCTTCTCTGGAGACCTTATTGATGATGTGTTCTTCCATTTGCACCAACCACAGGCATATGGCCTGGGAAACATATATTGTAGCCACGCTAGGCTGAAAAGAAACTGCTTCCTCTTCATAGGATATGCAAAGGTCTGTTTCTAATGTTTTTGTCCATTAGACCCTTGGACCCAGACCCATCTTCCATTGGGTTCATGATTGTCTTAGACATGTGAGTGTCTACCTGAGGTATCTGATCCCAAAAAGCTGTTTCCTTTGAATTGAAGGGAAAGAGAGGGCGGGACAGGGTGTTTGGGAACTAAATTCCCCATTATGTGTTGTTAGAAGGGTTGTAGACGTTGTAGCTGTGATATGGTGCGTTGACTATGCACTATCCATTCCATGATATCCCTCATGGCTGACGGTGTTTGCAGACATTTTTCTGAGTGTGGGGGGTGACCATACTATGACCCTACCAAAACCCGATGTTTATATGGAGGGGGAAATTGTGTGTGTGTGGGGTGCAAGTGCCTACCTTGCACCCAGCCCCGTGCTCCCATGATGGCTGCTGCCAGACATTAAAATAACAATAGCATTGGTGAGCCCCTACCCTTTTCTTCATTAACCCTTTGAATACCATAGAAGTGTCCAAAGCATTGCAAAGCAATGAACTGGAGACCCCCCCCTTGACACCAAAAGGATTAACGGTCAGCATGTGAGTCATGACTCCTGATTGGACAGCTCCCCGGCACTACAATCACGTTGCTTCTCCTCTGTGTCTTTCCCAATCAGACTAAAACCTGCTGAGATCCACCAGGGAGAAACTGCACCTAGGCTCTTTGTCTGTGCGTGATTTAACCCTTTGAGTGCCAGAGGGGGGGGTTGCAATACATTGGATACCCCTCTGCCACTCAAAGGGTTAAATGTGTTCAGGGACTTTAAATGATGTCTGTGTCGGCATAAATTATTCACTTAGGCTAAACTTTTGGATGATTATCCCAGCTTCTGATTTCGTCCCACGGCCCAGTAGGTTACACCCCCTGGTCATTACTATCCATACAAGAGGCTTGCTTATGGACCCAAACTTTTATTTTTCTTACTACTTTGACATCTCGAACCAGACAGATTTCTTTGCTAAAGACAGCCACATAAAATTATCTATAGCCACATTTTCCCCTCTATCAATGCAATTGCTGAAACAATGTGCAATATGATGGCAGTGAGCTACCTTTTGTCTTGGACAGCTGGCTGATTGTCAGCCCCCTACCCCATTGTTGTGAGGAACGTGATAAATAGCCGCTCTCAGATGAAACCCGTTACACAATGTGTCATTTTCTTTTTCTCGACTGTGAACATGGGACTCGCGGGATAAATACACAGCTGCGCTTCTCCAAGTAAAAACAGCTGTAATTGTGACATAACGATGATACATTTGGGGATGTGTATCACAGTGGCAGAGGTGTCACAATGTAAATAATAACTCCAACTCACCTTACTATGGCCAGAAAATCCTAATGACCACTAGGAATGTCGCTCTTGTGCCTCTGTTCAAGAGATGACCTCTTCAATTAGTCTGGATGTCATGACTATGGAGACGGATATGATACTTGTTGGCAGTTTTCTTTAATCTGAAGCAGACAGCGTGCATGAGCCTGTTTAACCCTTTAATCCCTGTTAATCCCTGCCACCCAGATTTAAAGATTTCACACTGTTCCCCATCCCAGCCAGCTACATCCTTATATTCCACCCTTACCCCCATTTCAACTGCTACTCCATGCTGGCCAGATTCAAACATTCCCCACTGTTCCCCATCCTAACTGCCATTTCATGCTGACTAGATTCAAACATTCCACACTGCACTCCATCTCAGCTGCTGCCCTGCTAGCCAGATACTGACATTCCACCCTGCTCCCCATCCCAACTGCCACTCCTGCCAGCCAGATTCAAACATTCCACACTGTTCCCCATCCCAGCTGCCCCTCTGTGTTGACCAGATTCAAACATTCCACCATTTTCACCATCCCAACTGCCACTCCCTGCCAGCCACATACTGATATTCCACTTTGGAGAGTGTTATTTCAATTCTGTCAGGGTTGTAGTTCAAGAGTAATTGAATGACAAAGTATCCCCCTCCCGTCCCTTTTACTGATGTAACACTGTTCAGCTTAAAGCAGCAGGGAGTGTCCAGGTAGATTGCAGAGAGGGACAATCTTCAATTAAGATGAGGGAAAAACCTGAAAAACTTGTCAAAGGGGGCAGGGCTTTCATTGTTCTCATAGGAAGAAGATTGTCCCCTGCTGTTATCTGTCTGGTCTATGGACTGGATTCCACATCTGAGAAGAGATGGCTTACACTAGGTAAAAGGGGCGGGAGGGGAAAACTTTGCTTGTGAATATCTCTCAAACCATAAAGGTTTGAGAGATAAGACTATCGTTCTTCATATTTTTTTAATGCCTACAAAATAAAATAAAGATAAAACAAAGTATCACTATCCCTTTAAAACTGCTTGGAGGCCTGTTGCGAGCCAGCCTCTTGGAGGAATTGAGAGACAGCTCTGGTGAGTTGTGTATTACGTTCTTTATATGGATTCACATTATGACTGGTGCCTCCTTAACCTCTTGTTACCCATTAAAAATGCTGCATGGACACATGAGAACCATTGCAGCCGAGAAAAATCCACTGTGGCAGGTATGGTTTTTAAACAATGATCTGTCAGCCCTAGCCAGTACAAACTGATTTGCTTAAAATGATAGATAAAGAAACCTAAATATCTCATAAACTATTATTTGAAATTCAAAAATTGTTAAAATAAATCTAAGTGACTTGGAAAGCTCTTGCACCTATTTTAAACAAAGCAGCAGTTCCACTTTAAGGACCGAAGGGCTTTCTAATGTGTTGCACGCCCATTTGGTACTTGAAGGTTTGCTAAAGTGTGCATGTGATGTTTCCTCGCTGTCAGCCCACCATTACTAGAATCGTATCTATATCACTTCTTGTATTACAAAAGATTCCTTCCCCGCCTCATTCCTACTCGCTAACAAGGTCCGTCCTTTGTCTGAACCACAGGGAGCTCAAAAACATCACCGAGCCTTGATTTCTGTTTTATCCGAGCGTCCGTATCTGAAAAGCTGCATAAACATTGCGGCAGCACAATCCGACTGTAATGTGATAACGATCTGATAATCCGCCTGAGAGGCAGAAAATATGTCAGACAGGGCCATATATTTAAAGACAAAGTGGATCAATGCTGGGGGAAACCAACTGCACCTTATGGGACAAATAAAATGTCTGAAATTATTGAAATTGGGCTTTTAACCCCTAGAATGTTAGAGAGGTCTATAACGCATTGCGAGGCACTTTTTACTTACAGAGCTCCTGCAAGAGCACTGTAAGTACAAAAGTAGGGTGACCAGACCTCACCTTTAACCAGGGATACATATGAAAAATGCATACTGCAGGGCTGCTTTGATTTTGGTGCACTCCTGAAATATGCCTATTTCCTATGTGTCCCGGGTTAAAGGTGAAGTCTGGTCAGCCTATATAAAAGAGGTCTGTATTTGACTGCTCTGAGACCAGAGCTGTCTCTCTCGGCAAACCGGTACACGTAACTGGTCACATGTGCCGTTGCGTCAGCACAGCTCAAAGTGGTCCTTAAAGTGATAATAATGGATGATTTTAACCAAATTTATTATTGTAGATATTAAAAAAAAATTAATTAATTGATGCCAGTCCAATCCACTACTATCCCTTTAACCCCTTAGTGACGGCCGCGTGCAGACGCGGCCGTCACTTAACGCCCGTCTAACATTTTTTTTTTTTTCTAAAAGAATCCGGAGTCCCCGAACGGCGTGCAGCCGCGCGGGGAGCCGGATTTCCGGGACGTACATGTACGTCCTCTGTCACTAAGTGACAGCCACACAGGACGTACATGTACGTCCTGTGTCGCGAAGGGGTTAAAGGAGCAGTAAACTTTTTTTATGAAAACACATACACATATTTTATAGAGCATTTCCTGCTGAATAAAACAAGGCCACTCCCATCGCTGTCAGATGTTATATTCAAAATTTATAGCAGTTCAAATAATCAGGAAGTGAATTTACTGTGTTACTTCCTGATAGTTCTAACTGACAGGAAGTGACTTTACTGTGTTTACTTCCTGATAGTTCTAACTGACAGGAAGTGACAGGCAATATCTATCACACTCTATGGAGAACTGTATGTCACCGACTTTCTGACTTTCCTCTCCATTAGAATCTAACAGGAAATCTAATTAGAATTTGACCACTAGAGGGCACTGCTAATGTAAAAAAAACATGGGTTTAAACTGTAATAACTCAGGAAATATAAATCTCTCAGCAGTGGGAGTACCCTTATTTTACTCAATAGGAAAATCCCTACAATATATATTGTTTCATAAAAAAAGTTTACTGCTCCTTTAAGGAAAGGCAATTTCCCTGGCCCCTGTTGTTAAAGAGTTAATCCCTTGAATACTTGTGAGGTCTCCATCCATTTCTTTGCAGCAAGTTGAAGACCTCTCTAACTCTCAAAGCCCTATTCAAATCAATGGGAATTTGTGGAATTGCTATTTTATTTGTCTCCTATACCTAAACGGAACCTCTTTAGCTTCTTGCCTAAGGTTTAATGGGATTCTAGTTAATAAAACTGTACTTTAACAGTGCAAACCAAAACACAGAACTTGTGATTGCATCTGTCATATTTAATAATAGCACAAAGTAATCTTGCGTCTACAAATAATTAGCATTTCTTGTTAAAAAAAATATAAGAAAATTCACATTGTTAAAAAAAAAGATCACTAACAAAATAGAAATGTTAATAAACATTCTCATTTTTAGTTCATTAACACAAATGCAGCTGGTGCTCAAAGTATTAACCCTTTGAGTGCCAGAGGGCTATGCAACACATTGCAAAGGACTGCATTGAGTACCCCTCTAGCAGTCTAAGGGTTAATAAAGAAGCGCATTACCTATTTGCCTGCAATATTCGGGCTCAGTCTTAATAGGACGCTATGTAATGAAATATATTCTGAAAAACGAGGTCTGTTTTGACACATAATGGGCAGGAATCCCATCTTTGTGGTTTTTACACTCATTTCCCACCACACGCACACACTCTAAAACGTAACAAAGAAAAACACATGGTTAAACATAAAAACAGCTCAGAGAAAGAGACCTGTGCTTAGCGGAATTTAAAATGAAACTAACCTTTAAAGGGATAGCAATGTCTATATTAAAGTTCTGTTCAAAGTCTTCTTTAAGCTTTTTTTAACACATAGCATTATGTTTAATTACTTACAGTTTTGTAGTTCAAAAGCTATTCAAGCTGAAGGGATCCCCCTCCCACCCCTTCTGGCCACCTCCCCTTAAATCAGGAATCTGTTTGTGGGACCAGACGAATGTGGCGAGGGACAATCTTCACTCAGTAAGTATAAGGAAAACCCCGCCCCCTTGATGAAAGAGGACAGGATTTTCCTTTTGCTTACTGAAGATTGTCCCTCTCTGTGCTCCATCCAGACCAGACTAACATACCTCCCAAGTGTCCCTCTTTAGGAGGGACAGTCCCTCTTTTAGAGCCAAATCCCTCTGTCCCTCTTTCCCACCCTGATGTCCCTCTTTTTAGGAGATCAGACTGGTGAGGTGTGTATATAAGCGTATCCCATTGCTCTACAGCAATAAAACTCATATTATTGTTTGTTTAAACGTCAGTGTATGTGTTTATAAATCAATATGTGTAATTAAAATACGTTGGTCTTGTTATAAGTCATTTATTAGGTTACATAAGGTAGTGTCATTAGGTCGTGAAATAGCCTAAAAATTTTTGATAATGCCCCATCTACCAGCCACACCCCCAAAAACTCCCCATAAAACATAAGTGTCCCTCGTTGGCAATTTGAAATGTTGGGAGGTATGGACTAAGAGGATCAGCGATGCAGCCAGAAAGGGCGGTAGAGGGATCTTTTCAGCTTAACCCCTTAAGGACCGGACGTTATGGGACATTTCCGTCCCATAACGTCCGCATAGGGGCACTTGGACGCGCCGGTACACGTGACCTGTCACGTGTATCGGCGCGTCACTATGGGGCTTGAAACAGATCGCTCCGATCTTGGAGCGGTCTATTTCATGCCCCATTTTTACTTACAGCGCTCCCGGTAGAGCGATGTAAGTAAAAAGTACGTGACGTACCAGGACCGTCAAGGGTCTTTCAAGCAAGTTTACCCTTGACGGTCCTGGTACGTCAAGGGTCCCTAAGGGGTTAAATATCTTTAAGTTAGGCTGACCAGACCTCACCTTTAACCGGGGTTGCATAGGAAAAATACATACTGCAGGACTGCTTTGATTTCAGTGAAGTACTGAAAAATGCCTTTTTCCTATGTGTCCCGGTTAAAGGTGAGATCTGGTCAGCCTACTTGAAGTACTTACAGTTCTGTAGTTTGCTACATGTTATTAAAATCTTAATGAAGGCTCGGAGTAGAACTTAAAGGAGCAGTAAACTTTTTTTATGAAAAAATATATTTTGTAGGGATTTTCCTAATGAGTAAAATAATAATAATAATATTCCCACTGCCAAGAGATTCATATTTCCAGAGTTATTACAGTTTAAACCCATTTTTTTTTTACAACAGCAGTGCCCTCTAGTGGTCAAATTCTAATTAGATTTTCTGTTAGATTCTAATGGAAAGGAAAGTCAGAAAAGTCAGAGATATACAGTTCTACATAGAATGTGATAGAAACTGCCTGTCACTTCCTGTCAGTTAGAACAATCAGGAAGTAAACACAGTAAATTCACTTCCTTCAGTTAGAACTATCAGGAAGTAAACACAGTAAATTCACTTCCTGATTATTTGAACTGCTATACATTTTGAACAAAACATCTGACAGCAGTGGGAGTGACCTTGTTTTATTCAGCAGGAAATTCTCTAAAAAATATGTGTTTTCAGAAAAAAAAAGTTTACTGCTCTTTTAAAGGCATAGTAATGTTTCATAAAAACAGCAGCTCCAATTAATCTTCATAGTATTTGGACCATGGAGAGTGTTATTTCAATACTGTCAGAGTTGTAGTACAAAAGTAATTGAGTAATAAAGTATCCCGTCACCACAGATGTGGAATCTGGTCTTAAAGGTATAGTAATACTTAAAATGTAAAAAAAAATATGTTGTAGGGTTTACCCCCTGAGTAAAACAAGAGTACTCCCACTGCTGAAAGGTGTTTTATTCAAAAGTTATTACAGCTGAAAGTTGATTTTTTTAGGCGCAATATCACAGTACCTTTCCTCTAAGATGTCTGCGTTGTTGTCTGCTTGATGCCTGCCGAAGAATATGGATTACTTCAATAACATAGATTTATTCAACATAATACAACTATTGCTTTTCCTATCGCTATATTACTAATGTATTGAGGGGCAGTATTATAAAGCTGAAAGTTTTGCTTTAAAATCTATAATATAACATCAAATTATAAGCGGGCAGTCAAAGGAGAATTCCAATCAAGCCAACTTTAATACAGGTGATAGTTTCCCTTTAAAAAAACAAAATTATGAATATAAAAATTTCTTTTAAGAGCAGTACTCACTAAGCTCATGTTATCACCACTTTAAATTCTTTTTAAAAATGACAGATTCACTTCTTAAAGGGATAGTAATACTTCATTTTATCTTTATTTTATTTTGTAGGCATTAAAAAAGAAATCATGAAGAATGATATAAGTCTTATCTCTCAAACCTTTATGGTTTGAGAGATATTCACAAGCAAAGTTTCCCCTCGCTGACCAAAAAGTCAAGTCTGCCATCTAGCTGTCAGATTTGGAATCCGGTCCACGGACCGGCCGTGACTCTACAGCAGAGCCGAGATCGCGAGATATAAGAAGAACTACTTCATTCTCGTAGTCTACAAAGTGTGCCTGGTTTGCAAGCACACTTTTTAGACCCTTCCAATGAAATAGTTATTTTTATATCTTGTGATCTCGGCTCCTCTGAAGAGCCACCGGTTGATCTGCGGACCAGATTCCAAATCCGACAGGTAGATGTCAGACTTGACCGTTTTGGTCAGTGGGGGGAAACTTTGCTTGCTACAACTCTGACAGAATTGATATAACACTCTCCAAAGTCCAAATACTATGATGATTAATTAGAGCTGCTTTTATTATGAAACATTACTATCCCTTTAAAGGGTTAAAATGCCCATTTAAATCATTAGGGGATTTTCAATTTCCCCCCCTTACCGTTCATTTCGATTGTTCCTCAATCCTCTGAATAAGGCCCACAATTCTAATCTTCCTGACTCACCAATGTCAACGAGAGACAAATCTTGGCCAAAGTAAATACTGCCAATTAAGGTGTCATGGAGATTGCTCAATTATTTTGGATATATCTTTAAAAGAGTGTGTGGCCTATAGGAACACGATCGCTCGTTTTGTTTCTATATGGGCGATTCATTTTGTTATATGCAGATACTTTGTTCTCTTCCCCTGTTCCCAGCTGTGCAAATAAACCAACTATAGTTCCCTTGAAGGGACATTCATATTGCTCAGCAATTGATTGACAAATTAGCAACTCAATAACTCTGATCATGAGGAGGAAGCGGGTAGGAATCACAAAACACATGTCTGCTCTTACACATTTTTGCACCTAACTCCAAAGAAAAACACTCCAACAAAAAGGGGAGTAGATTGTGCTCTTTAAAGGGACACTGTCACCACAGTGTTATAAGTTTTAAAGGGATAGTAATACTTAAAAATGTAAAAAAAAAAATGTTGTAGGGTTTATCCCCCTGAGTAAAACAAGGATACTCCCACTGCTGAAAGGTGTTTTATTCAAAAGTTATTACAGCTCAAAGTTTAATTTTTTAGGTGCAATATCACAGCGGCCTGAAATTGTACAGTGGTGCTGTTGCTACACCATCCTATGGAGATTTATGGTCTACGGACCAGAGCTGGCCATAGGATGGTGTAACAACAGCGCCACTGTACAATTTCAGGCCACTGTGATATTGCACCTAAAAAAATTCACATTTGAGCTGTAATACGTTTTGAATAAAACACCTTTCAGCAGTGGGAGTGCCTTTGTTTTACTCAGGGGGATAAACACTACAATATATATTTTTTTTACATATTAAGTATTACTATCCCTTTAAAACAACTTAGGTGACTTTCAAACGGGCTTTCAAAATCCCCTAGTTGTTAAATTAGTCATTTTTATTTAAAAATATATTTATATTTTTAGTTATTTAGAGTTTGTAGATTATGCTAATCAAGACATGTCATGAAGGCACTTCCTGTCTGAAGCCTAAGTGTCAGTGAGAGGAAGTAGTAATGTTGGACTAGGACAGGAAGAGCTTTAATTCCTTTAATATGTGAAAATAAATAACAAAAAAACTTGTTTAAAAAAATAGCGAATATCTTTCAAAATGATGTTTTAAGCGGTAATGTCTCTTTACGAAAAATATACCGTCAAACTGTTAAAGGTTAATTATAAATCAATATTATGTAGGCTTTGAAAACAATAATTTTTTTCATAGAAATCTTCATATAACAGACAGGACTCCATTCCAGAGGGAAATATATTGCTGAATGGTTATTTTACGATTTCAGTTGGTCACTTCTGCAATCAGACCATAAGTTTTGTGTATCTACACCGTAACCAGTGGCGTAACTATAGGGGTCGCACCCGCGACCTGGCCCGTCACTCCAGGGGCCCTGCTGCTCCCTGCGACCTCTCCGCCTGGCGCCCGCAATCTCCCTCTGGCTCTCTAGTAATGCAGAGCGCTGGGAGATGACATCATCTCTCAGCGCTCTGCATTACAGAAGAGGACCGTGCGGGAGCACAACGCGCCAGCCCGTCTCTCCTGCCACTCCACTGGACCACCAGGGATTGGGAGGTAGGAGATGGGGGCATTGAGGAGGGCCCGGGGGCCAATGTGGTCGGGGGGGTGGGGGTGCCCATGGCACTTCTGCACCAGGGCCCGGAGGGCTCTAGTTAAGCCTCTGACCGTAACTTAATAAATTCGACGAGAACAAAAATATGGGGTACATTCACCCCATATTTTTTTAAATAAATGTTAATTAAATTAATAAATATGGGGGGCCATACACCCCATATTAAATTATCTAATAAAGATACACAACCATATAAAAATAGCCAATTGACATTGCCCCCCATAACTTCCCCACTAAAGCCCAACATATCCCCCCACTGTGACCTCATAATCCTCTTCCCACCACAGCACAATATATTCCTCTTGTGATTCCCATAACCGCCTCCCACCATAGAAAATCCACACGTATCACTCTTTGTGTGCCCCTGTCTTCCCCCCACACGCATTGTACAGCTGTAAAAAAAAATACCTTGATGCAATATGAATTAATATGGGGACCTGAAGCCGATACTAATTCTAAATAACAAAACAAAAACACACACAAAAAAAGGAGATAACATGCTCCCCGTGTTTATTAACACTTAGATAGAAGCCCTGGTCCTCCTCCGACATCCACTGTTAAAAAATAATAAAATAAAATGAAGTGCCTAAATTCTCACCTCCACCGTCGCCACCACTAGTAAAAAAAATAATAACCACCCGCAATTCATCATGGGCTTTTATACAGCCAATCCTAGTTCAAATTCACTCCCATGTTCTAATTGGCTGGGAGGTGGGTTATGAAGGCCTAGAGTAGTCTCACTTCTCAGCCAATGACATTGTATAAGAAGGGGTCATGCATGCTTAAAGTGGAACTATCACCTAAAACCAAAGTTTTACCATACGTTTTAATGTTTAACCCAACATTAGTGATGTGTGTGTGTTTTCTTCAAGTCGCCTGCTAGTGGAGATATTTGCCCTGCAAAATCGGGCACTTCTGCGTTCTACGGGACCCTGTACCATCTCAGGACTTCCCAGCTGCCCCAGGGAGCGCGTTCACGCTGCCCTTCTGTGATGTAGTGTTACAGCAAATTCTGTTTACAATGCTACTGAGGTTGCAACCTGTAAAACAACTATATACAACCTCAGTATCACTGTAAATGGAGTTTGTTGTAACGCTACATCACAGAAATCCAGCTTTGAAGGGGAGTGTGAACGCGCTCCCTGGGGCAGCTGGGAAGTCCTGAGACGTCGTGGAGTCCTGCAGAACGCGGAAGTGGCCGATTTTGCAGGTCAAATATCTCCACTACCAGGCGACTTGAACACACACACACAGCACTAATGTCGGGTTAAACATTAAAACGCAAGGGGGAAGGGGTACAGACAGCCTTGACTGATAAATCTTCCTATGTACAAAGGGTGGAGCCTTAAATACAAAGGCGCACAGCGGGGCATGGTACTTTGCTGCACCTACAATGTGCCCAGATTCGTTCCACCTGTTCTCAGTACATGCCTCCATGGACTGTTTTTGCAGACTGCAGGTAGAGGGCGCTCATGTGAGTGAATGTGTAAGAAAGGTAAGAAATAAAATAGCCAAACTGAGGGAAGTACACATAACAACAGAACATTTTTAAATTAAAATAAATTATTACCATTCCTTTGACCCCTTAAGGACTCATGACGGTCCTGGCATGTCATGGGTCCAACATGCAATAAGGACCCATGACGTGCCAGGATTGTCATGCATTTCAGGAGTCCCCACGTTGCTGCACTCTGTTCAGGGAGCCCTGAACCAGATTGCATTAAAAAAAAATGGTCCATGGTCCTTAAGTGCCTTAAAGGGATAGTAATACTTAAAATGTAAAAAAAAATATTTTGTGGGGTTTATCCCCCTTAGTAAAACAAGGTAAATCCCACTGCTGAAAGGTGTTTTATACAAAAGTTATTAGAGCTCAAACTTTAATTTTTTAGGTGCAATATCACAGAGGCCTTAAATTGTACAGTGGCGCTGTTGCTACACCATCTTATGGACAGCTCTGGTCCGTAGACCATATATCTCCGTAGGATGGTGTAGCAACAGCGCCACTGTACAATTTAAGGCCACTCTGATACTGCACCTAAAAAATTCAACTTTGAGCTGTAATAACTTTTGAATAAAACACCATTCAGCAGTGGGATTCACCTTGTTTTACTTAGGGGGATAAACCCTACAACATATTTTTTTTACATTTTAATTGTTACTATCCTTTTAAGGGGTTAATGATTCATAATATTGTTTTTCCTAACAATATTTTGCTTTCAGTAAAATTACAGAACAAAATTCATTGTTTTCTTCTTTCTCTTTTTTCTAGTTGCCCAAACACTGGGTCTGACTGACCCCCGCGTTTGCTATATATTGGATGGGATCCTCTTCCTGTACGCAGTGATCGTCACAGCACTTTTCATTAAAGAGAAGGTCAGTCACTTACCAAGGCACAAAGGACTGCTGTATACTGGTATATGCTGTAATACTGAGGCAGGAGACTGGTAGAGTAGAAATTATACCTTTATTGTCTAACCGCTTTAGTCAAAAATCCTACCTCAGCCGACACTGATAGCCAGGCAAAAGCACAGACATCTTTACTTACAGATATCTGCGCGCCTGTGCTGTCAGCTCTGGTCTCCTCTAGGAGGCGTTGCTTGGTACCTTTAGGTACCAGAAGGGACTGATGGAGCAGGCGCGCAGATACCTCGATAGTGCTGTTGCCTGGCCATCAGTGTCGGCTGAGGTAGGATTTTTGACTAACGCAGTCTTTATTCTACATGACAGTTTCATTGGTAAGCCTATCGCTAGATGCCTAATTGGTGGGGTGGACTTTATTTGGTGAGATACTTCCCCTTTAAGGTGAGATAAAGGTGAGATAAACTCTCTGATGAGATAAACTGGCCAATTACACAGGGCCGGATTTATAATAAGGCTGAGTAGGCATCTGCCTACAGGCGCCCCCCACATAGGGGCTCCTGTCATTGGCATCATTTTTTGTTGTTTTGTTTTTTAATTAGCCTCGCTGCGCAGTGGCGTACCGGGCGCGTCACTCCAGGGGCCCGGTCACCCCCTACGACGCCCCCGCACGGCTCCCGTAACATGGTGAGGTCTGTGCCTTCTTCAGCACAGACCTGTAGCTGCTGAGCTCCCCCGACTATTTAGTAATGCAGAGCGCTGGGACATCATCTCCATGACATCATCTCCCAGCGCTCTGCATTCCTGGGGGAACTCCAGCTGCTACAGGTCTGTGCACAAGGAGGCACAGACCTCTCCTGCCACTGGACACCAGGGAGGTAGTAAACGTGCAATGTGAGGGTAATCTGGAGATGATGGGAGCAATGTGGAGATGAGGGGGGCAATTTGATGGCAATATGGAGATGATGGGAGCAATGTGGAGATGATGGGGGGCAATGTGAGGGCAATATGGAGCTGATGGGGGGCAAGTTGGAGCTGATGGGGGGCAATGTGAGGGCAATATGGAGATGATGGGGAAATGTGGAGATGATGGGGGCAATTTGATGGCAATATGGAGATGATGGGGGGCAAGTTGGAGCTGATGGGGGGCAATGTGAGGGCAATATGGAGATGATGGGGGCAATGTGGAGATGATGGGGGCAATTTGATGGCAATATGGAGATAATGGGGGGCAAGTTGGAGCTGATGGAGGGCAATTTGATGACAATATGGAGATGATGGGAGGCAATGTGGAGATTAGGAGCATTGTGGAGGTGTCCAGTGGAGATGGCCAATGGGGGGTCAAGGTGGTTGGGAGGGGCACTTCAGATTTCTGTGCCTACAGGCTCCTGAGATGTAAATCCAGCCCTGCAATTACTATGTTTTTCCACTGTGCAGTAGGTTTGCTCTTAAATTGTTCACTTTCAAAATATGGCCTTTAACCAGTTAAACCCTTTGAGAGCCAGGGGGTATCCAACGCATTGCTACAGCAGCTGTGATCAACATGAGACCCTCCATCTACTGTCAAAATACAACTCCCATCATTTCCACCAGCCACATTTTTTGGTTCTCCCCATAGTGTAGATGACCCAGCGTTGCTCCACTGTTCCTTTATGAATATGGACCTACGTGTGTACTTCAGTGTTTTCTGTTGGCGCGGGCTACTTGGTAATTTATAGACAACTAAGCTGCGATTTGGCTGCTCAGAAGAAAAGTGTCCTGGGAAATGTATTTGAAACGTTGGCAGGTATGATAAACATTCAGCACTGTGAATTTCAGAGACCCACTGCTGATTCCAGCTAATGCCAAGGCAAAGGACGTCTTGTGCCATGAGATAAGAGACTTGGCTTGCACACTGGACTACACAAGACTGTGAAAATGTAGCTTCACCAAATCTCAGTATTCCAGGTACTGACAGACGCATTTATTTTTCAGTGGATAAACCAAATGTAGCCTTTCTTGCTGCAGATTTAAACCTTTGAGTGCCAGAGGGGCACGGAACGCATTGCAAAGTGTCAAAAAAAGACCAAAAACACACACACAGTTTAACCCTTTGAGTGCTAGAGGGGTGTCTCACGCATTGCTTTGGATTCACCCATTGCGCACAAAGATTTAAACAAATAACATAACGCCAGTACAATTCTGTTAAAGGGATAGTAATACTTAAAATGTAAAAAAAATATGTTGTAGGGTTTATCCCCCTGAGTAAAACTAGAGTACTCCCACTGCTGAAAGGTGTTTTATTCAAAAGTTATTAGTTTTCAAAGTTGAATTTTTTAGGTGCAATATCACAGTGGCCTGAAATTGTACAGTGGCGCTGTTGCTACACGATCCTATGGACAGCTCTGGTCCCAGGACCATAAATCTCCATAGGATGGTGTAGCAACAGCGCCACTGTACAATTTCAGGCCACTGTGATATTGCACCTAAAAAATTCAACTTTGAAAATTAATAACTTTTGAATGAAACACCTTTCAGCAGTGGGAGTACTCTTGTTTTACTCAGAGGAATAAACCCTACAACATATTTTTTTTTACATTTTAAGTATTACTATCCCTTTAACAAATTCTGCTTTGATTGTTAATCCTGTAACCCGTTGAGTGCCTGAGTGGGTACGCAATGCATTGCATACCCCTCTGGAACTCAAAGGGTTAAGGACCAGTGGGGCGTGCAGGGCTTTCCTTGCAAATTTGTTGCCTTGAAAAAAAGGCAATAAAGCATTTAGTTAATTACAATTTAAAATTCGATAGGAACTGTCACCCATCCAAATCCTCACTTCTGCGGGAGCATCCATCTTCACAGTGTCTGCAAAATTATTCCTCTCCACAAAAGTGGAATAATTACCTTATAACAACTTAAGTTTAACCACTTTCAAAATCACCTATTTGTTATTTTAGTCATTGATTAAAAGGGATAGGAATACTTAAGTATTACTAATCCTTATATTAAAGTAATATTAAAAATAAATGTATTGCCCCCAGTGTCATCTCTCAAACCTTTATGGTTTGAGAGATAATCGCTCCTAAAGTTGCCCTCTCCCTCCCCCTTCCCCGTAGTCAGCGTTCTAGCTGACTGAAGGGAAGCCTGTCGTACGACTTTCAGACTTTCGCGTTAATAAAAAAGAAATCTTTCACTAAAACAGTCTTCTACGTGTGCTTGGTTTGTGCTTGGTTTGTGCTTGGTTTGCAAGCACACGTAGAAGACCATTTTAGTGAAATATTTTTTTTATTAACGCGATCTTGGCTCTGCTGCAGAGCTGCCTGATGATCGTAAGACCGGATTTCCCTTCAGTCAGCTAGAACTCTGACTTCGGGGAAGGGGGAGGGAGAGGGCAAATTTAGGAGCAATTATCTCTTAAACCATAAAGGTCTGAGAGATGACACTGGGGGCAATACATTTATTTTTAATATTACTATAATATAGTAATAATTAAAATAATTAAGTATTACTATCCCTTTAAATGATAGTTTATGAGATATTTATCTATATTTATATCTGTTTTTGCATCTGAAGTAGTACAGGTCAGCAGGGAGAGGCAGTTAAAAGGGAAAGTGGCTTGGAATATTAATATCTGGCCAGCGGGGAGTTGATATGCAAAGGAGAACAGTCTGGAATGCTAGTATCTGTCTGGCAGATAGTAACAGGTGGGAGGAAAATCAGTGTGGAATGTTCATATCAAGCCATGAGGGAGTGTTATGTGGGAGAGCTGGTGGGGAGTGCCAGGTGGGAAAGCAGTATGGAATGTTGGTGTGTGGCTGTCAGGTAGTGGCAGATGGGAGGAAGTTCACTGTGGAATGTTGGTATCTGAACACCAGGGACTAGCAGGAGAAAGTCGATCACTGTGGAATGTTAATATATGGCTGGTGTGCCAGCAAGTACTGTCAAGTTCTCATCAATTGACAAATATACAAAGCACAATACCTAAAACTAGTTTTTAACCCCTTAACGACCCTTGACGGTCATAGTATGTCAAGAATCGATCTGACTGAACGACCCATGACGTACTATGACTGTCATGGAGTTCCGGGCTCCCCCCGTGGCTGCACGCCGTTCGGGGAGTCCGGAACCGGAAAAAGAAAAAAAAATGCTCTGCGATCCTTAACTCAAGTAGCCGCGCCGATCGTCCAATCATTAAGGAGTTAAATAAAAATGTCTAATGAAAATATTGAAGATTTTGAAAACTCTTTCAAATTCCCTCAAGCTGTTATAAAATGTTATAAAACATAGCTTATTTCACCTTGTCCCTCCTGATCTCCAGATCTCTGTGATCTGCAGGACTGAGTAATCTAACTAAAAGCTTCCTGTAGATGAATAAAGATCATCTCTCCATTGAAGCTCACTGTTGATGATTTTGTCAAAAAAAGGAGTATTCAGAGTGATATTCCATAAGTGTTCCACAATACACTGATGATAACCAGCCCTGAAGATCACTGAGATCTGCAGGAAGGACTGGGTGAATATTTGAGAAGTTTTATGCTATGGAAACTAAATGCACATAAGGTAGCCTATAGGTGGCAGCCTTTACTGATAACCCCATGTTTGTCAGATAAATCTCCAGTACATTGTGAACCAATGTCTTTTCTTAATAATACAGCATTGGTTAGCCTATACCTGATAAGTAAGTCTAAGTAATGTCACAAATCTTAAAGAGGAACTACCACCTTATGCTCACAGTAAGAAAATTGTCCATTGCTGCGATTTATCTGGTCAGGTGACCAGATTCCACATCTGAGAGGAGGAGACTTACACTAGGTAAAAGTGACAGGAGGGGGATACTTTATCATTCAATTACTCTTGAACTACAACTCTGACAGAAATAACACTCTCCATGGCCCAAATACTAATAAGAGCTGCTTTTTTGCGAAACATTACTATCCTTTTAATTTTCAATCATAAGTGCGAAGTTTAATGTATAAAATGGTTAGGAGTATTAGGAAACCAGCTAAATGTAGACATCTTAGAGAAATTCAAAGAACAGCGGACATATCAAAAATTCATTTTAAAATTTTAAAGCGGAACTACCACCTTTATCAAAGATGGCCCCAAATAATTCCTCATCTAATAATAATGGTAATAATAATCTTTATTTTTAATTATTATTATAATTTTATTATGATAAATAATAATTATTATTACTGACAGGCAGGACAGAGCGCAGACATCTTTCCATAGTGATGTCTGCGCGTCTGCGCACCTGCTCTGTCAGTCCCAGCCGGCTCTAGGAGGCATTGCTAGTAGCCGTTCAACTCCAAAAGGGACTGACAGCTCAGACGTCACTATGGAAAGATGTCTGCGCTCTGTCATGTCTGTCAGTCCAGGAGCAGTGGATAATTCACATTAACCAGGTAATAATTCTGGTGACTAGTGCTACTGAGCAGCTAGTCACCAGATGAGGAATTATTTGGGGCCATCTTTGTTAATGGTGGTAGTTCCACTTTAAAATTTTAAAATGAATTTTTGATATGTCCGCTGTTCTTTGAATTTCTCCAAGATGTCTACATTTAGCTGGTTTTCTAATACTCCTAATCATTTTATACATTAAACTTTGCACTTATGATTAAAAATTAAAAGGATAGTAATGTTTCACAAAAAAGCAGCTCTGGTTAATCTTTATGGTATTTGGGCCATGGAGAGTTTTATTTCAATACTGTCAGAGTTGTAGTCAGGGCCGGATTTACATCTCAGGAGCCTGTAGGAGCAGAAATCTGAAGCTCTACCCCATTGGCCATCTTCATTGGACACCTACACAACGCTCCAAATCTCCACATTTTTGCCCCCATCAGCTCCAGCTTGCCCTCATATTGCCCCCATCAGCTCCAACTTGCCCTCACATCTCCACATTGCCCCATCATCTCCAACTTGCCCCCATCAGCTCCAGCTTGCCCTCATATTGCCCCCATCAGCTCCAACTTGCCCTCACATCTCCACATTGCCCCATCATCTCCAACTTGCCCCCATCAGCTCCAGCTTGCTCTCATATTGCCCCCATCTGCTCCAACTTGCCCTCACATTGCCCCCATCATCTCCACACTGCCCCCATCATCTTCACATTGCCCCCCGTATCCGTTTCCTACCTCCCTGGTGGTCCGGCGGCAGGAAAAGTCTGTGCCTCCTTCTGCACAGACCTGTATGCTTTTGCTCCAGCGTGGTCTTCTCTTCAATAATACAGAGCGCTGGGAGATGATGTCATGATGCTCTCCATTACTAAAGAGCCAAAGAGGGAGCAACAGCATACAGGTCTGTGCCGAAGAAGGCACAGATCTTACTATGTGGCTGGTTACTGTTGCCACTGTGCGCAGCGCGAGCGCTGTGAATAAAAAATATAAAAAAAAAAATTGATTTAACTATGCCTTAAAGGGGAGCTATCACCCTAAATAAAGTCCTCCCCCAATAATTACCCATCTAGCAATAAGCTTCCCAGTAGTACTATTATCCAGCCTAATTACCACGTTAGTCAGAAATCCTAGTTCTGCCAAGATTGACGGCCAGGCAACAGCGCAGACATCTTTGCTTACAGACATCTGCGCACCTGCGCCGTCAGTCCCGTTCTCCTCTAGGAGGCGCTGCTTGGTACCTTTAGGTACCCGAAGGGACTGACGGCGCAGGTGCGCAGATGCCTCTAAAGTGATGTTGCCTGGCTATCATTCTCGCAGAAGTAGGATTTGTCACTAACACAGTAATCAGGCTAGATAATAGTACTATTGGTAAGCTTATCACTAGATGGCTAATTATTGGGGGGGGGCTTTGTTTGGGATTATTGTTCCCCATTAAAGGGATAGTAATGTTTCATAATAAAAGCAGCACTAATTAATCATCATAGTATTTGGACCTTGGAGAGTGTTATTTCAATTCTGTCAGAATTGTAGTTCAAGAGTAGTTGAATGATAACGTTTCCCCTCCTGCCCCTTTTTCCTAGTGTAAGCCACCTCTTCTCAGATGTGAATCTGGTTGCTAGACCAGACAGATAACAGAAGGGAACAATCTGTTTACTGTGAGAACAATGAAAACCCTTCCCCCCTTGACAAGTTTTTCAGGCTTTTCCCCTTTTCTTAATTGAAGATTGTCCCTCTCTGCAGTCTACCTGGGCACCTCCCTTCTGATCTGGCTGAACAGTGTTACATCAGTAAATAACACTCTACATGGCTCAAATACTATCAAGATTAATTGGAGCTGCTGTTTTTGTGAAACATTACTATCCCTTTACGGCATAGTTAGACAGACACACGGGGAAACGGCTTTGCTGAATTAGGAGCAATAGCTAATTCACACATATTTTAGCCATGGGCACTTCTTGAAACAAAGGGCAAACATTCTAATTGATAAACAAAATGCACAATTCAGTAATAGTTTGGCACTAATAATTTCTCTAAATCAGCGGATCTCAAACTTTTTTTTGCTTGATTCACCCCTAACATGCAATTTAGAACTTTTGGGGCATCCATAATATATTTCATGTAATTTATCAAGGGTATAATGAAGGGTACAATACATAAATATACAGTTAGTTTTAGGTCTCACAATCATAATAATAATATAAATGAACATATTGTGCATAAAATTTCCATAAATCTACATTTAAAAGTCAATATTCAAATTTTTGCCAAAGTCTTCATAGAAAACATGGGGCACCCTAACTTGAAAATGCCATGGCACCCTGGTTGAGAATCACTGCTCTAACCATACAACAAGGGTGTAGTACGCTGTTACTTGTCACACAGGGCTCAAAAATATGAAAATTTGACTATTCACTATACACTCTTGTGGAACCGTAAAACCAAAACAAGATTTGCAGCAGCTCTCCAAATGAAATGAAACCGTTGTGCACTGGCTTCATACAAACATGAATTTTACTAGGGAGGTGGGTCTATTAGAACATGCAAGACTCCAGATAGTCTTAATGCGTTTCGCTCTTCATATGGTGCAGAATCATAGACTTAAAATGTATATGTTTATGGTTTGGATTTCGGCTGGATTTACTAATAATTTCCTTGTTAAAGGTATAGTAATACTTCATTTTAACTTTATTTTATTTTGTAGGCATTAAAAAAACATGAAGAATGATATAAGTCTTATTTCTCAAACCTTTATGGTTTATGAGATATTCACAAGCAAAGTTTCCCCTCCCGCCCCTTTTACCTAGTGTAAGCCATCTCTTCTCAGATGTGAATCTGGTTGTATGACCAGACAGATAACAGAAGGGGACACTTTTCTTTGTATGAGAACAATGAAAGCCCTTCCCCCCTTGACAAGTTTTTCAGAATTTTCCCTTATCTTAATTGAAGATTGTCCCTCTCTGCAGTCTACCTGGGCACCTCCCTTCTGATGTGGTTGATGTGGGATACTTTGTTTGTGAATATCTCTTAAACCATAAAGGTTTGAGGGATAAGACTTATATCATTCTTCATGTTTGTTTAATGCCTACAAAATAAAATAAAGTTAAAACGAAGTATTACTATCCCTTTAAGTCTACAATGTAAATGTTGACTGCACCACTTTCTTGAATACCTCATGTAGGGCATTATTTGCAAGAGAAGAGAGGGGCAATTGTAGAGCACACCAACTGCAACATAGGGGGTAAATAACAATTTTACAATCTTCTGTTGCTGTAAACGAGACTTTTAAGCCCTGGAATGCTAGAGGGGTGGAGATCTCTGTAGCAATCAAGCCGTTAAAAACACAATCTTAATCAATGGAAATTTTTATTTCTCCTCTATGATATAGATGGTTTGTTCTAGAATTGGTCTTCTTTTGCATTGTGATAAGGCCCTAAGACATGACGTATGAATCATCATGTCATCCAGTCCCCATCCCACATTACTCCTCCCCATTTCTCCCCTCCCATCAAGAACGTGGACATGTACCTCAGATGGACTGAAGAAGCCACAGCATCCTATAATTCGTTAAGGATGTTTGTCAGGCGCCATCATGCGCGGTAGAGACGGCTGTGCTCTCTGCAGTCATGCACAGTACTGACTGCCCGCGCCGTGGCTGATACTGAGCGGATCGCTCCAAATTCAGACCGGAGTTCTCTCTGTGTAACTTCAAGGGACCGCTTGGTCCCAGGAAGGTGCGCAGAGAGGACTCCAGTCTGAATTTGGAGTGCTCCGCTCCATATCAGCCGTGGCACGGGCAGGCAGTACTGCAAATAACTGTAGCGCTGCCAGTGCTGGCCAATGTACACGGGCTTTAAAACTAGTTTTATTATAAAACATATAACAAACATTAACTTTAGTAACAATTCTATTAACAAACTCCCATACAAATAAATAACCATTCCCCAAATAGCCTAGCGCTTGCTAGTTCATTCACCTTACCTGACTATCCTGGTCCAAAACACTGTCCACTTTCTTCCACTTCTTGACTGCGGGCCATGCCACCATCCACCCTAGCTATTTGAATATGGCAATTTGTAGCCCAACAGCCATACACCCCTCGACTCCTAGGACCATGCCCAAGAGTCATAAACCATCACCATCACCACTAAGCCTGTGCTATACCAGCAAGCACCCTGCCATGCTGTGACAGCAAACTGACCAGCCACCACCGGCCACCAATTGGCCACTATCACCACAAGCCCCTTGCTCCCCCATGCAACCTGTGGTACCCACCAAGAGGTAACCACACATACATAGTAGTGCGGGCTGGTGGGGAACTCCTCCTTGTGCTGCTTACTTGTTTCCAAGATGGCTGCGGGACCACAATGCCCCACAGCCAGTACTTCCTGCTAACCTCCCTTAAAAGGAAAAAAAACACACTTCCTGCCTGACACGCTCTGTCAGGCCCCCTTCGCCTACCATGCACTCCAGCTACGGGGGTTCCAAATGCAGAGGCATCATATTAGGTACAAAAACAAAATGCCTGACTGATTCACACTGATATCTCCTCTCTTCCAGCTAACTCCAAAAGAACCTCTGGATCCACAAAAATCTAATGAAGATCCTTACAATGTAAGTATAAAAAAGCTTTTCTAACTTATACTAAAGTAAAGCCTCCTAACCGTAAACCCCTACTTACCTTACTGTGTTCAGAAAATCCTAATGGCCCCTATGAATTTTGACCATGTGCCTTTGTTCAAGAGATAACATCTTCAGTCAGTCCTGGATGTCATATCCATGGAGACAGACATGATAGTTGCTAGCAGGACCAATGCGTTCAGTATTTCTTGGTCCTTAATGGGTTAAGTAGTCTCATGCACTGAGGTGCTCACCATGTAATTTGACCCGAACATACCTGGGAACCTTCAAGTCCAAGCCTCCCAGAGAAACATGGATGGGAATGGGCATACCAGGGAGATCTGCCCCAGAGACTCCGCGTTTTAGTTAATTACCAGGTCTCCCGGGACAAAGGCTGATTCTCTGGTGGTGGTGAGTTTCCTGTGAAACTCTGCCCACTTCTCCTCCTTCCCACCCTGTTCCTCCCACTTCCCGCCCAGTTCTCCTCCTTCCCACCCTGTTCCTCCCACTCTCCACCCACTTCTCCTTCTTCACACCCTGTTGCTCCCATTTCCCTTCCACTTTTCCTCCTTCTCACCCTGATCCTATCACTTCCCTCCCAGTTCTCCTCCTTCTCACCCGGATCCTACCACTTCCCACCCACTTTGCCTCTACCCTGTTGCTCCCGCTTCCCTTCCACTTCTCCTCTTCTCACTCTGATCCTACCACTTCCCTCCCACTTTTCTTCCTTCCCACCCTGTTCCTCCAACTTCCTGCTCATTTTTCCTCCTTCTTATCCAGTTCCTACCACTTCCCGCCCACTTCTCCTCCTCCTTCTCATCCTGTTCCTACCACTTCCCGCCCACTTCTCCTCCTCCTTCTCATCCTGTTCCTCCCACTTCTCCTCCTTCTTACCCTGTTCCGCCCACTTCTCCTCCTTCTTACCTGGATCCTACCACTTCACACCAACCTCTCCTTCTTCTCATCCTGTTCCTCCCACCTCCCTCCCACTTCTACTCCTTCTCATCCTGATCCTACCACTTCCAGCCCACCTCTCCTCCTTCCCACCCTATTCCTCCTACTTCCAGCCCTCCTTCTCCTCCTGTTCCTCCCACTTCCCGCCCATTTCTCCACCTTCTGATCCTGTTCCTCCCACTTCTTCTCCTTCCCACCCTGTTCATCCCACTTCCTGCCCACTGCTCCTCCTTCCCACCCTATTCCTCCTACTTTCCACCCACTTCTCCTTCTCATCCTGTTCCTCCCACTTCCTGCCCACTTCACTTCCTTCTCACCTTGTTCTGCCCCCACTATCTGCACACTTCACAGCACAGTGCAGGTATGCACATACTATTAAGCCCCTGCCCTCTTTATGATGCAAATCGCATCATCGACAGAATACAGAAGAAGATGAAGTTCCCAGCTATGGGGCAGGATTTAACCAGGGTAGGCAGGACTGGGAGACAGAAGGAAGGAGTTTGTCCTGAGGTGGGCAGGGAAGTAGGTGGAATAAGGAAGGAAGGGTTTGGTCCTGTAGTGGGCAGGGAAGTAGGCAGAACAGGGCAGGACAGGGTGCGGTTACCAGAGAACTCGGGAAGCAGGAGAATTAGCCTCTATCCCTGTGGAGCCGGTACTCTGAATCCCGGAGGCAGTTATGAATTCCAACTGTACAGCTGCACTAGAGTAGTGACGACGTACTGTGCTGCTTTTGTCTCTGCAGTGCCCCCTAATGAGAGGAAATGTGGTCCCCTAATCAGTTACGCACTGCTGCATTGTCATTCTATTCACACTGCCCTTCTCCTTCCAGCACATCATCCCCAGTCAGCTGACCAGCTATGATTATCCAATGCGGAAAGGCGACCCTGAAAAAGGAGGCAGGATGCAGGTATGTGGTTAAGGCAGCAGGGGGACTATGTTTTGGCCTGTGGGTCACATCTCTGTTCAGAATGTTTTCAGAGGGCCATGGCCCATTAGGAAAAAGAAGTTCAATTCTGGAACAAACCAGCTGCACTGTAGAGAACACATATTAATCCTCAAAACGTCCATTGATTTAAATAAGTATTTGAACCCTTTAAATGCTGGAGATTGTTTCAGTCTGTGGTGCAGTTGGTTTATTACAGAATAGCACCACGTTTCCTTAGTACATGAGCCTCAGTGTGTGTGTGTGTGTGTATGTATGTATGTGTGTGTGCATGTATGTGTATATATGTGTGCATTATTGTGTGTATGTGTGTTTGTTTCATGAGACTGTGTGTTTGATTGTGTGTGTGTATGTGTGTGTTTCTGTGAGACTGTGTGTGTGTGAGATTCTGTGTATGTCTGTGTGTGTGTATGACTGTGCGTGTGTGTGTGTGAAACTGTGCCTATGTGATTGTGTGTGTGTGTGTGTATGATTCTGTGTTTCACATTTTGTATGTGATTCTGTGTGTGTCATTCTCTCACACTTTCTTCAGGAAAAATAAAACAACCGTATAATACAGTTTTATCACCAGAGGGTGTATGATTCTGTGTGTGTATGTATGATGTTGTGTTTGTGTGAGAATGTGTATGTATGATTCTGTGTGTGTATATATGGTTGTGTGTTTGTGTGAGAATGTGTATATATGATTCTGTGTGTGTATATATGATTGTGTGTTTGTGTGAGAATGTGTATGTATGATTCTGTGTGTGTATATATGATTGTGTGTTTGTGTGAGACTGTGTATATATGATCCTGTGTGTGTATATATGATTGTGTGTTTGTGTGAGAATGTGTATATATGATTCTGTGTGTGTATATATGGTTGTGTGTTTGTGTGAGAATGTGTATATATGAGTCTGTGTGTGTATATATGGTTGTGTGTTTGTGTGAGAATGTGTATATATGATCCTGTGTGTGTATATATGATTGTGTGTTTGTGTGAGAATGTGTATGTATGATTCTGTGTATGTGTATATGATTGTGTGTTTGTGTGAGACTGTGTATGTATGATTATATGTGTATATATGATTGTATGTTTGTGTGAGACTGTGTATGTATGATTATATGTGTATATATGATTGTATGTTTGTGTGAGAATGTGTATGTATGATTTTGTGTGTGTGAGACTGTGTATGTATGATTCTGTGTGTGTATATATGATTGTGTGTTTGTGTGAGAATGTGTATGTATGATTGTGTGTGTGTGTGTGTGTGTGACTGTGTATGTATGATGTTGTATGTGTGAGACTGTGTATGTATGATTTTGTGTGTGTGTAACAATGTATGTATGATTTTGTGTGTGTATATATGATTGTGTGTTTGTGTGAGACTGTATATGTGTGATTTTGTGTGTGTGTGTGTATGTATGATTTTGTGTGTGTGAGACTGTGTATGTATGATTTTGTGTGTGTGTATGTATGATTGTGTTTGTGTGAGACTGTGTATGTATGATTTTGTGTGTGTGTGTCACTCTCACACTCTCTGCATTCTCCGCAGGAAAAAAAAACCTTATACATTTTTTATTAAAGTTTAAACACCAGAGGGTGAGCAACACATAGTTTTGCAATGCAATGCACCCTGCCCTGATATTTAATGATCATGTTAGGAGTCCTAGTTCACTTCTCATATTCTCCCCTTCCCCCCAGTCTAACATTACTGACCACGTTTTGTCCTTCCCCATCTTCTTCATGCTAGAGCAACTGTTGATGGAGTTCTGAAACAAATGAATTAACTTGTAGCTTTACCTTTGACTTCTGACCTGTGGCCCAGTGGTTCCATCATGCACCGCCATTTAGAGCGAGCGCCTGTGAAACGTTGCCCATCAATCCTTTCACATCTGGTGCTGTCACCTAATAAATGACTTAGAGAGGCAGGTCTTGCAATTTGCAATCAGCAGGATTACCTAAACAAAAGAAATGTCCACTGTTTTCATCCAAAAAATTATTTCATTTTTAGGACTGGGGCTGGACAGTTTAACCCTTTGAGTGGCAGAGGGGTACACAAAGGGTTAAATACTCTGTAACTGAGCGGCCAGATTCTTTTTAACCCTGTGAGAGGCAGGAGAGGGAGATATCCAACACATTGCAACACCTTCTTGTCATTAAAAGGGTTAAAGGGATAGTAATATTTAATATGTAAAAAAAATATATATTGTAGTGTTTATCTCCCCGAGTAAAAAAAAGGGAACTCCCACTGCTGAAAGGGTTTTTATTCAAAAGTTATTACAGTTCAAAGTTGAATTTTTTAGGTGCAATATCACAGTGGCCTGAAATTGTACAGTGGCGCTGTTGTTACACCATCCTATGGACAGCTCTGGTCCCAGGACCATAAATCTCCATAGCATGGTGTAGCAACGGCTCCACTGTACAAGTTCAGGCCACTGTGATATTGCACCTAAAAATTTCAACTTTGAGCTGTAGTATCTTTTGAATAAAACACCTTTCAGCAGTGGGAGTACCCTTGTTTTACTCAGGGGGATAAACCCTACAACATATTTTTTTTACATTTTAAGTATTACCATACCTTTAAGCATCACCTATGTGGCCCTCTAGTCTTTCAAAGGGACACATTAGGTTATTATGACCCAAAAGCAGCACAGAGTTAAAAATTGTCAACAGAGGTTGATAAAAATGCATGAATCCAGGGCTGGGCAACGTGAGGCCTCCAGTTGAGGACTACAGCTCCCAACAGGCCCAGCCAAGCAACACGTTTTAGGCCATAGAGTTGTAGAGTTTTTCCTGCTGAGTAAAACAAGGCTACTGAATACTGTGAGATCATTCAAAAGTTATTACATATCAAATTGTCAAAAAGAGGAGGAGTTGTTACATTCACATTTTATTGAGAAGTGTAGCTTAGGGCTCCACTCTCCCATAGAATGTAATAACTCTGCAATGGGAAAAAAAAGTTGGTAGCTGGAAACCAGGTGGCGCTGTTTAATTTAAAAGACAATTTGAGCTGTGATAACTATTGAATGTAAAATCTACCAGTAGCGTGAATATCTTTGTGTTACTCGATGTGTCTGTATAAAAATGCAGTTAAAAGTTTAGACTGTAGGGATCTCCCATAAAATAACAAAATGTTTTCCTAATCATAACCCATGAATTACCTTACAATGGCCAGAAAATCCTAATGGCCCTTACCATAAAATCTTTAGTCCCGGATGTCATGTCTATGGAGGCGGACATGACAGTTGCGGGCATTTTTTTAGAACTGAAGCAGGAGGAATGGATGAACCTACTTAACAGTTTTAGCACCAGAATGGTGTATAACACATTGCACACTCACCTAGTCCTTAAAGGCTTAAAGGGACACTAATTTCCCATAAAAAAATCTTCTAGTTTTGTAGAGGTTAAAATAATAAACTACGTGGCACAAATCCTATCTCTCAAACCACTATGGTTTGAGAGATATTCACATTGAAAGTTCCCCCTCCCTCCACGTCTCCTGATGTCATGCTGACAGCATGAGATCCCGGTCCGGGGACCAGCCGGTGGCTCTGTAGTAGAGCCGAAATCGTGTTATTTATAAAAAAAAAAAGACTTCATTAGAAAGGTCTACAAAGTGTACCTGGTTTGCAAGCACGCTTTGTAGACCATTCCAATGAAGTAGTTCTTTTTAAACCCTTCTGGCCTGAACTTAACGCGCGCCGAACTTTTTTTTCCATTACTTAAAATGACTTCCGGAACGTACATGTAAGTCCTCTGTCTACTTGGGACATACGCTTGGGACGTACATGTACGTCCTCGGGCGGTAAGGGGTTAAATATTGAGATTTTGGCTCTGCTGAAGAGCCTCCTCGAGTTGCACGACACAGATCTCCTGCTGTCAGCTTTACAGCAGACATCTGGAGAAGGGTAGGGAGGGGCAACTTTGAATGCCTATATCTCTCAAACCATAGCGGTTTGAGAGATAGGATTTGTAGCACGTAGCTTATTATTTTAACCTCTACAAAACTAGAAAAAAAATTCTGGGACATTACTGTCCCTTTAAGAAGATTGTCACTTTATGTGATCGGAATTTGAGGTCCTGTGGTTTTTTTTAGCAACCTCCACTAATGTGACATCCAGAATATATCCAGTAAGTGGGGTTTTTTGTTAACCCCTTAAGGACCGGCTGTGCACACACAAGGCTGGCACTTAAGGACCACGGACCATTTTTACATTTTTTTTTAGCGATCCAACTACATGCACCCTGAACGGCATGGAGCCACGTGGGGAGCACTTAAATCCATAACAGTCCTCCAACGCAGGGGAGGGCTGGCATGGGGGGGCAAGGGGGCAATTGCCTCCTGGGCCAGTCAATTGGTCTGTACCTGTGGGCCACTGCTTTACTCACTCTCTCGCTCTCTCTTGCTGCTTTAAATGGAGCTACACAAGTGATACCACAGAGCTTATAATTGAAATGGAGCTACACTAGTGATACCACAGAGCTTATAATTGAAATGGAGCTACACTAGTGATACCACAGAGCTTACAATTGAAATGGAGCTACACGATACCACAGGGCCACAATCCAAATGGAGCTACAATAGTAGCACAACCCATTTTCTTTGCATGGTACCACTAGTGTAGCTTTACTTAACCCTTTGAATGCCAGAGGGGTGCGGAAAGCATTGCCTCATTTGCCTCCTGTTTTGCAGTTTTTCTTTGGAATAGTCATGAATCCAAATAGCTGTGAATCCAAATCCAAACATATACATATTAATAAGGAAAAAAAGAAAACTCACAGCACGAGGACACCATAATATATATGCGCAGAAAAGTGTCAGTATTGTACAATGCATGAAGGAAAGCAAGTACCGAAAGCACGCTCCACAAATCGCTAAATTAAAAACATAAACAAAGACAAACATTAAAAAGACAAAATATAAAAAAACGAACACTTGGAATTCAATGATCTGAGAACTATTGCACCGATACATCCGAAACCTATGGATATTGGGAACGCTGGCACGTTCACGTTGTCTTGTCGGTACGTGTAATTGGTGAGATTCTGCTGTAATTGGAGTGAGATCAAATGCTGTTGTGGAAGATGATAGCAGTGCCTTCGTCCTAACCTCAGGAGAGATTCCTATCAGCAATCTGATTCCCAGTGCCTCAGTGCCATACTAACATGCGGCTGTCTTTTGTGTTGTGATGTGTTCCGCCTACGTCTCGGTACCCGTGGCAGAATAGGGAACGGCAAGGCAGGAGCAGAAACATCACACATACACAGAACAAAAAACAAGCAACACAATGAAAAAAAAAATGTAAAAAAACAAACAAAAAAAACCCCACAGACGTTTCTCCACACTTTAAAGTACAGAAGCTCGATGGCGGCTTTGCCTTCTCAAATGTAGAAGTTAGGACCACAGAGCAAAAATTACTTTTACGTTAACCCTTGAGACCTGATCATACCTGAGATCTTTGGAAAATGAACACTTTGAGGGCCAGAGAGGCATAGGCTACCTCTCAGGTACTCAGAAGGTTAACCCTTAACCATTTGAGTACCCCTCTGGCACTCAAAGGGTTAAACTTGTTTAGAACGTACATTTCAGGCGATATATATGCCTGTTAGCTCTAACTGTGAGTGATCTTATCTGTTCTCAAAGTCAAGAACCCTTAGCATTCTGTAACTTAGTGTTTTCACTGCCTGAACATACAGAAGAGTAGCAGGATGTCTCCCTATGCCAGTGTTTCTCAACTCCTGTCCTCAGGACCCACTAACAGGCCAGGATCTGATGATTTCCTTGTTAGAGCGCAGGTGAGTTAATCAGTGTGAATGAGCCTCTGATTACATGATTTCCTTGTTAGAGCGCAGGTGAGTTAATCAATGTGAGTGAGCCTCTGATCACATGATTTCCTTGTTAGAGCGCAGGTGAGTTAATCAATGTGAATGAGCCTCTGATCACATGATTTCCTTGTTAGAGCGCAGGTGAGTTAATCAATGTGAATGAGCCTCTGATCACATGATTTCCTTGTTAGAGCGCAGGTGAGTTAATCAATGTGAGTGAGCCTCTGATCACATGATTTCCTTGTTAGAGCACAGGTGAGTTAATCAATGTGAGTGAGCCTCTGATCACATGATTTCCTTGTTAGAGCACAGGTGAGTTAATCAATGTGAATGAGCCTCTGATCACCACACCTGTGCTCTAGCAGAGAAATCCCTAAGTCCTGGCCTGTTAGTGGGTCCTGGGGACAGGAGTTGAGAAACACTGCTCTATGCCTTTCTGGAAGAAATGGTGGCAATTTAGGGACTAAATGAGCAGTTACTTTGTGCAGATGAGATAGTAATTAAAACTGGACTCTCTCATTCTGAGAATTTTTCTCTTTACCCCGAGACCATGGTGGTTATGCACTAAGACGTGATAAAGAGTTAATAATGCGGAGATAACTGCTCCAGTGATATCACTTCAATACCGCCCAAGTGTCCCTCTTTAGGAGATATTAGGAGTTCATACCTCCCAAGTGTCCCTCATTAAGATATATTAGGGGTACATACCTCCCAAGTGTCCCTCTTTAGGAGATATTAGGGATCCATATCTCCCAAGTGTCCCTCTTTAGGCGATATTAGGGGTCCATACCTCCCAAGTGTCCCTCTTTAGGATATATTAGGGGTCCATAACTCCCAAGTGTCCCTCTTTAGGAGATATTAGGAGTCCATACCTCCCAAGTGTCCCTCTTTAGGAGATATTAGGGGTCCATACCTCCCAAGTGTCCCTCTTTAGGATATATTAGGGGTCCATAACTCCCAAGTGTCTATCTTTACAAGCGACAGTCCCTCTTTGAGACCTAAATCCTTCTGTCCTTCTTTCCCACCCTGGTGTCCCTGTGTTTAGGAGATCAGACTGTGTGCTGTGTATATAGGTGTATCACCCTGGTGTCCATGTGTATAGGAGATCAGACTGTGTGGTGTATATATATGTGTATCACCCTGGTGTCTCTGTGTATAGGAGATCAGACTGTGTGGTGTGTATATAAGTGTATCACCCTGGTGTCCCTGTGTTTAGGAGATCAGACTGTGTGGTGTGTATAGAAGTGTTTTGTCCTGGTGTCCCTGTGTTTAGGAGATCAGACTGTGTGGTGTGTATATAAGTGTATCACCCTGGTGTCCCTGTGTTTAGGAGATCAGACTGTGTGTTGTGTGTATATAAGTGTATCACCCTGGTGTCCTTGTGTTTATGAGATCAGACTATGTGGTGTGTGTATATAAGTGTACCACATTGCTCCACACCAATAAAATGCACATTATTGTTTGTTAAATCTTTAGTATACTGTATGTGTTTATAACTTAGTCTGGGTAAATAAAATACTTTGGTCTTGTTCTAAATCATTTATTCAGTTACACAAAGATGTGTCAATAGGTCATGAAATAACCTAAACATTCTCAGTAATGCACCACCATCACCAGCCACGTCCCCAGCAACACCCCCTAAAACAAAGTATCCCTCTTTGGCCATTTAAAATGATGGGAGGTATGCACTTCTCCAGTTTCTATGTTATTCTATATAATCTATGAACTCCAAAGCTGGAGAAATCTTAGTTCACTGGCTCCATACAATAACATAGGAAGTGGAGAAGTGATATCACTGGAGAAATCATCTCCACTTTATCACCTCTTTATCACCCTTAGGGCATAACCCCCACCCCATGAGATTTAGGTCAAAACCCCAAACTTTCCCAGGTACAGACCTCATTCATAAACACTAGTACTGACCAGTGAACAATGAGTTAATGATAAAGCCGTGATAACACAGAGATGACTTCTCTAGTGAAATGACTTCTCCAGTTCCTATGTTATTCTATAGATCCTATGCACTAAGATCTCCAAAACTGGAGAAGTCTTAGCTCGCTGGTTCCATAGAATAACATAGGATCTGGAGAAGTGATATCACTGGAGAAGTTATCACCACTTTATCATCTCTTTATCACTCCTTAGCACATCTCCTCATGTGTCATGGAATTATAACATTTTAGCATTCTCTACACTTCCACTAAATTATATTAAAAAGGTAATTATCATGGAAACAAAATGTGCTTTTAACCCTTTGAGTGCCAGAGGGGTATGCAACGCATTGCAAAGCCTAGTCCCGGGGCTGAGGCTCCGCCGGTGCTGACTGTCTTTCTGAGGCTGACACAGAGTAAGAGTTCCCAGTGGGAACAGCCTCAGAAAGATGGTCAGTGCCGGCGGGAGCCTCAGCCGCGGGTCTCACTCGCAGCACCAGCATACCTGCTCCACCCCAGCTGTCTCCAACGCACCAGTCCAGCCAGCCAATGAAATGTATTTGCTAAATGGTCCTCATTGGCTGGCTCAGCCAGTCAATGAGGACCATATAGCAAATATATTTAATTGGCTGGATAGACTGGTGCGTGTTGCTCCATTCCGGGACTCTTTGTTGTCCAGGTGGGGGGGGACGCGGGACACAGAACCCCAATAAAGGACAGTCCCAACCATTCCGGGACATGTGGTCACCCTAGTTAAATCCCATTTTGAGTTGTGGAAAGGTTTTCTTTTGTTATCGCTGCATTTTGTTATCGCTGTAAGAATCACTAATCAATGTAGGCTTTCCGCTCTCCTTGTCTCATGCCTTAACATACTTTCCCACTCCATCTCATCCTTCTGGACCCTTCCACAGACCACACCCCCTATTCTTAAAGACACAGAATCAAAATCAAATTAAATTCACTGGAGTTACTAGTACAAGAGGGATTTACTAGTACAAGAGGGCCCCAGTGCAAACTTTTTAGGCCCCCTAACACAAAAGCATTCTCCCAAGGGCATAGCTATACCGTATTGAGCCCTAGGACTAATGGGCCCCATTGTATGGACTTCAGAAAATAGAATTACAGACAGCCTGTGAAGCTTATTACTGCCAAGTCATTACATAAGCTGGGGCAGGCTATGGTATGGCTGATGTGGTGTCACAACCAACACAGCCAATAGGAAAGAGGTGGCCAGTAGCAGCTTCAGCTTTATCTGGAGGTGGGTCAAGAAGCTTGCTATGGGCCTGTCCAATTATGAACCTGTCCAGAGATAGGAACAGCAGAACAGCAAAAGAATAAAGTTTAATCTAGTTGATTACTATTTTAATTCCTAAAATGATCTAATTGCACCTGTTTTTTTTTTTTCCTTCATGTTTTTGGCAGAAACGGAAGGAGTCTGATAACTCTCATTACGCAGTAAGTAGTGGGCGGCAGATGGATGGGACTCATGTAGGATTACTGTAGATTGATAGTTATGGCCGCAGAATGAGTGCTTACTTGTCTCAGACTGTTGTGTTATCAATGAGGGGGCATACTTAAAGGAATAGTAACCTTTCATTATGAAAATAACCGTCTTTTATTGCTGTGTAAAGAAGTGAAAGGCCACTGCTGGGTGATGCCTAATTCCAAAGTTATTACAACTCAATCTGGGTTTTATTTATTTATTTTTTTTTTATATGTGCTAACCCTTTGAGTGACAGAGAGGTATCTAACGCATACCTCTCTGGCATTCAAAGGGTTAAACTATTAGCAATGAGGCCAACTGCATCCCACGGGAATGGTGAGCATCCAGCTCCACATCTACATAAAACATAATGTTAACAACTCCACCACTTCTTGGCAGTTTGAACTGTAATAACATTAACTGAAACATCTCCCAGCAGTTTGTTTTACTCCGCAGTACTATTCCTTTAAAAGGAAACATCTTTTTAAGAAGTATGTTAGGCTTAATTCCCTTTAAGCATTTCAGCAAGCTTTGCATGCCCCTATGGCACACAAAAGAGTTAAATGCTGGATAATTCTATTCTACAAAACAAAATGCAGGAGCAAAGAAAAGACTGCACTTATTTTAAGTTAAAGGGGAACTACCACCCCGCAATAACTTAACATGCATTCATTCTTCATCTGGCGACTAGCTGCTTAGTAGCGCTAGTCGCCAGAAATATTACCTGGTTCCAAAGATTTTGCCGTTTTACCGATGCTCACAGGAGCAGGAAGCACCGACATCTCGTTACAGTGACGTCCGTGCGCCTGCGCTGTCAGTCCCTTTTGGAGCCACTTGGCTCCAAAAGGGACTGACAGCACAGGCGCACGGACGTCACTGTGACGAGATGTCCGTGCTTCCTGCTCCTGTGAACATCGGTAAAACGGCAAAATCTTTGGAACCAGGTAATATTTCTGGCGACTAGCGCTACTAAGCAGCTAGTCGCCAGATGAAGAATGAATGCATGTTAAGTTATTGCGGGGTGGTAGTTCCCCTTTAATTAAGCATAATTTATTGTTTGCAATTCAGAATTAGATTGGAGGCAAATTCACTACAAAAAATGAATGTCTGTTGTAATTAGTTTAGTTACTTGCCATTAGGCGGGGAAGCTCTAGAAAATCGATTTCAGCTCCTGGTTTAACATTGAGTTGTAACCGTATGCTCCCCCTTAACCTCTTAAAGGCTCAGTAATGCCCATTTATAACTTTATTTAATATTGTAGAAGTTACAAAAATAAAGTATTTGGAGAAAATGCCATCTCTTAAACCCTTATGGTTTGAGAGATATTCCCCGCTAAAGTTTCCCTTTTGGAGATTGGAGTCGGCCGACTTGAGGAGGCTCTTCAGCAGAGCTGAAATCACGTTATTTAAAAATAACTACTTCAATGGAACAGTCTACAAAGTGTGCTTGCAAACCAGGTACACTTTGTAGACCTTTCCACTGAAGAAATAATTTTTAAATAATGCAATTTCGGCTCTGCTGAAGAGCCGCCGGCTGGTCCCAAGACCGGGATCTCCTGCTGTCAGCACAGCGCTGACGTCAGGAGAAGGGGAAGGGGAACTTTAGCGGAGAATATCTCTCAAACCGTAAGGGTTTGAGAGATGGCACTTTCTCCAAATACTTTATTTTTGTAACCTCTGCAATATAAAATAAAGTTATAAATGGGCATTACTAGCCCTTTAAGGATTAGAGGGATCCTCCGGTCCTTAAGGGGTTAATATCTCCCAAATTTAATGTTATCTTACATTCTTAAGTTATTTCTCCATCTGAATAATTCATTGTCTTGCTTTCATAGGGCCTCCAGCTAGACAAGCTGAATGAACCCTACAGTGGTATTAGAAAGAAACCAGAGGTCAGTTTTTCTCGAAATAATTCATATTTGTAGTTTTTGGTTGTTGTTTTATTTTTTTATTATTTTTTTTTAAATAAACTTTTGGGAATGTTGTGTTTGTCATAGGAACAGGCTGGCAGGCATGTGACAGGAAGTGGGGAGGGGCTTAACAGTACTAGGTTTGTGAGTTGGGATTGATGCACTGGTAGAGACACCACCAGCTCAGAGTCTGTTCCTGTATTCTTTGGCAATACAACAACTACTACTTTAACCACCGCAGGCTGCTGATGGGCCTAGTAATGGCGCAGTACCAAAACAACATTGCCTGAGCTGTAAGTCTACTCATGGGATAAAAACTCCATGCCCTGCTAGCAATAAGAGATGCAGGAAGTGCAATCTCTTGGGCCATTTTGAGGTTGTGTGCAAAGAAGAAATGGTTAAGGAGATCCAAGCAGACTGAGGATCGGAATGCAAAGATGAACTCTTCCTTGGATCAGTATAAGATAAGGCAGAGTAGGCACCTGCCTAAGCCTGCCATTGAGATTTTTTTTAATTCGTTAGCCTACCAGGCCAGCCTTTGATCCGTACCGCCTGGGTAGACTACAAAGGGAGGGGGGAAGGTATGCATGCTGCGATGCTTCCTGCAGTGACAGTGTGACTGTCAACTGTCATGTGCTGTGTGAGCCTCTGGACAGTGTGAGTGTGACAAGATCATAAGTGCTGTCATTGTGCCGTGCCGCCGCCGAGTCTGCAGACAGTGCTGTGTCAAAGTCGGTGCAGCGCTGCCGCATGTTAACCTGAATTATCACAATACTATTTACTTGTACTTGTGACACTCTCTGACACGCAGGCGCACCCCACAGAGGGGAGCCTGTCATTGGAATCAATTATTTTCTTTTTTTTTTAAATATTTTAATTCACCCTACCCGCTGCCTGCCACCCGGTGAGATCCTGCTGTTGCTCCCTCGGTGGCTCTTTAGTAATACAGATCGCTGGGAGATGACATCATCTCCCAGTGCTCTGCATTCCTAAAGAGAAGACCGCGCGGGAGCAACGGGAGTTACAGTTCTGTGCAGAAGCAGACACAGACCTTTCCTGCCGCTGGACCACCAGGGAGGTAGGAAATGTCAATGTGGAGCTGATGGTGCAGATTGGAGATGATGGGGTATCGTGAGTGCAAGTTGGAGCTGATGGGGGCAAGTTGGAGCTGATGGGGCAAGTTGGAGCTGATGGGGGTAACGTGAGGGCAAGTTGGAACTGATGGGGCAATGTGGAGATGATGGGGGTAATGTGAGGGCAAGTTGGAGCTGATGGGGGCAAGTTGGAGCTGATGGGAGCAAGTTGGAGCTGATGGGGGTAACGTGAGGGCAAGTTGGAACTGATGGGGCAATGTGGAGATGATGGGGGTAATGTGAGGGCAAGCTGGAGCTGATGGGGGCAAGTTGGAGCTGATGGGGCAAGTTGGAGATGATGGGGTTAACGTGAGGGCAAGATGGAGCTGATGGGGGGCAATGTGAGGGCAATATGGATATGAGGGGGTGATGTGTAGATTTGGAGCATTGTGGAGGTGTCCAATGGAGATGGCCAACGGGGGGGGGGGGTGCAGGGGGGGAGGGTTGTGCCTACAGGCTCCTGAGATGTAAATCCAGCCCTGGGTGGGAGTAGGCTAGGCATTTCAAAGGCTTAGAGGCAAATGGCAGGAGAGAAACTGGTGAAAAGCTAGAGGGTGTGGTGCTGGCAGGGGAATTGTTCTTGAGAATAGGTGCCACTATGGCATGTTTGAAGTCATTATGAAACGTAGCAGATGCAAACGAGGAGTTAAATATCTGTAGTAGTATGGGGATTAGTGTGTGGGAGGGGGACTGGATAATTTGAGAGAAATGGATCAAGTGAGCATGTAGTGGAGGGAGAGGAGGATAGCAGGTTAGTCAATTCCTCCTTTGTGACTGTTGAGAAAGAGTCCAGCAAGGTGGGAGGGGAACAAGGGAGGACAGGAGGATATTTACAAGTCGAGACTCTATATAAAAGTATTTGCTATGCATTCAATTTCTATTGCACATGCTGCATAATAAATTCAATATTCCCAAACACCTATTTGTGTCTCACATTTACTCAGGTTAACACGGGTCCCAGCAAGGGACCTATAAGTTAGACTCACTATCCTGGAGCCCATGTAACCGGGCAGCGCAAACGGGAGAGGAAAGGAATTCCTCTGCAGATTGTTACTGTGATTGATCGTTTGTTCTGTAAATAGCAAAGTTACCCTCCCACAGTCCAAGTGAATAGAGTTACCAGGGCAGCCATTGTATGTGCGGTTTGAAAGGATGACCATTATGCAAATGTTCTATGCAGTTTAACTGTATGGATACTAGGGAGGCCTACACACACACACTTTTTTAGGCAATCTATCTATCTACCCACACACAGAGACAGAAGAGAGATACTTGCCATATAGCTATGATATATATTTATTTATTGATATATACACACACACTTTCACTGCCATAATGCTATTGCTTTTGGTCTCTGTCTGTCTGTGTCGCTCGCGCACGTGCTCTCTCGCGCTGTGTATATATATATATATATATATATATATATATATATATATATAATGCATTTATAAAAAAGGGCTTGCGATAACACAGAGGGACATGGGGGTATAAACAAGGACAGGTTCAGTGCGCTACAACATAAATGGCAAAATCATACTGCAAAGAAGAGTTTGTAACAATAAAACATTGTGTAGAAGACTGATGAGCCTGACAAGACGGAGAGATGAGCAGCAGCTAAATCTGGGCCGGGGACAGAGGTTTATTGATCCAACATTTCAGCTTCACTCACTGAGCATTTCATGGGAAAAATCTGATTTTGTGTGTATGTATATATATATATATATATATATATATATATATATATATATATATATATATATATATATATATATATATATATATATATATATATATATATATATATATATACACACACACACAAAAACCAGAAAACCGAGCGCCTTGTGAGTCCTCTGTCTACATGAATTAGTGGCTCTGCAAATAGTCAACTGATCAGCTGTTTCTGTAAGTATGCAAATGCAGAGAAGCTGTTGGTTTTTTTGTTTCTTTGTAACAATTTCTCTGTGTGTTCTCTCAGTTTATAACTCAGCTATGTCAATGAATTATTTGTAATAATTTCAGTTCCACATGCACATAGCACTGAAAAGTGATGGTACCAGTTGCGGCACAATTGGTTTTCCCCCAAGTTACTCTACCCTTATCTTGTTGTCTCGTACAGGACCTCTTGCCCATGGAAGGAGTAAAAAAAAACAAAAAACCCTAATGACATCAATGGCTTTTTTTTTGTCCTATGGTGCAGATGGTTTGCTCAATAATTTGTCTGTCTTTTTTTTTTTTTTTGCATTGTGTATACGACTCTTATGTCCACAGAAATAATAATTTGTTATGGGCGGTATTGTCATGAGGATATGGAAATCTTTTTAGTGTTTAAGGGGTTAACTGGCCATGTAAGAAATATATGTTGTAGGGTTTAACCTCCTGAGTAAAAAGGACATTGCTGAGAGGTGTTTTATTCAAACGTTATTACAGCTCAAATGTGATTTCATTAGGTGCAGTATCTTAGTGGCCTGAAACTTTATAGTGGCGCTGTTGCTACACTAATCTTTTGAGGCTTATGAACAATTAAACCGAACTGTCCATAGAACAGTGTAGCAACAGCACCACTGTAACATTTCAGGTCACTGAGATTCTGCAGCTTTAAAAAAAAACCAAAAATAAAAAAAACAAGTTTGAGCTGTAATTATTTTTGAATAAAACAACTCTCAGCAGTCGGAGGTCCCTTGTTTTACTATGGAGGATAATCCCTACAATATATACTTTTGTTTAATGTTATTTTAAAAGCCCCATTTAAATCAATATTCGGTTTTATTTGCACTTACGGTAGAGTTGGGCTGCCTCGGAATTGCTCCACGTATTTTTGTACGTACGGCACAAGATGTTTGTATAGACAATGATTCTTTCCTCCATCTCCTGATAAAACAGTGCTAATACTGCTATATTTCCAAAAGTGGCCAGTGTAAAAATACTTGATGCTAACATTAAAGGAACAGTAAACTTTTTTTTATGAAAACACATTTTATAGAGCTTTTCCTGCTGAATAAAACAAGGTCACTCCCATCGCTGTCAGATGTTTTATTAAAAAATTTACAGCAGTGTAAATAATCAGGAAGTGGATTTACTGTGTTTACTTCCTGATAGTTCTAACTGACAGGAAGTGACTTTACTGTGTTTACTTCCTGATAGTTCTAACTGACAGGAAGTGACTCAGCAGTTTCTGTCACATTCTATGGAGAACTGTATGTCTCCGACTTTTCTGACTTTCCTCTCCATTAGAATCTAACAGGAAATCTATTTAGAATTTGACCACTAGATGGCACTGCTAATGTAAAAAAACAAACAAACATGGGTTTAAACTGTAATAACTCTGGAAATATAAATCTCTAGGCAATGGGAGTACCCTTATTTTACTCAATAGGAAAATCCCTACAAAATATATTTTTTCATAAAAAAAAGTTTACTGCTCCTTTAAGTTTAGATCAGAATTTCCAAACAGCCATTTTTGTGAACACAGGTCCCTAAGAAAAAAAAAATGAAAGCTCCCAGCTCTAACTTACCATAACCTATCCATATAGTAGATACAATTTTAATGTGAATATAAAGATAAATATATAGATATCAACAAGGAATGAGAGGGTTCCTCAGTCCCCCCCCCCCCCAAACAATAGGCCAAAACCCAAAGTGCAAACGCAAACAGAAAAACAAACCTTCGCTCCTCAATATAAAGTACAAATGTGTGCCCTATACTGGGCATATATAATATTTCTTAGTAAATAAGTGAGATTTTAGTGTCACAAATTGGCCAGGTTGTGTATAAGCCTGCCACCACATCAAGGTATCTCACTTTATGGCAAGTCCTACTCTAATACACCTGTAAAACCCTATCTAAATTAAAGGGATAGTATTGCCTGAAAATAATTTTATTTTATATTGTAGCCCTTAAAAAAACATTAAAAATGATATAAGTCCTACCTCTACACCTTTATGGTTTGGGAGATATTAGCAAGTAAAGTTTCCTCTGGAGTGACGTCACTGCTCTAGCCTTCAGATTTGGAATCCAGGCCCCAGACCGTCCGCGGCTCTTCAGCAGTGCCGAGATCACGATCTTTAAAAATAATTTCTTCATTGGAATGGTCTACAAAGTGTGCTTGCAAGCCAGGCACACTTTGTAGACAGTTCCAATGAAGTAGTTCTTTTTAAAGATCGTGATCTCTGTACTGCTAAAGAGCTGCCCACTGATCTGTGAACTGGATTCCAAATCTGTCCACTAGATAGCAGACTTGGCTAAAACAGCCAGGAAAAAGGAACTTTACTTGCTAATATCTCCCAAACCATAAAGGTTTGGGAGATATGACATATCATTTTTAATGTTTTTTTAAGGGCTACAATATAAAATAAAATTATTTTCAGGCAATACTATCCCTTTAAAATTCCCTGAGGAGATTTTGTAGTAAACACATTTTTAATTGCAAAACACTGGGACCACAAGCATTACAAAGGTCACACTTAAAAGTTCCCCATCCAACACATTTACTATAAAATCTCCTCAGGGAATTTTATTTTGAATTTAGATAGGGTTTTATAGGTGGCGTAGTGTAAAAGCCCCTGTACACAGGCCAAAGTGTGTGACGGCAGGTATAAACGGCTATGTCTACTGCGCATGACAGCATCTCTAGCCTGCTTTTGCTGCATTCACGCAGTGTCTACTGCGCATGTCTGGCCTGCGTTCGGGCAGTCTCTACTGTGCATTGACTGCATCGGACAAACATACATCTGCATACTTCCCAAGTGTCCCTCTTTAGGACGGACAGTCCCTCTTTTAGACTCTTTTAGACCCAAATCCCTCTGTCCTTCTTTACCACCCTGATGTCCCTCTTTTTAGAAGAGGAGACTTTGTGATGTGTATATAAGTGTATCCCATTGCTCCACAGCAATAAAACTCACATTAATGTTTTTTAAATGTCAGTAAATGCGCTTATAAATTAGTCTGTGTGCATAAAATACTTTGGTCTTGTTATAAGTCATTTATTAGGTTATATAAGGAAGAGTCAGTAGGTCATGAAATAGCCTAAAAACTCTCGGTAAGGCCCCACCCACCAGCCACACCCCCTAAAACACAAGAGTCCCTCATTGGCTATTTGAAATGTTGGGAGGTATGAATCTGGCTGATTATTGTATAGGATTAGAGTAGGACTTGCCATAAAGGGAGATACCTTGATGGGGTGGCAGGCTTATACATGACTTGGACAATTTGTGACACTAAAATCTCACTTATTTACTATGAAATATTATATATGCCCAATACAGAGCACACATTCATACTTTTTATGTAGAGGAGCGCAGGTTTGTTTTTCTACAGGTCCCCACAGGTTTTCGGCTTGTATCATCCAGTTCTGGACACTAAACTCGTCTCAGTTTCCTTTACTCACCTCTATGATGTTCGCTAGTAAAATACCTGAAAACTTGTGATGGGGCCCATGGGTATGTGTATTTATTTTGATAATGTCAGATCTTTCTCCCCCATATAAAAATGAATCAGTAGGGAGAATTCAGGACAGTGCTCTTTATTTCTCAGTGACACGGAGACAGAGTGCAAAGGCTTTTATTGCAATGTACAGCTATCTGGGGAAGGGAAAAAATCCAAAATAATAAAAAAGAAAGTGACACGAGTAAAAAATAATAACGTTCTACTCCTCCCCAGCCCCCTCGCTCAGACAGGTTGAGAAATAGTCTCCTCTGCAGACAGTGCATTAGCACAGGAACAGAGCCGAGCAGTGTATCAACCCGATTTAAAGGGATAGTAATGTTTCATAATAAAAGCAGCTCTAATTAATCTTCCTAGTATTTTGGCCATGGAGAGTGATATTTCAATACTGTCAGAGTTGTAGTACAAGAGTAATTGAATGATAAAGTATCCCCCTTCTGCCCCTTTTACTGATGTAACACTGCTCAGCCAGATCAGAAGGGAGGTGCCCAGGTAGACTGCAGAGAGGGACAATCTTCATTTAAGATAAGGGGAAAAACCTGAAAAACTTGTCATGGGGGGGCAGGGTTTTCATTGTTCTCATAGGAAGAAGATTGTCCCTTGCTGTTATCTGTCTGGTCTATGGACTGGATTTAACATCTGAGAAGAGATGGCTTACACTAGGTAAAAGGGATGGGAGGGGGAAACTTTGTCATTGAATTACTCTTGAACTACAACTCTGACAGTATTGAAATAACTCTCTCCATGGCTCATATACTATGAAGATTAATTGGAGCTGCTTTTATTATGAAACATTACCATCCCTTTAAAGGAAAAATATCCTGAATTTTTCACGCACTATTTGCCTTTAAAAGGCTTTGAGTTCCAAAGCAGTGTACAACGTATTGTAAAGCAATGTGTTGCAGGCTTCTCTGACACTCAAAGAGTTAAATGAAACCTTAAAGTGAACTTGTCACCTAAATCATTTTGTGAATTTTAATAGTTCTGATTACCTAGCTCATATACATACATTGAAAACATTTTAAAGGCCTTGTGTTCAAAAGAAAAGACCTGTAATTCTAAATAGAGTCAGTGAGCCCCTTCATGCACAAGAAAGACATCCAATGCATTGCAAAACAATGCATTTAACACCCCCTGACGGTAAATCCTTAACTTTCAGGATGAGATGATCGTAGATGGGAACTTCATCATGAAAGGGCTCATGGGCTGCGACCAGGTGTATGTTAATGGTGCGATTTGCAATAAAAAGAGACATGGCTTAATTGATGAGTGGGGCTTACCATCATTGTGCTGGGGAAGTGGGCTGGAAATGGGCAGAACAGAGTGGGAAGGAGGGGAAGTGAAAAGAACTGGATGAGAAGGAGTAGAAGTGGACAGAACAGGATGATAAGGTGAAGTGGGTGGAACAGTGTGGGAAGGAGGAGAAGTGGGCTGGAAGTGGACAGAACAAGGTAATAAGGAGGAGAAGTGGGCAGAACAGGGTGGGAAGGTGGAGAAGTGGGTGGGAAGTGGACAGAACAGGATGATAAGGAGGAGAAGTGGGTGGAACAGTGTGGGAAGGAGGAGAAGTGGACAGGAAGTAGATAGAACAGGATGATAAGGAGGAGAAGTATATGGAAAATGAGCAGAACAGGATGATAAGGAGAAGAAGTAGGCTGAACAATGTGAGAAGGAGGAGAAGTGGGCTAAGTGTGGGCAGAACAGGGTGGAAAGAAGGAGAAGCGGGAAAGAAGTGGACAGAACAGGAAGGAGGAGGACAGAAGGATGATAAATGGGCAGAACAGTGTGGGAAGGAGATGAAGTTGTCTAAATGTGGTCAGAACAGGGTGGGAAGGAGAAGTGGGTAGACCAGGGTGGTATGGAGAAGAAGTGGACAGGAATTGGGAGTAACAGGGAAAGAAGGAAAAGTGATAGGTAACTGGGAGGAACAGGATGAAAAGGAGAAGAAGAGGACAGGAAGTGGGAGGAACAGGGTGGGAAGGAGGAGAAGTGGACAGGAAGTGAGATGAACAGGGTGGGAAGGAGGAGATGTGGGCAGTAACTGGGAGGAACAGGATGAGAAGGAGGAGAAGTGGACAGGAAGTGGGAGGAACAGGGCAAGAAGGAGGAGAAGTGGACAGGAAGTGGGAGGAACAGGGTGGGAAGGAGGAGAAATGGACAGGAAGTGAGAGGAACAGGGTGGGAAGGAGGAGAATTGGGCAGTTTCTGATGAAACTCATCACTGCCAGAGAATCAGCCTCTGTCCTTTGAGACCTGGTAATTAACACTAAAAACCAGAGTCTCCAGGGCAGATCCGGGAGTTCACAGGTATGGAGATGATGCAGGAGCTCCCTGACACTGCAAAAATTATTTTTCCTCTCTGTATTTCCACATAAACTCTTTATTATGAAAACATGTGTAGTAATTATTGTCTACTGATTGAAACAAGGTCACTTCCACTGCTGAGAGATTTGTCATTCAAAAGTTATTACAAGCTTAGACTTCTCTTTTTAATTAAACTGTAATTTTATATTATGATCACAAGGTGGTGCTGTTCCAATTACATGCTAAGGGGAACCCATAAGAGAACAGTATTCAAAAATTGCTTTTTCCATACCAGTTGGTGCTGTCGCTTAAAGGGATAGTAATACTTCGTTTTAACTTTAATTTATATTGTAAGCATTAAAAAAACATGAAGAATGATATAAGTCTTATGTCTCAAACATTTATGGTTTAAGAGATATTCACAAGCAAAGTTTCCCCCTCCCGCCCCTTTTTCCTAGTGTAAGCCATCTCTTCTCGGATGTGAATCTGGTTGTAAGACCAGACAGATAACAGCAGGGGACAATCTTCTTCCTATGAGAACAATGAAAGCCATGCCCCCCTTGACAAGCTTTTCAGCTTTTTCCCTTATCTTAATTGAAGATTGTCCCTCTCTGCAGTCTACCTGGGCACCTCCCTTCTTATCTGGTTGAACAGGGGGGGATACTTTGTTTGTGAATATCTCTTAAACCATAAAGGTTTGAGACATAAGACTTATATCATTCTTCATATTTTTTTAATGCCTAAAAAATAAAATAAAGATAAAATAAAGTATTACTATCCCTTTAAGATAATTTTGAGTTGAAATCACTTCTGGATTAAATATCTCCCAGCAATGAAAGTAGACTTATTTTGCTAAGGAAAAGCTGTATGACATGACATGATATTATAGTGTGTGTGTGTGAGTGTGTGTGTGAGTGTGTGTGTGAGTGTGTGTGTGTGTGTGTGTGAGTGAGTGAGTGAGTGAGTGTGTAAAGCTGGCTACTATTTTAAGAGCCTGTTTATATCTTCTACATGAAATGCATTTTCTATGCCAGAGAAGTGGGGGTGGGGTAATAAGGAGTGGAGGTGTGGCTAGGAGTGCCTAGGACACCTTACTAATTGAAGCCAGTGATGCAATTGTGCACAAAAAAAGCTCATAAAGTGCCATCCCTGTTTATCTCAGGCTGGTCCACATAAATGTTCTTAGTTGCTTATTAACACAATTCCATAAAATAATTGTCATTCTATTTTGTGCTTCTTTCAGCAGCAGAGAAAAAGGGGAAAGGGCAATGAAGCGGTGTACCAGGTAAGAGTCAATTATAGACCAAAATAAGACATGTTCCAGGAGTTCATTCAATCTCTTTGTACACGTATGACAAAAAAAGAGAAGGATAATGTTTTAAACGTGGTGGAAGAAGAGGGGGGGGGGGATAGGAGGAGAATAATGAAGGCCGGGGGAGGGGGAGCCATAGCATCCCCCAAAAAAGACCACAACAATAGAATAGAATGGTAGCAGTCATTCTACATAAATCAATTATTACTATTAGTCTTCCGAAAAACTAAAGTCACCCTGCTCTTATGAGGCAGGGGGAAGGGAGCTGCATATAGAGAGGTCTGTGCAGAAGGCAGCACAGACCTCTCCTGTCATGCTGCCGGACCACCAGGGATGATGAGGCCCCCTCCTCCTGAGCCAGGTAGGAGGTGGAAAGTGGGAGCACATACTTGGAGGTTGACAATGGGGTCAACGTGGTGGTGGTGGGGCCCCATGGCAAATTTAGCATCAGGGCCCGGTGACTTCTAGTTAGTCCTCTGATCTACAATCAGTCCTGGATGTCATATCAACGGAGGCCTACAAACACAAAATAAACTCTGCTGCACTCACTTGTGATAAACGGGCAAAAGTAATCACAGAATAATGCTGTAGGTGCACCCATATGTTAAACGAACATAAGATATATAATAAGGAGTGTCCAAGGAAAATAGATTCCAAGGACCCCTCTAAAGAAGAGCATATATAAAGGAGACACTCAAATATTAGTCCCAAAAATAGAAAACAGACTTTATTCCAAAATAACAAAAAATATATAGAAAAGACAATTAAAAACAATTAAAATGATACAGGCAGATGCACAATATAATTAAGAACTTATTCCCTGTGGAATAATCAAAATCTTAATCTAAGACAAGATCTACCAAACAAAGTGCAGTATTGAAAGGCCCCAATAATAATAATAGAGCCTACGGTAAAAGTGCATGGTGAAAACAAAGTATACAAATATATAAAATTATACAAAGTGTAATTAAGGTATACTTATCAATATATGTAGCAAAGTGCACACACAAAGGGACTAATCAAATGAAGACACACCTGTAGATGGTCTACAGACGGGTCTTCATTTGATTATTCACTTTGTGTCTGCGCTTTGCTACACTTGTCCTAACATTTTTTCTCCTTTGAAATGTACTTCCCTCCTGCACTTTCTTGAATCCCTTCATGTACCACAGTAACATAGTAATTTAGGTTGAAAAAAGACTTGTGTCCATCTAGTTCAACCCTTTTCCTATTCCTGTTTACTATCGTTGATCCAAAAGAAGGCAAAAAAAACCCCTCAATATAGCAATTTAAAATTCTGCCTTGAATGGGGAAAAAAAATTCATTCTTGATTCCAAATGGCAATCAGATTTCTCCTTGGATCAACAAGCACTAACTAAATATTAATCCCCATACTAACGAACATAGCCCTCTATGTTCTGCTCTTTTAAATAAGTATCCAGGCCCTTTTTAAAGGCGTCTAATGTATTCGATAGCACCACCTCCTCAGGCAGTGAATTCCATAGCTTTATTGTCCTTACTGTAAAAAATCCCTTCCACTGTTGTAGATGAAATCTCCTTTCCTCAAGTCTAAGCGGGTGGCCCCTTGTCCTGTGTACTGTTCTGTTAATGAACAGGTCTTTGGAGAGCCCTTTGTATCGGCCCTGAACATATTTATATAGTGTTATCATATTCCCTCTAAGACGCCGTTTCTCTAGTGTATACAAGTTTAACTTTTCTAGCCTTTCTTCATAACTGAAACTTTCCATTCCCCTTACTAGTTTTGTAGCCCTCCTCTGCACTTTCTCTAGTTCCATAATGTCCTTCTTCAGAAAGGGCGCCCATGAATGTTTCAATCATATCCCCTCTCTCTCTTCTCTCCTCCAAGCTATACATGATCAGATCCTTTAGTCTATCCTGATATGTCTTTTCCTGTAAACCAGTCACCATTGTAGTGGCCCTTCTCTGAATTTATATCCATCTGGAGATCTACAGTACTAACTTCTGCAGTACTTGCTTTAGAATCAGAGATGAGAACATTTAGATAAATCTCTACTCAAATTCTGAACAAAAATTTTCTCATTTAAGTATTTGTTTTTTTTTTATCAGATAGTTATCAGATCAAAACTTTCCTTTGCCGCAGCTACTAACAATTGACTTTATTCAAAAGTGAGCTTAGATCAGGGGTTCGCATAATATTTTCTTTCTCAAGGCACCTCTGGCACACAATCTGGAATTTTTAGGGCACTCAAGTTTTCATTTGTCAACCACACAATGATGCTTACAAATATATAAATATAGATTAATTCTTATCTCCCACATTATGGGGGAGGTTCACAAAGAGGTGATGAAGAGGTAATAAAGAGCTGATAAAGTGGAGATGACGTCTCCAATTTATCACTTCTCCAGTTCCTATGTTATTCTATGGAGCCTATGCACTAAGATTTCTTCAGCTTTGGAGATCGTAGTGCATAGGCTCCATAGAATAACATAGGAACTGGAGAAGTGATAAATTGGAGAAGTTATCTCCACTTTATCACCTCTTTATCACCTCTTAGTGAATCTCCTCCTATGAATAACAAACCATACAGTGTGCAACAATTTCCATAAATATGACTTTGATCTCAAAATTAAAATTTTTGTGAAAGTACTCAGAAATAAGGGGATGCCTGTGGCATGCCAATGTGCTACAACACCCTGGTCGAGAATCACTGGTTTAGATGGAATTCAGTGAAATTATTTGGTTGCATCTTGGAGTCTGTATGTGTTTTGGAAGTGGTGGAACTTTACACATAAAACAATCTGGATTGGAATCATAAAATGTTCATGTAATATAGTTTGAACTTCCAGTTTTATAATTATAATTAAGCTTGATGTGCCGTTAGAATTGAGGAAGTAATTTGCTTATCAGTTATAAAGAAAGCAGATTATTTTTCACACTGGAAAGTTTTATCAACACTGGGGGGAGATGTACTAAGGTGAGATAAAGAGATGATAAAGTGGAGATGACTTCTCCAGTGATATCACTTCTCCAGGTCCTATGTTATTCTATGGAGCCTGTACACCAAGATCTCCAAAGTTAAAGGGATAGTAATACTTTATTATTACTATCCTCCATATTGTACATATTTGCAAAATAATGTAATAGCCCCCAGGTTCATCTCTCAAACCTTTATGGTTTGAGAGATAACCGAAGGCAAAGTTCCCCCTCCCTCCCCCTTCCCTGAAGTCAGAGTTGTACTGACTGCAGGGATATCCGGTCTGACTTTCATCATGCGGCTCTGCAGCAGAGCCGCAATCGCGTTAGTGAAAAATAATTATTTCACTGAAACAGTCTTCTACATCTGCTTGCAAACCAAGCACAAATCAAGCACATGTAGAAGACCGTTTCAGTGAAATAATTATTTGTCACTAACGGGATCTCGGCTCAGCTGCAGAGCCACAAGCCTGTCGTACGACAGACTTCCCATGCAGTCACTACAACACTGACTTCAGGGAAGGGGGAGGGAGGGGGGAACTTTGCCTTCAGTTATCTCTCAAACCATAAAGGTTTGAGAGATGAACCTGGGGGCTATTAAATTATCTTACAAATATCTACAATATGGGGGATAGTAATAATAAAGTATAAAAATGTATTACATATTAAGGGGAAAGTATAACATAGAAACAACCATTTTTTGTTTCTTTTTTTAAAAAATTTACATTCCTTTGGGTCCCTCTGAAATAATAGTGTATCATGCCACAGTAAGGTTGTCTATCAAATAGCCTGGGCGTGTGGCAGCAGAATAAAGATTAGGGAAGCGTCCATATTTTTCCTACCCTTGCATCACTGATTAATTTATACATGGGCACTGACCATTGAAATGGACCGGTCATCCCAAGATCAGAATTATATATAAAACTGTACCCAAGATAAAATAACATCTGGAAATTAAACTCACTTGTTATATCAGTGAAAGTTTGATAAACACGCAGATACACATTTTCCTGTTCAGACAACATTTATTTAATGTTGTTTATATTGAGAGAGAGAGAAATAAAAGTCAATTTTTAAGGACCGGGAAAATCTGGGGTGGACTTGCAATGCATTGCGTACCCCTCTGGCACTCAAAGGGTTAAGGACTGGAGCACTTCTGACCTTTCTGACTATGTCTTTGTTCAACAGCATTTTCACTTGAAGACTTATTTCAGCCACATAAATTATATACCATTTTTTCGCTCACAATTAGGGCTTTTCTTTAGATACCACACTTCCATGGATAACCCACTTTACAAGATATGCTCATTAGGTAGATAACTTAGTGAATAAGTTTAAAACTTCTTTTTTTTTTTTTTTTTTTTTTAAATAATAAACATTGTCAGAAAATTAAGGTTTAAAGTGTGTCCTGCATCCTACTTCCGGCTAAACTGCTTTAACTGCTCTGCCTCTGCTCCCGTCGCTCTACCCAGCATCCTCTGATAACAGAGGCATTCTGTTAGTAAGCTGGAGCGATCTCATTGGCTAGATATCAATCTCTGCCAATGAGATCGCTCCAGCTTACTAACAGAATGCCTCTGTCATCGGAGGATGCTGGGTATAGGGACGAAAGCAGAGGCAGTCGGCAAAAGCAGTTTACCCAGAAGTAAGATGCAGGGCACATTATAAACCTTAGTTTTCGCGCAAATAATGCTTTTTTAAATAATAACATTTTAAACTTATTTTCGCTAAGTAATCTACCTAATGAGCATAACTTGTAAGGTGGAGATAGATCCACTTTAAGACCAGACAGTTCACAGCAGGGACAATCTTCTTACTGTGAGAACAATGAAAACCATGCCCCCCTTGACATGTTTTTCTCTTATGCTAACTGAAGATTGTCCCTTTCTGCAAGTCATCTGGACACACCTTTCTTTTCTGAGGTGAGCAGTGTTACATCAGTAAAAGGGAGGGAGGGGGATACTTTATCATTCAATTACTCTTGTACTACAACTCTGACAGTATTGAAATAACACTCTCCATGGCCCAAATACTATGAAGATTAATTGGAGCTGCCTTTATTGTGAAACATTACTATCACTTTAAGCATAAGGTATTTAATTGTATATAATCCCAGATAATTTTTAGGTCGTTAGTTAAGTTAGTATAACTTTAAGTACCATGCACTCTATGGTAGCATCTGTAAAAATATCCCAATTTTCTTTGTGAGGCATAAAATCTAGCTTTTCATTTGTTCCATTGAACCTTGCATTGTTGTTTTTAGCACACCTCCCTGGCCCCCATGAACATAGCAATCTTGATAGGTGTCTAAAAAGTAATAATGATATATTGTCGGTAAGTGTCCTGAAGTAAAGAAACAGCCTTTTTGAACACAAGGGCAGTATTTATTATTGTAAGCAAATTAATCACTTTACCACTTGTCTATCAAACAACACAAACATAATTTTCCAAATTGTGTCTGAATAGGGTTACAAAAGCAAGTTTAGGACTGTCTTTTAGGAATCTAAGCTAAATAATGTTTAGAGATGCTAGATGTATGTCTGCATACCCAGAGGGGTATGCAATGCATTATGAAGTCACATATTGTCTTTAAATACAAAGAAGCAGTTAATTTTTTTTTTTTTTTAAAGGTATTTTGGCAGGAGATTTGATTTTTTTTTCAGGTAGATTATGCCAGGCTTTCGGAGCTGTGTAGGAGAAGGCAGACCGACCCGCTCTTCTCTTGTAATTTGGAATAGTCAGTGAGTTGTTAGCAGTGGAGGTTATAGTTAGTATGGAGATCTGGAGTGATCATACTGCTCAGGTAGTGTGGAATAGTCAGTGAGTTGTTAGTAGTGGAGGTTATAGTTAGTATGGAGATCTGGAGTGATCATGCTGCTCAGGTAGTGTGTAATAGTCAGTGAGTTGTTAGCAGTAGAGCGGAGGTTATAGTTAGTATGGAGATCTGGAGTGATCATACTGCTCAGGTAGTGTGGAATAGTCAGTGAGTTGTTAGCAGTGGAGGTTATAGTTAGTATGGAGATCTGGAGTGATCATACTGCTCAGGTAGTATGGAATAGTCAGTGAGTTGTTAGTAGTGGAGGTTATAGTTAGTATGGAGATCTGCAGTGATTATACTGCTCAGGTAGTGTGGAATAGTCAGGGAGTTGTTAGCAGTGGAGTGGAGGTTATAGTTAGTATGGAGATCTGGAGTGATCATACTGATCAGGTAGTGTGGAATAGTCAGTGAGTTGTTAGTAGTGGAGGTTATAGTTAGTATGGAGATCTGGAGTGATCAGACTGCTCAGGTAGTGTGGAATAGTCAGTGAGTTGTTAGCAGTGGAGTGGAGGTTATAGTTAGTATGGAGATCTGGAGTGATCAGACTGCTCAGGTAGTGTGGAATAGTCAGTGAGTTGTTAGTAGTGGAGGTTATAGTTAGTATGGAGATCTGGAGTGATCATACTGCTCAGGTAGTGTGGAATAGTCAGTGAGTTGTTAGTAGCGGAGGTTATAGTTAGTATGGAGATCTGGAGTGATCATACTGATCAGGTAGTGTGGAATAGTCAGTGAGTTGTTAGCAGTGGAGGTTATAGTTAGTATGGAGATCTGGAGTGATCATACTGATCAGGTAGTGTGGAATAGTCAGTGAGTTGTTAGCAGTGGAGTGGAGGTTATAGTTAGTATGGAGATCTGGAGTGATCATACTGCTCAGGTAGTGTGGAATAGTCAGTGAGTTGTTAGCAGTGGAGCGGAGGTTATAGTTAGTATGGAGATCTGGAGTGATCATACTGATCAGGTAGTGTGGAATAGTCAGTGAGTTGTTAGCAGTGGAGCGGAGGTTATAGTTAGTATGGAGATCTGGAGTGATCATACTGCTCAGGTAGTGTGGAATAGTCAGTGAGTTGTTAGCAGTGGAGCGGAGGTTATAGTTAGTATGGAGATCTGCAGTGATCATACTGATCAGGTAGTGTGGAATAGTCAGTGAGTTGTTAGTAGCGGAGGTTATAATTAGTATGGAGATCTGCAGTGATCATACTGATCAGGTAGTGTGGAATAGTCAGGGAGTTGTTAGTAGCGGAGGTTATAGTTAGTATGGAGATCTGCAGTGATCATACTGATCAGGTACTGTGGAATAGTCAGTGAGTTGTTAGTAGTGGAGGTTATAGTTAGTATGGAGATCTGCAGTGATCATACTGCTCAGGTAGTGTGGAATAGTCAGTGAGTTGTTAGTAGTGGAGTGGAGGTTATAGTTAGTATGGAGAACTGCAGTGATCATACTGCTCAGGTAGTGTGGAATAGTCAGTGAGTTGTTAGTAGTGGAGGTTATAGTTAGTATGGAGATCTGCAGTGATCATACTGATCAGGTAGTGTGGAATAGTCAGTGAGTTGTTAGTAGCGGAGGTTATAATTAGTATGGAGATCTGCAGTGATTATACTGCTCAGGTAGTGTGGAATAGTCAGTGAGTTGTTAGCAGTGGAGCGGAGGTTATAGTTAGTATGGAGATCTGGAGTGATCATACTGCTCAGGTAGTGTGGAATAGTCAGTGAGTTGTTAGTAGTGGAGGTTATAGTTAGTATGGAGATCTGGAGTGATCATACTGCTCAGGTAGTGTGGAATAGTCAGTGAGTTGTTAGCAGTGGAGGTTATAGTTAGTATGGAGATCTGGAGTGATCATACTGCTCAGGTAGTGTGGAATAGTCAGTGAGTTGTTAGTAGTGGAGGTTATAGTTAGTATGGAGATCTGGAGTGATCATACTGATCAGGTAGTGTGGAATAGTCAGTGAATTGCCGGCAGTAGAGCAGGGACAGCTTTGAAAGCTATTTAAAATGTAACTATTGGTTAGAAAGTGACAGATCCATTTTAACATGAACCGAAATCAGTGTTTAACATTTATTTCATCTTCTGTGCAGGGTCTCAGCAGTTCTGCTACAAGGGACACTTACGACATGATCCATATGCAGCCTCTCCCCCCACCACCTCATATCTGATGGGGGCGGAATGATGTGAGGCAGGAATTGAGAGAAAAGAGGACTTCACTGCAAGGGAACATGAGGAGACAAGAAGTGGACCTGCTGTGTGATATTTCATCTTTATCCATCTGAGTGACAGAGGGGTGCGTTGGACACTCCTCTGTCACTCAGATCGATAAAGGGACCGAATCCCCCTTCCCCCCACAACTGACCTATTTTTAATCTACTTTAAAAACAGTCTATAACTCACACCAGGCAAACGAGGAACAATTCTGGAGCAAACCAACTGCACGGGGTGGGGGACGACACATTAAAATTCCCAAATTCTCCTATAGCTTTAAATCAAGCTTTTAACAAATTGAATGCTAGCGACGTCTCTGACTCACTGCTTTGGAGACCTCTAGTATTCGAAGAGTTAAAGGACCTTCTTTTAAATCAACTGGAAATGTGAGTTTTATTTTTGTGTCTTCCCTAGATGGAGAATTTGGTTTTATCGGGAATTTCTCCTCTTTTGTTTATCTTTGTGTATATGGATCAGCAGACCTCAGACTTCACTCACTGCAGGTGGAAATCTTAAACCTTTAAGGACACCCCTCTGGTACTTAAAAGTATAGGATTTCCATGTGCAAAGAGCAGAGTTTGTGTTCTGACATCCTCCTGCTAGAAACTGTCATGTCCGCCCCCAATGACCTGGCATCCATGGATGATTAGTGATGTTCTCTCTTGAACCAAGGAGAAGAAGAGTGAAGAAAAGAAAAAAAAAAAAAAAAAATCAGAGGTGCTGTGACTTCCTCTTTAAAGTGTAATTATCACTCCAAATAATGTGCCCCACAAATAATTTTTGATATAGTATATAAATACTAGTATTATACAGAATAAGTACCGCGTTATTAAGAAATCCTACTTGATCGAAGACTGACAGTCAGGCATCTTGTTGTAGAGGTATCTGTGCACCTGCGCAGTCAGTCACTTCCTGTACCTTAAAGGAGCAGTAAACTTTTTTTTATGAAACCACATATTTTATAGAGCATTTCCTACTGAATAAAACAAGGTCACTTCCATCGCTGTCAGATGTTTTATTTAAAATTTATAGCAGTTTAAATAATCAGGAAGTGAATTTACTGTGTTTACTTCCTGATAGTTCTAACTGACAGGAAGTGAATTTACTGTGTGTTTACTTCCTGATAGTTCTAACTGACAGGAAGTAACTCAGCAGTTTCTGTCACACTCTATGGAGAACTGTAGGTCTCTGACTTTTCTGACTTTCCTCTCCATTAGAATCTAACACAGTGGTTCTCAACCTTTCTAGTGCAGCGACCCTTTGATAAAATTTCCCAAGTTGTGGCGACCCCTAACAGTAAAATTATTTTCGTTGCTCCTTCATTGCTGTAATTTTGCTACTGTTATGAATCGAAAAATAAATATCTGATTGTATTAGGCGACCCCTGGCAAATCATCATTCGACCCCCAAAGGGGTCCCGACCCACAGATTGAGAACCACTGATCTAACAGGAAAACTAATTAGAACTCGCCCACTAGAGGGCACGGCTAATGTAAAAAAAACATGGGTTTAAACTGTGATAACTCTGGAAATATAAATCTCTCAGCAGTGGGAGTGCCGTTATTTTACTCAATAGGAAAATCCCTACAATATATATTTTTTCATAAAAAAAGTTTATTGCTCCTTTAAGGTATAATGCATCTCCTCCTCACCAATCCTGGAGGAGACCGGGACAGACAGTGCAAGTGTACACATCTCGAAAGCAAGACGTCTACTCTGATGCCTGTTAGTCTTGGATCAAGTAGGATTTCATAATGACACTGGACTTATATTGTATAATGCTAGTATTTCTATGCTTATCACTATATCAATAATTATTTGGAAGGCACAGTATTTGGAGTGATAATTATGCTTTAAAGAGTGGATAGTTCCTCTTTAAAAATAAAACCAAAATCCTTTTCTAGCCTTCGGGTTAAGATAACAAAAACAGGTTTTAAAATGAGCAGTACACTTTTTTTGTAACTGAAATAATGATTCCTGCTGAATAAAACATGGCTACTCCCACTTTACCAAGTTATTAGAAATCAAAAGACTATGGCTACCCATATTAAGTGAAAGGAACAGCGCCGTCTGTTATGCAAAATAGAGAAACGGAGTTTAAAGCTTGATTTGTAAATAATTTAGAATGTAAAATCTCCCAGCAGTGTGAAAAAAACCCATAGATATTTTTGCTTAAAAAAACAAAAAAAAAAAAAAACGTACTTCTACAGTTCAAAAACATTTGTTAATTTTAAATTAAAGAGATAGCAATGTTTCATAATAAAATCAGCTCCAATTAATCTTCATAGCGTTTGGGCCATGAAGAGTGTTAGATCAATTCTGTCAGGGTTGTGATTCAAGAGTAATTGAATGATAAAGTGTCCCCCTCTCGCCCCTTTTACTGATGTAACACTGCTCACCTCAGATCAGAAGGGAGGTGCCCAGGTAGACTGCAGAGAGGGACAATCTTCAATTAAGATAAGGGAAAAACTTGTCAAGGGGGGCAGGGTTTTCATTGTTCTCATAGGAAGAAGATTGTCCCTTGCTGTTATCTGTCTGGTCTTACAACCAGATTCCACATCTGAGAAGAGATGGCTTTCTGCCAACTGACAATTTTTTCATTATAATGAGTTTTTGAACATTGCGCCCTTAGCGTTACTAATCCTTTAAGTCAGCCTTGTGAACAAGCCATAAAGCCAAGAGGTCTGATCATTACATCTCAGGTGGTAGATGAAAACCCTTCTTTCTCAACATGTACTAATAATATTACCCTTACCACTGCCACAGTGATCCACAACATTTTTAGTCTAAAACAATACAATGTGTTTCTTGCACACCGCACTGGCACTCAAAGGCTTAACCCCTTAACGACTGGCTGCGCAGGCGCGTTACGGTCACTAAAGGACCACAGAGCATTTTTTTTTTTTTTTTGATTCGGATTCCGGACTCCCCGAACGGTGTGCAGCCATGGGGGGAGCCCGGAATTCCACGACGGTCATAGTACGTCATGGGTCGTTAAGGGTATAACAACCCATGACGTGCTATGACCGTCAAGGGTCGTTAAGGGGCTAAAATACTTAAAGAAGCAGAAAACTTTTTTTTTTTTTTTTTTTTTTACAAAAATATATATGTTGTAGGGCAGTGTTTCTCAACTCCTGTCCTCAGGACCCATTAAAGGGATAGTAATACTTCATTTTAACTTTATTTTTTTTTGTAGGCATTAAAAAAAACATGAAGAATGATATAAGTCTTATCTCTGAAACCTTTATGGTTTAAGAGATATTCACAAACAAAGTATCCCCCCCCTGTTCAACCAGATCAGAAGGGAGATGCCCAGGTAGACTGCAGAGAGGGACAATCTTCAATTAAGATAATGGAAAAAGCTGAAAAACTTGTCAAGGGGGGAAGGGCTTTCATTGTTTTCATACAAAGAAAATTGTCCCCTTCTGTTATCTGTCTGGTCATACAACCAGACTCACATCTGAGAAGAGATGGCTTACGCTAGGTAAAAGGGGCGGGAGGGGAACTTTGCTTGTGAATATCTCATAAACCATAAAGGTTTGAGAGATAAGACTTATATCATTCTTCATGTTTTTTTAATGCCTATAAAATAAAATAAAGTTAAAACGAAGTATTACTATCCCTTTAAGTCCAGGATTTGCAGATTTCCTTGTTAGAGCACAGGTGAGTTAATCAATGTGAATGAGCCTCTGATCACCACACCTGTGCTCTAGCAGAGAAATCCCTAAGTCCTGGTCTGTTAGTGGGTCCTGAGGGCAGGAGTTGAGAAACCCTGTTGTAGGGTGGTTCCTGCTGAGAGATGCATATTTCCAGAGTTGTTATTACAGTTTAAACCCATGTTTTTTTTTTTTTTTTTTTTTTTTTACATTAGCAGTGCCCTCTAGTGGCCAAATGCCAATTAGTGTTTCCTAAATGGAAAGGAAAGTCAATGACACAGTTCTCCATAGAATGTGATGGAACAGCTGAGTCACTTCCTGTTAGTTAGAACTATCAGGACGTAAACACACAGTGAACTCACTTCCTGATTATTTGAACTGTTCTGTCATTTGAATAAAACAACTGACAGCAGTGAGACTACCTTTGTTTTACTCCGGAAGGAAAAGCTCTTTAACATATAGGTTTTCATTAAATAAAAAAGAAAAAAGTTTACTGCTCCTTTAAGGCCAAAAGTGGGCAATAAGGCCCTCAATATGTTGCTAGACTACAACTCGTGTCATTTCCAATCAGTAGTGTGGAAGCAGCCATAGGGTCTCATTTTCCCCAACCCTGCTGTCACACTTTTTAGCCTGGGAGAGCTTTGCTAATCCCCTTATTTTCCATATACAAGTCACAATATACTGTATATACATATATATGTTTTGTTTGTGTATTTTTGAATTTAATTATGACTTGGGCATCTGTTGTTAATATAAATGATTAGTTCAGCAATAACATTTTTAAAATATAGAATAAGGTCAAGTTCAACTTCTGTATGTTAACTGCTCTTTAAAGGATAGTAATGTTTCACAATAAAAGCAGCTCCAATTAATCTTCATAGTAGTTGGGTCATGGAGAGTGTAGTTTCACTACTGTCAGAGTTGTAGATCAAGGGTTATTGAATGATAAAGTATCTCCCCTCCCACCCCTTTTACTGAAGGAACACTGCTCACCTCAGAGCAGCAAGACTGTCCGGATGGATCACAGCGAGCGGAGGTGTAACTAGCAGCCACCGGGTCCTGGTGCAAAAATTGCCATTGCCCTCCCCCCATTGGTCACCTCCACATTGACCCACATGTCCACCTCCAAAATGCTCCTATTGATCCTCTGTGTCCATCTCCTACCTCCCTGGTGGTGCAGGAGAGGTATGTGCCTCCTGCTGCACAGATCTCTATTAGGAGCTGAAGCTCCCGCGCAGTCCTCGCTCCAGTAATGTAGAGCGCTGGGAGATGATGTTATTTCCCAGTGCTCTGCATTAATAGAGTGCCGAAGACAGAGGGAGCTCAGCTTCTAATTGAGGTCTGTGCCGATGGAGGCACAGGCCTCAGCTTGTTGTGGGAGCTAGGTGGGGGGCGGGGTCACAGGGGGCAGCCAGCCCCTGGAGTGATGGGCCTGGTCACAGTTGCTACCCCTTTTGTTACGCCACTGGCAGAGAGGGACAATCTTCAGTGAGCATAAGGAAAAATCTGAAAGTGGGGCCGGGTTTTAATGATGATCACAGTAAGAAAATTGTCCCTTGCTGCTACCTGTCCGGTCAAAAGAGCAGATTCCACATCTGAGGGGAGGAGGCTTACACTGGGTAAAAGCGATGGGAGGGGGATACTTTATCATTCAATTACTCTTGTACTACAACTCTGACAGTAATGAAATAACACTCTCAAAGGCCCAAATTCTATGAAGATTAATTGGAGCTGCTGTTTGTGTGAAACATTGCTATCCATTTAAAGGTAAGACAAAAAGCATCAGCTGTAAACGTGCACAATGGTGAGGTCACTTTCAAGGAATCGTTCAATGTATATCTAAGAATACAAAGATTTTAAATGGTGGACTGGCTATTACCTTAACCCTTTGAGTGGCAGAGGGGTATGCATTGTTAAAACGGACGTCTCTCCCAAAGACACGTCCAGTTTGTTTTGCTGGGAATTAAAATGTGCCTATATGTTGTATTCGCTATTCTGTCTGTAAAATAAATAGTTTTTGGGAAACTAAACTTTATATTTTTGTGGCACTTTATGCTATATCTATGGTCAAGGCCAAACACACGTCCCAGTGTGTGAGCGCTGCCTAGATACAGTCATAGCACGTGTGTTAATATTAACTTGTTTTAGGCGATTGAAGCATATTATAAATAGGTTGTACTGCTTTTCCAAGTGAGTAAAACAAGGGAGATGCTTTATTCAAAAGCTATCACAGTGCAAACCTAACATATTTGTGAGTTTGAGTTTAGGATTGTTTGTGGTCATTCCATTTTATGGCAGCACTGTTGCTATTACAGACTAAGTGGAGATCTAGTCAGCAGGGCCGAATTTGCATTCAAGGCAACCCTAGGCAAGGCACTTTATGTGACCTTAGCTCTTCCTATTACCCCCCTGCCACCCATTCCCAACAATGCTTTCCTGGCATAGAAAATAACCTTGGCCTCAAACTCTTAAATGATGCAAGTTTGATCGAGAATAACTTCACAATTAAGTATCTCCGAACAGTAGGAATACCTCAACTGCCCTATAGAGAACGAATAAAAATTCACACCGATTTAAATGAAGGTTTTAACCCCTTGAATGCAAGGAGTTAAAATCCCCATTTAACCCTTTAAGGACAAGAAGGGTGCGAAATGCATGACACAAATGTCTGATCCTTAAAAGAGTAAATTGAAGGTTTTGTTTTTCTTTTAAATTGGCTTGCTACTCTTTTGTCTACTGCATGTAAATAAATGTGTATTTTCCATAATTACATCTTTAACCCTTTGCGTGCCAGAGGGGTACACAACGCATTGCAGAGCAATGTGTTGCGTACTCCTTTGTCACGAAAGGGTTAAAGCATAAAGCTTTATTACAAATTGAATCATGGAATAAACACAAAATATTTCATGTGAGATAAGTTCAAACTTTAGTGCTAATAAAACCAGAAAACTATCCAAAAATAGATCAAATTTATGTGTAGAAGCTGTAATTTTTACCAACAGATAATGCAATCAGATTGTAAGCGTGTATGTAAATAAAATATCAAGCAATATGTATGGTGCGTGTGTTAACTGTCAGAAAGATGCATCATGTAAACGTTCTATTGAATTGTGTAAACGTTGCAGACATATTTATTTGAATAGATGTCAATAGATTATATTAGAGGTTGATCTGATAAATAATCAAATACCCATCTTGTAGTAAGGAAGAATTATATACAGGGATGTACTTAAAGGGATAGTAATACCTAAAATGTAAAAAAAAAATATGTTGTAGGGTTTATCCCCCTGAGTAAAACAAGGGTACTCCCACTGCTGAAAGGTGTTTCGTTCAAAAGTTATTAATTTTCAAAGTTGAATTTTTTAGGTGCAATATCACAGTGGCCTGAAATTGTACTGTGGCGCTGTTGCTACACCATCCTATGGAGATTTATGGTCCTGAGACCAGAGCTGTCCATAGGATCGTGTAGCTACAGTGCCACTGTACAATTTCAGGCCACTGTGATATTGCACCTAAAAAATTCAACTTTGAAAATGAATAACTTTTGAATGAAACATCTTTCAGCAGTGGGAGTAGTCTTGTTTTACTCAGGGGGATAAACCCTACAACATATATTTTTTTACATTTTAGGTATTACTATCCCTTTAAGAATCTGTGGGGGTCTTTGATGACATCTAAAGTTGGGCCACACTGAACTCACATGGTCTGGAGCACGTTTGAAAGCGGAATTATCACCTAAAACTAAAGGTATTTGCCCTGCAAAATCGGGCACTTCCGTGTTCTGCGGGACTCCATGACGTCTCGGGACTTCCCAGCTGCCCCAGAGAGTGCGTTCACGCTGCCCTTCGAAGCTGGATTTCTGTGATGTAGCGTTACAGCAAACTCCGTTTACAATGCTACTGAGGTTGTATATAGTTCTACTACAGGTTGCAACCTCAGTAACATTGTACACGGAGTTTGGTGTAACGCTACATCACAGAAATCCAGCTTCTAAGGGGAGAGTGAACGCGCTCCCTGAGGCAGCTGGGAAGTCCTGAGACATCATGGAGTCCCGCAGAACGCGGAAGTGCCTGATTTTGCAGGGCAAATATCTCCACTACCAAGCGACTTGAACACACACACACACACAGCACTAATGTCGGGTTAAACATTAAAACGCATGGTAAAACTTTGGTTTTAGGTGATAGTTCTGCTTTGAATAACGTTTTATTTAGAGGAGCAGTAATGTTTGTTTTATGAAAACCTATATGTTATAAAGCTTTTCATGCCGAATAAAATAAGGGTACTCCCCCGCAATCAGTTATTTTATTTAAAGGTTACAACTATTTAAAGAATCAGGAAGGGAATTACAGTGGAATTACTTCCTGACAAACCGTGGAGTTGATTCCTCAGTTTGACCTATCGCATTCTATGGAGTTTATCAGGGATTCACCTCTAGGATAGAATGTAACAGAATAACTAGTTGGAGTCTGACCACTAGAAGACCCCACTAACTAAAAAACAAACAAACAAGAAACAAGAGTTTATACTGAAATAACTCAAAGTATGCATATGTCATCAGTGGGAGTACTCATGCAAGTTTGAATCACACTTTAAAACGTATCGGCGAGATCTATGGTGTTCAAAGGGAAAGGGCTGTCCGATGCTAATTTTTTTTTTTTTTTTTTTTTTTTTTTTTTTATAAATGAACTTTCTATTGAAGAGTTTTCAACAAATGAACAAAGGTATATGTCACATTAATATTCTGGTGCAAAGATAGTCAGAACCTTATGGAATAGTAGTAGGATCCATAATCAGCCGAAAGGTGGTGGCAAATGTTATAGCATTCACCGTGTGTATGGCAAAGACTGCTGTACCATGGTCACAGATAACTGGACAGCAGATGGCCTTTAATCATTGTATAATCTGTGTGGAGGCAGTTTATAATATCCTTCGTGTGTGAAGAGATACTGTGCTTTTACCCCGTAGCATTTACAAAGTGTGAGCATAAACATTGAAAATTGCCGTGTGTGAGAAAAATCCAAATTTGTTAACGTTGCCATGAGATGCACCCTCTTGCTTCTTCTCTATTGTTCCATTGGTAGTCATAGAATCACACATATACACTGACTGCTTCTCCAGCCTTGTTCAACTGGGTGCCAGCGGCATTGCTGCATCAACAATCCATAACAATGGGTACCATTTTCTCAGTCTGGTACTGGATACTGAATACTTTAGGAAATACTATGATATTGAAATATTTCAGTGTCATAAAAGCGACTGAAGTGTGAACAGCCATGTGTTTTTCCTATAGCCTCAAATTCTGGAAACATTTGGCGATACCAGGCTAGGGATAGAAAGGTAGTTGACCCCTAATTTGATATGGCTAGTAGTCTGCATTCCAAAATGGTATGCTGTGTTTACCTGTCCTTAATTTCCGCAGTTGTTACAACCATTTTAGTACAGGCAAGTCATATAAAAAAAAAATGAGAGATTGCAGACATTTTACATAGAATTTGACGGCAGATAAGAGCCATTTCGGCCCATCTAGTCTGCCCATTTTCCTACTGTAAGAACCGCAAACCTTTTTTTGGTCCTTGGTCTTCTCTTATGTTCAGGACAACCTTATGCCTATCCCATGCATGCTTAAATTCTGTCACTGTATTAACTTCTACCACTTCTGCTGGCAGGCTATTCCTCTTATCTAGTACCCTCTCAGTGAAGTAAAACTTTCTTACATTACATCTAAACCTGTGTCCCTCTGGTTTTAGACTATGGCCTCTTGTCCTAACATTTTTATGCCTTTGAAATGTACTTCCCTCTTGCACTTTGTTGAATTCCTTCATGTATTTGAATGTGTTTATCATATCCCTTCTCTCTCTTCTCTCCTCCAAGCTACACATGATCAGATCCTTTAGTCTATCCTGATATTTCTTTTCCTGTAAATCGGTCACCATTTTAGTAGCCGTCTTTGAATTCTCTCTAGAGTATCTATATCCTTCTGGAGATGGCGTCTCCAGTACTGTACACAATACTCTAGGTGAGGTCTAACTAGAGATCTGTACAGTGGCAAGACCACTTCCCTTTTTCTGATAGTAATGTCCCTAGCTATACAACCCAGCACCCTGCTTGCATTCCCCACTGCCTTATTACTTTGCCTGCCTACCTTTAAGTCATTAGAGATAATTACTTCCAAAACCCTTTCCTCTGTTGTCTCTGACGGTATAGTACCCTTAATAGTATATTTTTCCTTTGGATTTTTATGTCCCAAGTACATTATTTTACATTTATCAACATTAAACTGCATCTGCCACACTCTTGGCCATTCTTCTAATTTACCTGAATCATTTGTCATTTGGCTTATTCCCCCTGGAATGTCTACCCTATTGCAGATCTTTGTATCATCTGCAAAATGGCATAACTTACCTTGCAGACCTTTGCAATAGCACTAATAAAAATATTAAAAAGAATGGGTCCCAGTACAGATCCCTGAGGTACCCCACTATTTTTTTTTTTTGCTCTTGGCACCTCAGATATGTACCATAGAATGTAAAGTACTACAAATTTGTGGAAATAAATATTTGTGCTGCAGATTTTAATAAAATACAAATTACAGAAAAAGAAATTTGCTGGAGAGGGTTGAGACTTGTAGTTTGACATCTTTCAAATGGGAAAAAAGAAAAAAAAAAAATCAGCTCAGCACTGTAGGAGAATGTAACTTGTGTCACGTGCCACCCGAGACCAGACCTGGTGGCTGAGGACAGCCCCCGAGACCAGACCTGGTGGCTGAGGACAGCCCCCGAGACCAGACCTGGTGGCTGAGGACAGCCCCCGAGACCAGACCTGGTGGCTGAGGACAGCCCCCGAGACCAGACCTGGTGGCTGAGGACAGCCCCCGAGACCAGACCTGGTGGCTGAGGACAGCCCCCGAGACCAGACCTGGTGGCTGAGGATAACCCTTTCCTCTCTTACTTTTAAAAAGGGTGAAACATGCTTACCGAACTTTCCTTTTTCTTCCTCGTCGATCCACAGCATGAACAACAATGTGTCTTATCTCCAGCTGGTAGGACCAATTAAAATGCTCCACTCAAAGGACACTCTTCCCATGCTCCATCAGTTATCCCATCTGACCAAGCTGCATGGAGAACACCAACAGATTAAAGGGTAGGGTGTGCTGTGGATGGACACAGAAGAAAAGGAAATATCGGTAAGCAAATTTTACCTTTCTTATGTGTCCTAATCCACAGTATGACTAACAACGGGAGTTAACCAAGCAGTGACAAAAGGGTGGGGAAAGCCCAAGACTCAGAGAAAAAAAAATGGGTTTCTACTGGGAGGCCATGTGAACCAAAGTGATGATTAGAGAAAACAGCATACCCTAGGTGCTGTGTGGAAGGGAAAGAAAGGAAGCTTCCTACCAGCTTAGGACGGAATAACTGCCTGAAGAACATTCCTCCCAAAACAGACCTGCGGAGTCGCGCACATTGATCCTGTAATGTCTAATAAATGTGTAGATTGAGGACCGGGTTGCTGCTCTACAAATCTCTTCCGGGGCTGCCATGGCTTTACTGGCCTGGTAGAGGGGGCCTTAATATTAAGCAAATATATGCCATTCTGTTAAACTGGGTGATCCATCTAGCTATCAAGGATTTTGATGTTGAAGTACCTTTATATTTCTCTTGAAAATGGACAAAGATAATCCACTTTCCAGACGTCTTTTGTCCTATTGAGATAGACAGATGCATCTTACTGAAGCCAGAGAATGCAGTCTCTTCTCCTGGTCTTCCTTGGGGTTAGGACAGAAGGAAGGCAGAACAATCCCTTGACTCAAGTGAAAGTCTGATATTACTTTGCCTCTAAATTTAGGCTTAAAATTTAAGACTATCAAATATGGGACTTGGCAGGAAAGGGACTGTAGTTCACTGACCCTCTTGGCAGAGGTAATGTCTGTTAGAAATACAGCCTTTAAAGTTAAGGCTTTAATAGTAGCTTGATCCAAAGGGTCAAAGTGCAGAGACAGTTGTTTCAAAACCAGATTTATGCTTTTTAGGTGGTACTACACTCCTCACAGGCTTCATAGTTTTAACTCTAACACTTCCAGCACATGTTGGAGATGCAAAACCCACCCGGGTACTATACTGCATATCTGGTGGACGTGCCCTATGATATTGGGGTTTTGGACCTCGTGCTTGTCATATATTGATAAATGCTTGGGGATTTCTCTCCCTCCAGACCCTTGGCACATACTGTTGTTTAAAGATCTCCCCACGGTGCCTAAAACACAAAAATTATTTCTACATACCATGCTTAATGCGGCAAAAGCTTTATTTATTGGAAGTCGGACGTTCTTCCTCCTGTGAGCGTTTGGTACAAGAAGGTGATGGACCAGAGTCTCTTCACAAAAATTGCCTGGAAGAGACAATCACTTGACTGTTCTCATTTTGATGGTTGGCTATCTAACTTTTTGGCTCTTGACATCCAGTAGCCTCGTATTCCCACCCCTAGTGGCATGTTGCTAGGTCCCAGGTCCGTGCCTGGTCCTCTATTCAGTAGCTGAATTTCAGCCCCCCTCCTCTCTCAATTTCCTTTTCTATCTTTCCCTTTCTCTCTTTTCCTCTCTCTACTTACATTACGTAATTTGCATTTCCCATAGTCTGCGATCCTTTTGGTGGGTTATTTTATTTTGACAGTTACGAACTGATGTATTCACAATTGATTGTTTTCGATTTGATATGCTGTTTATATTCTTCTATGTGATTGTATGATGTGTACCCCAATTTGTACTAAATATCTGCATGTATTTATGGAAATCCTTCAATAAATAAATTTATACAAAACCAGTTTTATATGCCGAGGAGGAACCACCACCTGGTTCCTTGGCCTAGCCATCTCTATTGCTCTAATAAAATGTTTGACATGATATTTTGCAAATTGTTTTGCAAGTATAGCTGACAAAGCTAGGAGAGAAACCTTAATGGATGAAGGAAAAAGTCCTGTTTCATATCCTCTCTGTAGAAAGTCTAGTATAGAGGCAGTGTTGATAATTTCCTTGAAACATTGTAATCCATGCACCACTTCCTGAAGAACTTCCAGACCCCACCTAACCCCTTTGAGGTAGAGGCCTTTTTTTTCCTAACAGGATGGTTCTAATGACTGTGTCAGAGAGGGCTCTGTACCTCAGAGATGACCGATAAGCTTCCAAGCCATCAGACTGAAGAACCCCGGACTGGGATGGACTATTGGTACCTGCAACAGGAGATCCGTCCGATCTGGAAGAGCCCAATATTTGTCCACCGAAATTCTGATGAGCTAGTAATATCAACTCCTCCTAGGCTACCTGGAGGCTATCAGGATCACCTCCACATTCTCTCTTCTGAGTTTCCACAGGGGAGATCAGAGGGAAGACCGGCATTAGAGAGAAAATCCATGAAAAGGTCAGGACATCCGGCCCCAAGGCTGCTGGATCTTTTGCACTTGCTGCACTTCTTGATTCAAGGACTACTCTCCTGGGTCTAGATGGTTTCTGCTTAAAAAGTGTGCCTGTGTGTTCTGAATACCTGAAATATGGGAGGCAGATAAAGAAATCCGATTCTTTTCCGCTCACCTGAATATTTTTGTAACCTAGTTATTTAATTACTTGCTTTTTGTACCTCCATGATTGTTGAGGTACATCACTGTTGCCACAATGTCTGAATGAACGTGAACACAGAAGGCACTTTGCTACAGATCTGATCTCCATAATATTTATATGAAGGATCGCTTCTGCCACTGACCATTGTCCCAGAAAGTTTGTTCCAGACTCCACCCTCCTACCAGAGGGACATGTATCTGTTGTCAAAACGTCCCACTGAAGCCCATGAAAGTACAGGCCTTTGGCTAAATTCCTTCTCCTCATCCACCATGCCAATCCTCTCATGATCCCTGATTAGAGTGGAATGTTCTGTAACACTTTCTGTTGCTCCTTTTTCCAGGACATGACAAAGTGATTCTGGATCGCCCTCATGTGGAACCTTGCCCAAGGAACAATTTGGACAGTCGAGGCTAGGACCCACTGGGACTCCATGTAATCTAGGGCTGAATGAACAGACTTGGCTCTGAATGGTTTTGTCTTCTTTACAACTCTTAAATATCTTTCGTCTGAAAGAGTAGCAGTCCCCTTTCTTATATCTAGGTGAATCCATAGAAAAATCAATTTCAGTGTCCGGATCATCTTACTTGACTGATGAGCCATCCCAGACTCTGAAGAAGACTCACTGTTCTTCTTGTGTGAGTTTGACTGATACTTATTAACAAGTTGTCCACATACGGAATAATTGAGATACCTTGCTCTCTGAGAGGTTTTAGAGTGACTGTTAAAACGTTGATAAAGACTTGTGCTGTGGACAGACCCAATGTAAGCCTTGAGCTGGAAGTGCTGATTTCCCAGAGCAAACCTAAGAAACTTGCAATGGCAAGGCTTGATCAGGACACTGTGGTACGTGTCCTGCAGGTCTATAGAGGTTTGAAAACTCTGTGGGTATACAGCCTTGATCGCTGAGAGGGAGGTTTCCATTTAGAAAAGTTTTGCTTCCATAAATCTGTTGAGGTATTTTAAGTCCGCAAAGATTCTAAAACCCCCTGAAGACTTTGTTACATAAAGCTGAATAGATACCCAAATCTATCTCAAATTGAGGGACTGGTTCTATTGACCTCTTCTGGATTAACTAATCCACAGATTTACTTACTTCTGCCTACTTCACACGGTTTGATAGTCGATCTTCTGAAGACATTCTTTGGTGGGGTCAATCTGAATTTCAGAGGGTAGCCTGCCTCCAAAATCTGCTCTGCCTAACTGTCTTGGTTTAATGAAAGTTCCAAGGCTTCCAGAAACTGCTACAGGTGACCCTCCACCTGGACTGGTCACAGGTCCCTCTCTTCTTATGTTTCCTTTTTAAACTGAGTTTTCAGGGATATTCTTTCCTGTATGCCCCTTTCTGAGGATTTCCCTGGGTTAAATCTTCTTGAATCTCAAAAGGAATAGTAATTAGACCTGAGTGTGGATGACCAATCTTTCCTTCCTATAGTTTCCCAATGATATCTTCTACAAAAGGGCAAGGCCACCAGCTTTTTCTTTGATGAGGCACCTGTCCCTCCTGACCTTAGCCATAGAGCTCTTCTTGCTGTATCGGAAAGAGCAGAGGACTTCACAAACAACTATACCAGGTCCAAAGAGGCATCACACGTAAAGCTAGTTGATGCTTTCAGGATAAAAACTTCCTTCAGTAAATTTGATCTGAAGACTGAGGATTCAGTAGTCTCCTCGGATAAACATATGCGCATGGGTCTGGATATGCACACCAGGGCTGTAGCTGCCTTGTCATTCTGCCTTATAAATGGAAATTGCTTCTTGAGGGTGGACTCCATATTCCTTTCCATGGGATCCTTAAGGGATGAGCCAACCTCCATGGGGACAGTAGTATGTTTCACCAAACAGGCAACAGCAGCACCACCTTTGGAGGGGTGACCCACAATTTGACTTTGTCCTTATTAAAAAGATACATTCTAGAAAATATCTTCATAGCGGACAATCTTTTGTCTTCTGTATGCCATTCAGATTTGATCATGTCTGAAAATGAATGGTGATCCAGAAATGCTGGAGAGGTCTTATTACCCAGGCTGGCTGCATCCAAAAAATCAAATGTCTTATGCTCCTCTGCCAAACACAAGGTTTTCCTCATGTTTTTAAGGAAAGGATCCACCCCATCTATGTTGAATGTATCAGACTCCTCTGTATCTTCTCCCTCTGAAGAGTATTATAAAACAAGATCTTGAATACTAGTAGTATCTTCTACCTCTATAACTCTAGCAGAGGTCCCTTCCTCTAGATCATCCAGATGCCATCTTGTCATAGGATTAGTAGCGTCCTGCATACCTGAGAAAGTCTCCTGCATGGAGGCTTTCATCCATAAGAGAAAATTCTGGAATTGAGAAGGCATTTCTTTGCCTGCTGCCTTCTTCAAACAATCTAGGCATAGCTTAGAAGTCTCAGACATGGAAATCTTCTTATCACAGCCAGAACAAGATTTAAACTTCTGAGTCTTCTCATCTTTGCTACCCACAGGCTCAACAGTAGCTTTGCTCTTGCTAGGGCCTGATTTAGTCAAAGAAGATCTCATGTGCAGAAAGATAACTGCTCTAGAATATCTTATGGTAAACACACTCTCCAAGAAAGCTGGAAAAAAAAAAAAAAATTATATATTATATATATATATAGTTTCTCACCTGCCTCATATGAACCTGCGTACATTCCATTCTAGGAACACAAGCGATCGGAAGTACTCAATCCGGAGGAATCAAATAAGCCCCATCATAGAGTTCAGAGCACCTTTAACAGCCAAATGTATTTGGTCATAATAGACCAAATGAGGCAACAATGTTTAAGTAGTATGTACTGACCAGTAAGAAGCAGAAACTTAAAGGATAGACAAGTCCCTTGAGCTCATAAGAGAGTACGAGCATTGATTACCTCCCAGGCTGAAGTCTCAGACCTGGTATACCCACCCCTGACTCACATCAGAAAATAAAAACTTGTATAAAGATGAACCGTTGGGATCTAAGAACACCAAATAGTTTAGAATTTATATAGAAGAATTACTTTCAGCATTCAGGTATATGAATCAACCCCCTATTGTCCTACTCATTTCACCACTTGCACATGCAAAGTGAATTTCTATACAGTTCTTAGATCATAACGGATAATCTTTATTATCTGTCAGGTAATCAGTGCTCATACTCTCCAACGAGCTGATGGAAATGTTGTCCTTTTGGTTTCTGCTTCTTCCTGGTCAGTACATACGACTTAAAAATTCTGTTATTTCATTTGGACTAGTATGACCAAATAATACACAGTTGTTAAAGGGCTCTGAACCCTTTAGAATTAAGATTGTTTTTAATAGGTATAGTGAGGAAAGGACCATCCTTCCCCAACAGATTTCCTTTAATTCTTGACTGATGTCTTCTTTCTTTTTTTCTCTATAAGGACACAAAACTTGTTTTAAAGGGATAGTAATGTTAAATTTGCTTTAATATTGTAGGCATTAAAAAAAAAAAGAAAAAAAAGAAAAAAAAAAAATTAACATCAATGTAAGTTTTATATCTCAAACCTTTGTGGTTTGAGATATACCTTGCTAAAGTTACCCCTTCCTTGCTGTTTTGGAGAAGTCTGCCATTTAGCTGACTGGAGGAGATTCTGGTCCCGGGACCTCTTCAGCAGAGCCGAAATCTCGCTATTTAGAAATAAATACTTAACTGGAATAGTCTACAAAGTGTGCCTGGTTTGCATGCTCACTTTGTAGACAGTTCCAATGAAGTATTTATTTCTAAATTGCACAATTTTGGCTCTGCTGAAGAGCCGCCATCCGGTCAAAGGATCTGAATCTGCAGCTGTCACAGCTAGAGCGCTGACTTCTCTGACACAGCCATGAAGGGATAACGAGACTTACATCAATGTTAATCTTTTTTTAATGCCTACAATATTAAAGCAACTTAAAATTAAAAACATTACTATCCCTTTTAACCACTGCTGAACTTATAAATATGTGACAAGTTACACTCTCCTATGGTGCTGAATGGTTTTACTTTTCTTGGAAGACTGGGGTTCTGTCAAACAATGAGTCTAACACATTTCCAGCAAATTTCTCTTTTTAGAACATCCTAAAATGTGTCACTCACACCAATGAGGGTTTTTTTTTTTTTTTTTTGGAAGACCAGTAGCTAATTATTAGAGTAGGAAAAGCTGTAAGTAGCAATGCAACATAGCCATTTTTCCCTATAGTGTCACCTGGAAACACCAGACTAGACTTGTTTAGTATAGCTCTGCTTAAAGGGAAAGTAACAATTAATATATGTGAAAAAATAGCTAAATACACACAGTACTGTTCAAAAGTAATAGGCATGTGTGACAAAATGCTGTAAAGTAAGGATGCTTTCAAAAATAGACATGTTAATAGTTTATATTTATCAACTGACAAAATGCAGGTTCCTACACGCCTCAAAAATTCCAAGTGGGGAATCTAAGCCCTAATGCCATTTCTATACATGTGGGCTACTGTCTAGGAACTACATCCCAGTTATCAACCTACAGAGGGAATGTTTAAAAAGAGCGTCATTTGCCTGAAGTGACTCCCTCCAATCCAGTGCAGGCTTCCTAACGGAGAGGCAGGTGAAGCCTCTTAAAAACTACCTAGAGGGTACAGGGGACTAATGAATAATAATAACAAGTTTTATTCAGACTACTACGCTTTGAGACGTCCTGTGTTGTTGCACTGTTTTTACTTTTTCCTTCAAGAGAGCTTGGACAGCACATCTGGAAACCCCTGTCTGCCTTGAAATGTCGGCCTGGAAGAGACGTTGCTGATGCAGTAAAACTACCTTCTGTCTTGTTTCTGTGCTCAATCTTGCCATGTGTATGACTAATGACATTAAACTGTCTTCAGCAACCTCACCTTGATAGAGTTTGGATGTTCCTTACCCATTTTTATTCCTCCAACACAGCTGTTTCAGTTAATGATTGTGATTCAACCCACATATTAAACGGATGATTATTAGCACCTGTTATAATTGTTTAATCATACAACGGACTACAAAATCCCTGACTTTGTACAAGTGTACCTAGAAGAATGGATGCTGTTTTGAAGGTAAAGGGTGATCACGCCAAATATGGATTTGATTTAGATTTTTCTTCTTTTCGGTATAATTATATTAATTGATAAAAATAAACTATTAACATGTCAATTTTTGAAAGAATCCTTACTTTACATAATTTTTTTTTCCACACCTGCCTAAGACTTTTGCAAAGTACATTATATATACATATAAAGACACAATTCTACGTTCCGGACATTGAGCTCCCTCTATGTTTCAAGAGACAGGAACTGGCAAAGCAAGCCGCACTTACCTTGTTTTTCTTCTCTTCATTGCCGAGGGGTTAGGTCAGCAGGTAGTCAGTGTATGGAGCCCCAGATCTTGGTGATTACACCTCACAACATCCCCAAACATGCAATGGCTGTTTGGGGATGATGGAAGTTAAAGTTCCCAACAGCTGGGTTAGGTGTCAGCTGCAAAAGATTTGTCAGTGAACACAAAACAGAGAAAGTCTGGAACAGAGCAACAGCACCATAGTGAACACATTCCTACTGACTTGCATGGGACTTTTAAAGGAACAGTAAATGTTTTCTTGAATTTATCCACAACGGATTCAACATTCATTAGCTGAATGTTAACTATGTGACCCTTTAGATTCAGTACCTGGTATTGCTCCACAGAGCAGCAATGACCTGCAGTAAGTGTTTCCTTTAACTGTTGGGCCAGAGTTCCTGATGAAAAACTGACCATTTCTCCTTACAGAACTGCTTCAACTCGGACTTTTTGGGACTTGCTTGCATGGACAGCTTGCTTCAGATCCTGCCACAGAATACTGATGGAGGACTTTGAATATGAAAAGTCTTGGTTTTGAAATGGTCTACTCCAGGGCTTATAATTTTAAGTCCTTTGCTACTAGCCAGACGTGAAAAGTTACTTGCCACTGCAATCCATAGCATACCCACCAGGGCTGAATTTCTACTCGCCAGGGCTGAATTTTCACTCGCCATTGGCTAGTGGAGAGTGGAAATTTTGAGCCCTGGTCTACTCATTCTTTTTTAGATCTGCTTGTATATTTAGAATAATTCTTCTTGCATGACGCACTTTTGGTTCAGCTTGTGGAAGACTACTTAACATCCACTTGAATTTTATCACTGCAGAATTCATGGTTGTGTCAATAATAGCAAGTTGTTCAGGTGCTGAGGCAGAAAAGCTTCCACACAAGAATATGATGAAGCCCAAACTCACACAGGTTCTGATCTTTATACAGGACCAGATCCTTTTATAGGCTCTCAAAAACTCACCCCTACAGATTTACCTAATGAAATACTGGATTATAATCATTTAATTTAATTGAGCTAATGGAACCAGCATTTCACTGTCGTCCAATACAGGTCACTGGTACTCTGGGAGGCGTAAGTCCCCTTTAATAGGCAGGAACAACTATGCAAATGATTTGCAAGGGGCGGAGCCTCCCCTCTTACTTAAGCCACCTTCTGGCCAGAGCCACTTAGATTGATTTGTTCCTGGAGTGCTTTGCACACCAGGTAGTAGAACATCTATGCATCTTAGTGTTTTATTATTTTTATTCAAATATGGAATACCACCATTAGGAGGGTGACCATGGCTGTGAATTCCCCTCTTTAAAGTGGCTGGTGCAGCTTCCAGGGATTTCTGTGGACCTTATGCCCTGAAGAGGGAACAGCTTGTGTTGAGCAGCTTCCCTGCTGAGGAATTTACCTCTGGGTTATTCCTTATTCATCATGGTCACCTGAAGACAGAAGTCCTGCAAGAAAGGTGAGTCACCCATTGAGTGCTGAAGGTCCACTTGTCCCCCACAGTGTCCCTTTGATGGGCTTGTATTTGGGAGTTTCAATACACTCCAGCACTCATAGGGTGTTTTTATTGCATTATTACTGTTTTATGCAATTTCTGTGGTATTCTCTGGGTTTTGGAGCTTGGGATATTCGTTTTCTTATGTTTCTTATGTGTTTTATTCTTGTTTGAGCACTTTTTAATGTTTTCTTAAACTTTATTAAAAATTGAGTTCCGCGCCTTTAAGCGCGGCTTTTCCCGCTCAGACACAATGGCTCCTTTACTCTCTATGGGAATTCAGTGTGGGACATATCTTTGGAACCGCTTGTCACAGCAACTCCAGAGAGGGCTCATTTTACTGCTAGGCTCCTGCTCTATCATCCGGATTGTGTTTTATTTATGTGGGGTGTTAAGGGGGGCTTCGGGCACTGTTTGGGGTACTTGTAGAAGGAAAACTACATTTCCCATGAGCGCCTGGTTCGCGCTCGTTTCTGATTGGCTGTCATGACGGCCGCCATTTTGTGGTACTTTTCCTATGTGAGTACACTACGCAGGGACCGAGCCTTCTCTCTCCTCTACAGATTAACCCTTCGCTGGCCAGATAAGTCCGAATTTAGACATTTCTGGGGTGAAACTTTAATCCTTTACACTTTTTCTGGGTGATAGTGTTATTAGTGGGGTATATTGACGCTGTGAGCATGTCTACTTCACTGGAGCTAGGGGCTAGACCCAAGTCTAGGGAGGATGGGGGGTCTGCTACCCCCATGGCGTTTTGCTCCTCTTGCCACATTGGGCTGTCTAGCGATAATGTGGGGGATCTATGCCCTAATTGTACTGGTCAAGATAGCAACCCTGGGCTTCCCAGCCATGCTATTGAGCCATCTTGGGTGAGGGAGTTTAAAGCTGCCACTAGGGATCTCAGATCCACGCTTCAACTCTTTCCCTCTCAGATACAGGGGGCTCTCCAGGTCTGGCAGACCCCCTCTACTATCAGGACCTCCCTGCCTAAGCCACAGGGGGCTCCTGATGTAACTGATTCTTCTGAAGAAGAACTCTTGCAGGATTCTGATGCTGAGGAACGTACTGTTATTGAATCTAACAGATCCATTGGGGACCCCTATGAGTGTGACCCTGAAGTTTCGGCTGAGGGTCTGATCAGAGCGGTTCTGAATACGCTCAACCTTCCTCTGACTCAGGAATCCACTTATGATCCTACTGATGTTTTTCAGAAAAAGCAATCTAAGCCAGTTGTTTGTTTTCCAACTAACCCTACTCTTGCCCGTCTAGTCTCTGAGGCCTGGAAGAATCCTGATAGATCCTCCTCTGTCTCTAAAAAGTTTGCTAAACTGTACCCTTTTCCTGAGACTGAGCTGGCAAAATGGGTTCATCCTCCCAAGGTGGATGCTCCTGTTTCTAGACTATCCAAGTCTACCGCTTTGGCTGTCTCTGATGCCTCTGCCCTGCAGGATTGGACGGATAAAAAGCTAGAGCTTTCTCTTAAATCTATTTTTGCCTCCATTGGCACTGCCATGCGTCCAACCTTTGCTGTGGCATGGGTTAAGAGAGCCATTGCGGCCTGGACTGAACGACTGACCGAAGCAGTTCGCCAGGATGCACCAGTATCTGAACAGTTGCAGCTTCTTGCTAATATCACTGAAGCTCAGAATTATGTTGCTGACGCTGCCTTTGATGCTGTGCGCATGATGGCGAGGGCCTCCACTTCTTCTGTGGTGGCTAGACGCGCCCTTTGGCTGAAAATTTGGTCTGCTGATACAGCCTCTAAGAAAGCCTTGCTTTCCTTGCCCTTTCAGGGGAATATGCTTTTTGGGTCTGAACTCAAAGAAATGATCAGTGAGGCTACTGGCGGTAAAAGTACTCTTCTACCCTCAGTTTTTAAGAAAAAGTTTCCAGCCAAACGCAATCGGTCCTTTCGTTCCTTTCAGACTGAGACACGCTCCTCGGCCCAAACGGGTCCTCCCACTACGCGCTCCTCCTCCAAGCCCAAACAGTCCTGGAAGCCCAAAGTTGCCCCCAAAGCCAAGACCTCCAAGACTGCTTCGGCATGACTCGCCGAACCCGGGTCCGCATCCGGCTGTAGGTGGTAGTCTCCGCATCTTTCGCTGGACTTGGGAGGAGTCAGTGGCGGACCCATGGGTTCTTCAGGTGGTGTCAGAGGGATACAGGATCCCTTTCTCCTCCCTTCCTCCTTTTCGGTTCCATTTTACTCGTCCTTCTCAGGAACCCACAAAAAGGCGTCTGTTCGACGACGCTATTCAGGATCTCTTGGACAAAGAGGTCCTGGAGGCGGTTCCTCAGGGGGACACAGGTTCAGGATTCTATTCCAACCTGTTTGTGGTAGCCAAAAAGGACGGAGGGGCTCGTCCCATTTTGGATCTCAAAGATCTCAATGCCTATGTGGTGACTTCCCACTTCCGCCAGGAGTCCCTGCGCTCTGTGATTGCAGCAATGTCTCCAGGGGAGTTCCTTGCCTCCCTGGACCTTCAGGATGCTTATCTTCACATTCCTATTCATCCAGAGAGCAGGCGGTATCTCAGGATTGCCTGCCACAGGGGACACTTTCAGTTTGCAGCGCTCCCCTTTGGGCTGACTTCAGCCCCTCAGGTCTTCCAGAGGGTGTTAGGCTCCTTGATAGCGGTGCTTCATCAGGATGGGATCAGAGTGACCCCCTACATGGACGATCTCCTACTGAAAGCCTCCTCAGCGGAGCTTCTCCATCAGCAATTACAGAAGTGTATGCACACTATGAACCGTCATGGCTGGATCCTGAATCTGGACAAGTCGGACTTGGTTCCATCTCAGAGGCTCCTGTTCCTGGGTCTCCTGTTCGACACTCGCCAATGCATGGTGTTTCTTCCAGAGGATGTGGCTCACCAGTTAGCCGTCCGAGTAGATGGGATTCTGGACATGGATGAAATTCCGGTACCGAAGTTGTCGTCTTTAGTGGGGAAGTTTATTTCCACGATCGAAGCAGTACCATTTGCCATGGCCCACTCCAGGGAACTTCAGAGATTTGTGATCCAGACGTGCAGGAATCATCCAGATCATCAACATCTGGCCGTCTCTCTACCTCCTCATGTCGAGTCGAGTCTGCACTGGTGGTTGGATCTTTCTCATCTCCTGAAAGGGAGATCCTTTCTAGTTCCTCGTTGGACCACAGTCACAACGGATGCCAGCCTTCGGGCTGGGGTGCAGTCTGGGGTCGCTTCAGTGCTCAGGGGAAATGGGGTCTGGAGGAATCCCTTCTCTCCATCAATGTTCTGGAACTTCGAGCTGTCCGGCTTGCCCTGAGGCACTGGGAGTCTCAACTGACCGGTCTTCCGATCAGAGTGGAGTCCGACAACGCCACGGCGGTGGCTTACATCAACAGGCAAGACGGCACAAGAAGCGGTTCCGCCTGGTGAGAGGTCAAGGATATTTTGTCTTGGGCAGAAGATCACGTGCCTGTCATCTCTGCAGTTCATATTCCAGGCGTGGACAACGTCATGGCAGACTTCCTCAGTCGTCACACCGTCGACAGCGGAGAATGGGCTCTTCATCCAGAGGTGTTTCACATGCTCGCCCAGCGGTGGGGGATGCCTGTGGTGGACCTGATGGCTACCAGACACAACAGGAAGGTTCCGGTGTTTTGCTCCCGGTGGAGGGACTCCCTTGCTCTAGCAGTGGATGCCTTGTCGACCCCTTGGGATTTCTCCCTGGCTTACATCTTCCCTCCTCTTCCTCTATTGATCAGAGTTATCCAGAAGTTGAAGCAGGAGCGTTGTCCTGTCATCCTGATCGCTCCAAACTGGCCTCGCCAGTCCTGGTATCCGGAGTTGATGGCCATGTCAGTGTCGGATCCGATCCCGCTCCCTGCCCGTCCGGATCTACTTCTCCAGGGTTATCTGTGGAAGGAGGATGTTCACTCTCTCCATTTGATGGCATGGCGGTTGAATCCTCGATTTTAGCAAAGAAAGGATTTTCTCCTTCTGTGGTGTCGACTATGCTTAGTGCTCGTAAGCCTGTGTCCTCCAAGATCTATCATTGCATACGGTCAACCTTTGTTGCATGGTGCACTGATAAGCAATTGTCACTTGAATTTCATCTTCCCACTGTCCTGGCCTTCTTGCAGGACGGTGTTGATAAGGGGTTCAGTCTGAGTTCCTTCAAGGTTCGGCCTGCCTTCAAGAGTCCTACTCCCCAGTGGGACCTCAATTTGGTGCTGGGAGTTCTCCAGCGACCACCGTTTGAATCCTTGGCTTCTATTCCCTTACGTCTCTTGACTTGGAAAATGGCCTCTCTCTTGGCTATTGTTTCGGTTCGCCGGGTAGCAGAGTTACAAGCGCTGTCTTGTAAACCTCCTTACCTGGTGTTCCACAAGGATAAGGCTGTGCTTCGCACTACCAAGGAATTCTTACCCAAGGTTGTGTCCGAGTTTCACATCAATCAAGAAATTGTGGTTCCCTCTTTCTGTCCTAATCCTTCATCTGACAAGGAACGTGATCTCCATTTGTTGGATGTGGTGCGTTGCCTCAAGTTTTATGTTCATCGCACCGAGTCTATTAGGAAGTCTGACGCTCTATTCTTCATTCCTGAGGGGCCTAGGGCAGGGAGACCGGCTGCCAAGGTTACTATTGCATCTTGGATTAAAGCTACCATCCGTGAAGCTTATACGTTGCGGAATAAGCATGTTCCCTTCAGGGTGACTGCCCATTCCACCAGATCTATTGGGGCCTCTTGGGCCTACAAGAATCAGGCATCTGCTGATCAACTGTGCAGAGCGGCCACTTGGTCCTCTGTGCACACATTTTCTAAGCACTATCGAGTTGATGTACTGGCTTCGGCTGATGCCAGTTTTGGTAGGAAGGTCCTGGAGGCAGTTTTGCCTGTTTAGGTCTTCCGCTCTGTGATCCTTAGTGCTTCCTTGCTGTTGAGCCCGGTTGGCTCTGGTTCCGTGTGCTGTGTTAGTTCAGGGATTGTTTCCCTTGGTTGGTGTCTGTTGACACTTACAGTTTGGGCTATGTAATTAACTGGTTCATAGCAGTTCTAGCGACTTGGGCCTTGCGCCTGGTCCTTGCCTTACTTCCCGCCTCTGGGTCAGCTCAATGTTTGTACATCCCAGAGTACCAGTGACCTGTATTGGACGACAGTGAAAATAGGATTTTAGTCTTACCTGTTAAATCCTTTTCACTTAGTCCATACAGGTCACTGGTCTCCCACCCTGTCAAGGGACCAGACTTGGCTCTCCTGTGGCATTCAGTGGGAGACCGTTGGGGCATGCTCACAGGAGTCTTTCTTTTTGCTTACCTGAGGTCAGTTTTAGGGTCTCAAATCAATCTAAGTGGCTCTGGCCAGAAGGTGGCTTAAGTAAGAGGGGAGGCTCCGCCCCTTGCAAATCATTTGCATAGTTGTTCCTGCCTATTAAAGGGGACTTGCGCCTCCCAGAGTACCAGTGACCTGTATGGACTAAGTGAAAAGGATTTAACAGGTAAGACTAAAATCCTATTTTCACTTACTTTGGAATTTACCTTCCCTCGTAAATATTGATTGTTTGGCTGATATATACATAATTTTGTTTCAAAAGACACGCATTTGGTTAAAGTGGATCTGTCACCTGAATGATTTGTACATATTTGAACACAAAACTGCATATGTGTCATGTTAATAAAACATCCAGCAGATGCATGGTTTAGGAAACATTCACACTAATTGCTGAGAAAAGTAAAATTGTCCGGGTGCAGCACAGAGGTAAATTAGCCTGTCGAACTTCACTGAAAACCTTCATTAGAATATGGAATGTCACCGAAAGTCTTAATATGAAATGTCTCTGGTACAACTTGGGTACATCAATTAGCACACATTATCATACGGTACCAAGTATAAATATCCTCCTAACAGTACATTTGCTGGTCTTTTGCTAAAATGACACAAGCATTTGCTTGTTTGCAAGCACAATTTGTAGACCATTCTAATGAAGTACTTCTTTGTAGATGATGCTATTTCGGCTCTGTTGCAGAGCTGTCCGGTCAAATGACCAGCATCTTGTTCAGCCAGCTAGAGTGCTGACGTCTGGGAAAGGGGCAGGAGGAGGGGAACTTTAAAAGCTTTTAGCTATAAAACCAGACAATTTTAAAACATCATTAGGTTTTTGTTTTTTTTTAAATATGAACATAATTAAACATCATGAAAATTATTACTGTTACTACTAATTATTACTACTACTATTATAAAGCATTGCTGAACCCCTCTGCAACTAAAAGGGATAAGGATCACGGAGCATTTTTTTTTGCCTAACTGATTCAGGGCTCCCCAAACGGAGTACAGCCGCGTGGGGAGCCCTGAAATCCATGAGGTGCCAGGACAGTCATGGGTCCTTATCACACGTTGGACCAATGATGGTCCTGTTACGTCATGGGTCCTTAAAGTGGTTAAGGAAGTTTTCAAATATGCAAACTTTAATCAAGGTGGCAGGTTCACTTTAATATCAACCCTACTGGATATTTAGTCAAGGATTGTTTTTCATTCATGGAGGCTATCGTGGTACAACTATGGAATTTCTGCAATTCTCATTGGGTTTTACAAACTTTCTTACCATCATGCGTGTATATATAATTGCAAAAGTACACACGCGGCTTGTACGGCAGGGGTAGCTAATTGTCTGACCTCTAGCTGCTGAGAAGTACAAGCTCACCATCCTTAACAAGCCAACAACTGGATGGAGATCATGAGGGTTGTAGTTCCAACAGCTAGGAGGCAAGACATATTGACTTGCCCTTCTGCAGGACAACAAATATACTTGCCAAATAGTGCAAGAAATAAAAGCAAAGAAACCAATTTACTCATTAGCCATCCCTTCCACAGCAACAGTTATCCAAAACATTTCATGCCGCTCCATGAGGACACTGGAGAAGGGCCCACGGAGATGCATTAAACGATTGCTCATGCTGCACTGCTCTTTCATATGCAGTGACTTTTTATAACCCACACACTGAGGTAGTAGTATTTGTTGCTCCAAAGTCTCCTTGGCTGAAAAAGTGCTCCTTCTAGTGGTTTTCGAACATTATTTGGGACAGAGTGGCAGATACCCCTCATTGACACCCACGTTTGGATAATCCTGGAGATGATACACCAAGATAAATTTGATAACTACCCCAGTGCGATACATTCCTCGATTCCTGTGTCATTCTATGGAGCCTAGGCGTTACAATTTCTTGAGATGGAAGACTTGTTGGTGCACAGGCTCCATGGAACAGGAGAGATTCTCTCACTGGAGAAGTTCTCTCTCTTTATTACACCTTAATTCATCCCCCCTCCCCGCAGGAGTTGGGTCTAAATACAGAGCTACCACAGATTATTCCTACAGATAACAGGATTTGGGATCAATGCCATCATATGATCACAAACTTGCAGTTTAACAAAACACAGAAATACATGTGTTGATCCTTTAAATAATTCTAAAAAAAAAGTTTGACCTGTAATACATTTTAAATAAATAAAAATCAGAGTAGTGGGAAAACCCTTGTTTTCTTTAGCAAGACAATAATTACAATATACATGTATATTTATTTTGGTGCCCCTTTAAACCCTTGAATACTGAGGAGGTATCAATGCAATGTATTGGAGACCCATGTAACCCTTTGAGGTGCAATTGATCTCTGTCACTCAAAGGGTTAAATCAATGGGAATGTTTGTTCCCCATGGAAAACCTTTGGGTTGGTTTGCCCCAGAATGTCTCTACTTTTCTTTCTGCATATGAATCCTAGCGAGCAGCTGCATATCTAATCTTCAGCTGTCTGATGTTACTCACACACTTTCTTTCATAAATACTATCCTAGTATTGATGATTGACCAAACACATTTCCCTAATTAGCATAGGCAAGCTCACTAAATCGACAGGATTGTTTTGTTATATCAGCGTTACAGCCAAAGGAAATTTGCAAACTGTGACTATGTCCCACAATGTGCAGAGACAGCCACTCATGTAAAATATTTTTTTCCCCCGTGCTTATTAGGGCCGATATGTTGCTCATGGGAATCAAGATGTATCCATTCAATTGGGGCTGGAGTAAAAATTCCAATTAAAATACCACTGATAAAACTGTTAACCCACTGAGTGCCAGAGGGGTACTCAACGCTTTGCAAAGCAATGCGTTGCGTACCCCTCTTCCACTCAAAGGTTTAAGAGATAGTGCCCAATCTTTCCAATGTCCATCTATAAAGCCAAGCCTTATGTAAAGGGACAGACAGCAGGAACCCTGTGATGAACGGTAATGTGCTGAATTTGAAGGAACAAGACTGTCAGTGAAACCCTTTGCGTCGCATAGTGTTTAAAGAACACATCTCTTACATAGAAAATATTATGCTATTCTTCCTGAGCACCATGCTGAATCTGCCCTTTTCTGGCCCATCTTGAACAATGAAAAGCATTTGCAATGTTTGGAACAATGAAAAGCATTTGCAATGTTTGGAACTGTGAAAAGCATTAGCAATGTCTGGAACAGTGAAAAGCATTAGCAATGTTGAATACTGTAAAGCCTTTGCAACATGTTTGTCTATGAAATGCGCTGGCAACTTCGTGCACAGTGAAATGCGCTGGCAACTTCGTGCACAGTGAAATGCGCTGGCAAATTATTTAACAATGAAATGAGCTGTCAGCTTCTAGCAATGGAATAAGCTGGCAACTCCTGGAATAAAAGTACTCTTATACAAGGTTAAAACACTTCAAAAATGGTTTAATGAAGTTTACAACAGAAATGAACTGTACAGTTACAGTAAGTTTAATATATATAAAAAAATTACAGCAGACGAATGCATCTACACAAAATCTACCATTTATCCTGATTCACTGTAGTCTACATCATATTTCAAAGTTTATGGGCACCCTAAAGTGAAAGTTATTTATTTTCTTTTTTAGATGACAGTTGTCCAGTTTCTCCGACATCAAGTGTAGAATTCCTTGTAGATAAAATGTTGTATATTCGGCAGAGTGAAATGTGTCAAGATTTATAAATGTAAGGGTACAGATATTTGACTAGAGCTGTAGAATGAGTTGATATATTATAAATTGATTATAATGTTAATGATAACCACTTAAAGATCGTAAGGACGTGCAAAAACAAGTAAATGCATTGCACGGCTATATTAATCATTACGGATTAGACCTTTGATTGTCAGGGAGGTATCGAACGTATTGTGCTGCAATGCATTGGATACCGGTCTGCCACTCAAAGGGTTACCATATCTAAAAGGTGGTTTCATTTACCGAGGCAGTGGGCCCTTACGCACAATTTACAAGTGGAGTAATTCTGGGGCGAACCAGCTTCATTAAAAGGGAACAAATAAAATTGCCCCCAGATATCAATCAGTTTAACTCTGAGTGTCAGAGGGGTATGCAACGGAGTATCAGTCTGGTACTCAATTGTTAAAGGGATAGTAATACTTAAAATGTAAAAAAAAATATGTTGTAGGGTTTATCCCCCTGAGTAAAACAAGAGCACTCCCACTGCTGAAAGGTGTTTCATTCAAAAGTTATTAATTTTCAAAGTTGAATTTTTTAGGTGCAATATCACAGTGGCCTGAAATTGTACAGTGGTGCTGTTGCTACACGATCCTATGGACAGCTTTGGTCCCGGGACCATAAATCTCCATAGGATGGTGTAGCAACAGCGCCACTATACAATTTCAGGCCACTGTGATATTGCATCTAAAAAATTCAACTTTAAAAATTAATAACTTTTGAATGAAACACCTTTCAGCAGTGGGAGTACTCTTGTTTTACTCAGGGGGATATACCCTACAACATATTTCTTTTTTAAATTTTAAGTATTACTATCCCTTTAAGTCGGACTGTTAACTTCCTGAATGATAGCGAGGTTTCCCAACACATTGCAAAGCAAACACGTATTTTGTAAAACATCATCTTAATAATTTAGCTAAATGATGCCTTAATGAAATGCAAAATTTTAACCCATTGAGTGCCAGATGAGTGCACAACGCACTGCTTTGTGTACTCGTCTCGCACTCAAGGCGCTAAAGGTAAACTTGTTTACACAAATCCTTTTGATGCCAGTTTTACAACAGTTTAGGCTGAATACCCCCATCTGGCACTCAAAGGATTGACCCTCTTGAATGCTAGAGGTCACAAAAGCCATTTTATGCATTGTGGATCTCATTAGCATTCAAGGGTTTAACCCTTTAAGCGCCAGAGGGGTACACAACACAATGCGTTGCGTACCACTCTGGCACTTACAGGGTTAAAAATTATCCCAAGATAGAAACTGCAAATATAATCTGAAATTGAAACTCGGGTGATGTTCTCATTATTGAATATTATGTACACTTTTTAGAACTTTATTTTTCAGTTTTTTTTTTTTTTTTTTTTAATATGAACATCTAGGCAGTGAAAACTGTTATGTTAATACATACACAGACACACCCAAAACATACAAAAATACTATTATTTCAAACTACCAAGAGTAAGACAGGTCAGTTAATCTCCATGCTATGACTTTTAAGAGCGTTACACTGAAACAAACAAGAATTTCAACAACATTTTTTTTGTTTTCATTTTCTTTTTTTTTTTTTGTATTTTTGTTTAATATCCCAGAAATATACCAAAATATACATCTAAGCTTTGGAATTACTGAGGTTAGACTAATGCAAGTGCTGGGTAAAAGTACTTAATACACAAGTCTAAGGTTCTGCAGGAAAGAAATCATCTTTGGTATCTGCATCAGGCTAATATTATTAACATTTGGATTTTGCTTTGGGATAGAGCTTGTATGACCCTACAACCAAACACCCCACCCCCGCCCCCACGTAAATCAACTGATAATAAAAACATCCATGTAAAAAGTTCCTTCATTTGCAATCCCCCCACAAAAGTTTAAAAATTCACAGGCATCTACCTAGCCTAGCACAAAAAAAGTTGAGAAATACAATGCATAGTTGCACGTGGTGCAGAGAAGAACATAAAATGCGTAGGAATAAGCAATATTTTATTATATATATATATATATATATATATATATATATTCATATTCCTGTTTGATTTTCTTACAGGATTGCTTATTCCAAGTAGCTGTAAAAAACAATTACAATCACAAAACAGAAATACAGGAAGGAAGTGCACCTCAGAGTGTATTAATGAACATCACCCAGCCCTTGTAGGGTCTGACCCAACAGAGCAGATGAGCCTTGGAACGCGTTGCTCTTTAGTGCCTTCAAAGTCCCTTCTGACACTGAAAGGTTTCACTCCCTTTGGGTGATAAAGAGGTTTTCCACACACATTTCTGCAAAGCCTTGGAGACCTCTTGACCATCCAATGGTATCCAAAACCCCATCAGAGCAGCCAATAACACATCTGCATCTTCAGTGTACAGGGCGATCTGTGGAGAGAAAGGGGCTAGTGTACAAAGGCGGCCAGCGATTCTACCGCAAATCAACCACCAAGGAGGACATATTTTTACAGTTCTAAGTAATGAAGCTTTAAACCCTTTGTTAGAGAGGTTTCCAAAGCAATTTGAAGCAATTTGTTCAAGACACCTCTCGCATTTAAGGAAGTTAAAAGCACCATTGAAATGAATAGGGATATGTTATTGATCCTCTACAGTGCAGAGGGCTGCCCCTGAATTGCGCCAGCATTTCTTAACAATACATCGGTTTCATTATGTTAGGGAAGGGCATCGCCCCCTGCTGTTCAACAGTGGTTATGCCAAATCTAAAAAAGTATATATATATTTTTTTAGGGCAAATATTTGGAAATGAGCAATCAACAAGGTCAGGCATCCTGGTGTTTTACCAAACTATAATCATAATATTTCAACCACAGATCTCCCCGAGACTGAAGAGCATCCCTCTCTCCAATAGTTTTTTTTATTGTTTTTTTTTGGTTTTTGTTTGTTTTGAGTTTATACAATCATAGAGAAATCTTTGGTTTTGGCTGGAATTTCATTTTTTTTTTTTATTTTTAAAAAGTAACAAAAAAAACGAAACAAAGAAACCGACCCCCGAGAGCTTAGCAGCAGCACAGTGACACGGCAGAGAGATGTGTTGGGTGGGGATTAAGAACTGCTACATTCAAAGCAAAATTCGGATAGGAGGCACGTGACTCCAAGCTGCCAACTGTTCTACAAGATTGTCCAAGAACAAAACTCTCCCTTTCTCCTTTTTTGGTCAAAGATGAAAACAAAGTAGTCAAAACAAGTTAGGAAAGAAGAAATACAACCTTTTCAACTGTGTGTTTTAAGGAAAACTAGTTCATATTGTGTGCGTCAAGTGTTATTTTGCAATATTTCTCATAACCAGTTTCAGATCAAAAATCTTTTACCAAGAACTGACCTTTAGCAGAATATTGCAATTTGCCCTCAGTATCTAGAAGCTATAACATTTGCAACATGCAAATGCTTAGGAATAGTTCATGGAGTCAACCCCAACCCATGTTACCGGTCACATGTGCTACTGGCCAGAAAAAAAGGGTCAACTTTAGTTGGGGGCAGAGTTTGCAACCCTGTAGGGTTATACAGAAAGTTAAAGCAAGTTACTCAGTTTACGAGATTTAAATGAGGTATTCGACAGCTCCAGTACCTGTAGTGGAGTAGGACCCCACGACTACTCATTTAGGCTTTAACCGTTTGAGTGCCAGAGGGGTAAACAAAGCATTGCAAAGAACACCCCTCTTGCACTCCAAGAGCTAAAACGCTAAGGAAAGGAAAAGTCTTGACGTTTTTGATTGAGGATAATTTTCTAAATGTGTCTACTCTGTCTATACTGAATATCACTTGTACCTTTGCTTTTCTTGAGTGAAAGCAACCCAACGTCACTGTAAATCATGATTTTAGATGAAATTAGAAAACATATAAAGAGATTCAGAAGAGTCTGCACCTTATCAATATCAAGAACATTTTTCCACTTAATGTGAATATTCTACGCTCTTCAAAAAGCTGCCAAAATATTGGGTAGACATTTGCAAAACTGAAACAAATGAAAATAAATATATGAAATTGGTGAACGGTATAAAGCCCTTGGATGCTAGATAGGCCTCCAAACAACGCTTAGCAATCCACTGGGAACTTCAAGGGGTTTATGGATGATATGAGAAATCAGAGTTTTCCTCTCCCAGCCGCTTTCAGTTTAGGTCAGGTACAACACGCTGTTTTCCATACCTCTTGATGAAGCATTCATATCTCAGAGATGTAACTAGTTCAGACACCTACGTACACACCTATTGAGAGCTCTGCAAAGTCACACAATATGAATACCGCTTCCATCGTGTCTGTAAAACAAACACGTTCGTAAAGCTTTCAAGTGGGAAAAGAAATGTAACAAAAATCAAAAAGATTTTTGTCCCATCTGAACATAAACCAGATAGGATTGTCATCACTTTGTAGTGATTGACTTCTTCCCAACCTTACTATGTTGCTGCAGGCACACTTCCTTAAATAAGATGGGGTGTCCCGACCCTATTTATACTAGCAGGTACACTGTCCCCATGAGGGTGTTGAAGTGAATTTATTTCTTTTAATGAATAGAAAGGTATATTTCATTTTCTTCGTTATGCAGCAAAATAATATAGATCCCATCTCAAGGTAGCCCTACAATTTTAGATTTGGTCTCAAGCTATATTTATTTCCAAGAGCTACAGACTGCACACTTACAGTATAACAAAAATAAGGAACCAAAAAAAGAATCTTTTACGAACAAAAAACAATTACATTATCTTTGGAAATACGTTTCCTGAAGGACACATGAAGACTTCAAGCTTGGGACCTTCTCAAGTTAGTAACAGAAGACACACCTTGCATTATCTGTTGTAGAGAAGCAGACACTATGTACCAAAGAACAACCTTCAGATACCACTAAAAAAAAAAAAACACACCAGCCAGTGGCATTTCATATATATGTATATAAATGACTTTCTGACTTTCCTAAATCAGCTGATATCATTAGCAAGACTATATGACATCTTAGTTCTCTATAAAGAACAAATATTTGTGCACAGGAAAACCAAAGCCCTAACAAAGACCAAAAAAATGGCCAAGAATGAATAAGGAGACCACGGCAATGGAGGGGAAACATAATCGCCTTGACCTCACTCCTTCAGAAATAAAAAAGAAACCCACAAAGACAAAACAGACAATAGTCTATAAAAGGGGGGAGCTGTTCTTTTTCCTCACAGTATTTGGATTATGGTGGGATAAAGATCAGGCGCAAAGAGAAGCTTGTGGTTACCTTCCTTCTCAGTTTGGTTTTCAGTGTGTTCATTTTTTGGTCTATAAAGGAGTAGCAGTATTAGGACTAGAAGTAGGAAATTCTCTTCTATTAAGAATCTCAAACCTAAATCTTACATATCATTCTAGTATACTGTGAGAGCAGTCAGTCAGTATCGGTTGTTTGACTCAGCAGGCCGTGAGACAACAGTTGGGCAAGAAAAGTATCCCATCATCCCCAAAAAGTCAATGGTTGGTTGGGGTGGATGGGATTTGTATCTGCGACAACCAGGAAGTTCCTCAATTGACTACCTCTGAATCAGGGTATAAACACAAGGCGTTGTATTCGGGGAAGCTAAAGAGAAGCAATTCTAAGTCAAACAAACTGCAGTCTAGGAGATCTAGGATTTAAATGGAGCTTCTATCACCCTGAATGATAGCTGTGTTCCTATCGCATTGTAAGGCAATTCTCTGGCGACATCTCTGACATTCAAGGATCTGTAAGCCACATTTAAATAACTAGGAATGTTTTTTCTCTCTCTTACCCCAGTGGTGCAGTTGCTTGTTTCAATCTTGCTTTCCAAGTTGAAGAAAAATACAATTAACTCCCCCTCCCCACTCCTGCAATGATTACACTAAATATTTTTTGTAAACCTAAAAGGTTTTACAAGGTAAGTAGGTAGGGGAATAAGGGTAGGAAAGTGAAAGTAGGGTCTTCGTTCTCCCGATAAACTCTGAACACAAAGCCCACAGATATCAACCGCCTGGGCTTGCATGGAACAAAGTCAGTTTTGGAGTGCACAAACAAACTTTGGCAAGAATTGTGGAGAACAAGAAAATAATCTTTATAACAAATATTTTTCCAAAGACCACTCCACAAAAATACAACCTATGAACTTGATTAATGATAAACATAATTATGCTGACTAGATCCTAACAGACCTAACCTCTACAATTAGTATAATTCCCACTATTATGTTCTTTATTTTCTCCAGATTTTGTGTCTCTATCAGTAATAAAAGCAAATATAAGCTGAGGTATTTTATTGGGTCTCCAGAATTTTCCTTTCTGGACAGTTCACTAACTCATAGATTAAATGGAGCTGCCACACATGAAGGGGTAGAATAGGGAGCTGGTAGTAATACTTCGATTTATAGGCAAGACAGTTGAAGCATGCTAGGTCAACTTAGTCTAGTCCCCACTTGCTCAAAATGGATTAAGCTAGAGACTTTCTGGATTCAGATCTCATAATCACAAATAAGATGCTAGTGTATAAGAAAATGGACAGACATTGGCTTGATAAAGAAAAGTTTAAAGGAATAGTAACACTTCAAAATGACTATCCCTTATATTGAAGCCCTTTAAAAACTAAATTAAATGCCACCAGCTGCATCTCTCAAACCTTTATGGTTTGCGAGATAGCTGCTTTTAAACTTCGTTCTCCCCTGACTCTCTCCTGACGTCATCGTTCTTGCTGCAGCAGGGGAATCCGTTCATTGAATCAAGCGGAGGCTCTTCAGCAGAGCCAGATCTCGTTATAGAAGAAACAATCTTTCACTAAAACGGTCTTGTGTGTGTGCTTGGTAACCAAGCACACGTAGAAGACCATTTTAGAGAAGGATCTTGCCTTCCATAACGAGATCTCGGCTCTGCTGAAGAGCCTCCGCCGGTCCTGGGACCGGATTTCCCTGCTGCAGCAAGAACGATGACCTCAGGGGAGAGGCAGGGGGAGCGAAGTTTAAAAGCGGCTACCTCGCAAACCATAAAGGTTTGAGAGGTGCCGCTGGTGGCATTTAATTCAGTTTTTAAAGGGCTTCAATATAAGGGATAGTAATTTTGAAGTATTACTATCCCTTTAACGGATCGCCAATAAATCCTAATAATAAACCCCACTTTATCTTGGCTGGTTGGTATGATGGGAGTTGTAGAGCAATATATCGAGGTCCAACACTTGACTAGCCCTGGTGTAAACATTACGGCTTTCTAAGGAATTCACTCCTGTGTAAAATTTGCTGTTGGTTTTAATGGAAAAAAACAAACAAACAAACCATTAAATACATGGTCTATTTCCTCACGTGCCTATACAAACAACGCAATTAAAAATCTGGCCGACATGGCTTCTCCCGATCATTAACCCCTTGGAAATTAGAGAGGCCTACAATGCATGGTGAGACATGTTGGAGACTGGGATGTTTACAGAATCTGTAAAAGAAAATTTGAATGAAGGCCCCCAAACATAGGTAGATATTTAGGATCCATTACGTTTTTTTGTTCTTTCCTATTTGTGGGGAAAAAGCGCCAGAATTCCACGTTATGCACCTAGAACAGCTTCACCACCCACTGACCACACGTCCTCAGGATTAAATAGGATCTTTTCTATAATTTAGAAACAGTCAGGGACTGAAGGTGTGGCCCCCCCCGTGAATGTCAGGTATGCCCATACTTTAAAATGTCGCTGGTTGGGGACAGATTTGCATCCAACATTCAAACCGGTTAACTCCTTGTGAACCAGGCGGGTATCCAACACATGGTTCTCTAGTGCACTGGATACCCATTCTGAACTCAAGGGGTTAACCCTCTGGCACTCAAAGGGTTAGGAGACGTTGAGAAAAAAAAAAAAGATCTGAGAGGTTTCTGAAGAAAACAGACTGCACAGAGAGGGCAAATAAAAATTAAACTGGCATTTAGTTAGAATTTTGAAACCTCTGAATGTTAGAGAGGTCTGCAATGCATTGCAAAGCACTGGAGATCTCTTTAGCATTCAATGGGCTAAAATCTTGATTCAAATAAATGGGAATTTTTAATTGACCCCCATGATGTCACTAGCTGGCTTGCTTCAGAATGACTACATGTTCCTCTTAGTACGTCAGACTGAAATCTAAATGTTTTGGCCCAACATTCAGACAGCAGGGTGCAAAGCTTCCGTTCTACCCAAAATAAGTGTTTATTATGCCTCCAATTACTATTTTAAAGAGACAGTTCCCTTTTATTATGTAAACATTACTAAAACCCCATACAAGTTTACCTAATTGTTATCCTCATATAGCAATAACCTTTAACCCTTTGAATGCCAGAGGGCTGACACTCAAAGGGTTAATTGTTTTTTTGGCGTATTTTTTTTTTGTTGTTGTTATAAAATGCATGCTTTGGCAAAATTTGCATTATTAAAGGGATAGTAATACCTAAAATGTAAAAAAAAATATGTTGTAGGGTTTATCCCCCTGAGTAAAACAAGAATACTCCCACTGCTGAAAGATGTTTCATTCAAAAGTTATTAATTTTCAAAGTTGAATTTTTTAGGTGCAATATCACAGTGGCCTGAAATTGTACAGTGGCGCTGTTGCTACACGATCCTATGGACAGCTCTGGTCTCAGGACCATAAATCTCCATAGGATGGTGTAGCAACAGCGCCACTCTACAATTTCAGGCCACTGTGATATTGCACCTAAAAAATTCAACTTTGAAAATTAATAACTTTTGAATGAAACATCTTTCAGCAGTGGTAGTACTCTTGTTTTACTCAGGGGGATAAACCCTACAACATATTTTTTTTTACATTTTAGGTATTACTATCCCTTTAAGACTGATCCGAGTCCTTACTACCGGACAGACTGCGGTTACAACTCTGCACCGAGGCCTGTCAGTCTTCTTCTGTTCCTCCCCAAGTATTGTCGTGTTCCAACCAGCTGACATGGAGAAATGCTCCGTCATTGGAGGAGGTTGGAAGGTGACAATACAATACTTGGGGAGGAACAGAAGACGGCTGACAGGCCTCGGTGCAGAGTTGTAACCGCAGTCTATCTGGAAGTAAGGCTACGGCTCATTTTTAGTAATGTAATTTTTCACACAGCATGCTTTTTATGACAAAAAACAACAATTAAGGGCTGTCACTATATGAGGATGACAATGAGGTAAACTTGTATAAGGGTGATAGTTCCGCTTTAAAGGGACAGTAATGTCCCATAAAAATTCTTCTACTTTTGTAGAGGTTAAAAAAATAAACTATGTGCCACAAATCCTCTCTCTCAAACCGCTATGGTTTGAGAGATATTAGCATTCAAAGTCCCCCCCCCCCTTCTCCTGATGTCAGCTGTAAAGCTATCAGGAGGAGATTCAAGTCGTGTGACTTGAGGAGGCTCTTCAGCAGAGCCGGAATTGCATTATTTAAAAATAATTACTTCATTGGAATGGTCTACAAAGTGTGCTTGCAAACCAGGAACACTTTGTAGACCTTTCCAATTAAGTAAATTCTTTTGAAATAATGTGATTTCGGCTCTGCTGCAGAGCTGCTGGCTGGTCCCAGGACCGGGATTCTCCTGCTGTCAGCAGAGCGCCGACATCAGGAGAAGGGGAGGGAGGGGGGACTTTCACTGCGAATATCTCTCAAACCGTAACGGTATGAGAGAGAGGATTTGTGACACATAGTTTATTTATTTATTTATTTTTAACATCTACAAAAGTAGAAGAATTTTTTTATGGGACATTAGTGTCTATTTAAGGCAAGGTTGATTCTTCTAAATACTTCATTTTTTATAATGATGTGTATCTTTCTAACAGCCCATTAAATTGTGGTCTTAGTTTTCTTTTATAGTAAAGACCACAACGTTATGAGCTGTTCGAAAGGTCGTTCTAGAAAAGTTAGAAGAATCAATCTCGCCTTAATATGTAAACATTACTATCTCTTTAAAACCTGCAGAACAGCAATATTAAGATTCTTTACAAATCATGAAAAACGGTTATAGAGTTTTTCCCACTTTCCAAAACAAGGGGACTCCTACAGCTGAACGTAATTACATTCAAAATCTACAACCGTTTCATCGATCATAAAGTGATGAAGTGGATAGTATCAGGTTGTAGAGAACTGCAGTCCGTGAGTTACCTTTCCTAGAGAATACAATAGAATAACTGACTGAACACCATATGAACTGCTGGGGAACTGTTTGGCCACGAGAGGGCACTGTTAATCTAAAACAGTTTGTACTGTAGTAACTTGGGAACAATGCACTTTCCAGCAGTTATAGAACCCTTATTTTACATGGCAGGAAAAGCACCATAATTAAAAAAAAAAGTCACTTATCCGTTAACCATTTTTAAAGACTAGAGGGATGCGCAGTGCATTGAAAAGTAATGTATTGCGAACCACTCTGGTCTTTAAAGGATTAAGGTATGTATGTTCAAAAGGAAAGTGGAAGGATTCTGGGACAAACCAATTGCACAATGCTCAGGGAGACCTCATAGTTTTAAAATTTAAATCAATGAGAAGTTTTACCTCTGAGTGCCATAGGGGTACGCAAGGCAATGTATTGCTTGCCCATCGGACACTAAAAGGGTTCATTTGTGAAGTTGGTTTGCCCCAGAATTCCTCACTTCTTCTGAGTACACCAGCCTCTAAGAGATACCATTCCAGTGTTCACTCCTCTTTACATCAGTGATGTATTTTTGAAAGACAAATGGCTGCCTCCTTGTAGTCACAACCAATAAAATGCTAAATATTGCAGTTCTGCATAATAAAGGGTCAAATTAAAGCCTAATCATCATTACCGGTGTAGCCCCAACTTATTCTGGCGATGGGTTGCATAAAGTACTTGTTCATTTTTGTGTCAAGTCTGGAACGTCCAGTCTCCATAAAAATGCCTTTGCAGAAATATTAAATACTAAAAGCAATCTGAATAAAATTCCTATCCATGTTTAGCAAGATTTTCTATACAAGCACCTCCTAGGACAATGCCATAAGCTAAGGAGGTACAATTCATCAGCAAACCAAGTGCACCGAGAGGAATAAATACAAATTCCCAAAATTCGGTTATTTTAAATGGGGTTTCTAACTCCTCCAAGGCTTTAAAAGCTCCATTTAAATCAATGGAAATTTGTCCCCAGAGATGAATTTCACTGCACCTCCTCTTCGATGTTCAATCACAAAGTAACATCAAATTAATATGGTCTAGTACAGGGGTGAGAAACTGCTGCCTGAAGGTCACATCTTGAAATTTAAAGGGGATCTCTCACCTCCATAAAAGTTTGCCTCTATGTATTTTTCTTACAACGTTAACCTGTAATCTGTGATTTTTAATTTTTTTTATTCAATGTAGGCTATAGTGATATTTTCGGTTTTAAAGGTGAGCCTGTGACGTAACTTCTTGACAGGTTGCTGCACAACTGTGCGAGCAGCCTGTCAATCCTAGTCTGTTCCCCTCCCCATGTAATGCCTTGTTCCAACCTCCTCTGATGATGGAGGCTTCCTCCATGTGAGCTTGAGTAATCTCACTGGCAAGAGATCGCTCCAGCTTACACGAAGGAAGCCTCAGTCATTGGAGGAGGTTGGAGCAAGGCATTACATGGGGAGGGGACCAGACTAGGATTGACAGGCTGCTCGCACAGTTGTGCGGCAGCCTGTCCAGAAGTTACGTCACAGGCTCACTTTTAAAACTGAAAATATCACTATAGCCTACGCTGAATGAAAAGAATCACAGATTACATGTTAACGTTGTAAGACGAATACACAGAGGCAAACCTTTATGGAGGTGAGAGATCCCCTTTAATGTGGAGGGTGGCACTAGCATTTTGCAGGTGTGTGTGTGTGTGTGTGTGTGTGTGTGTGTGTGTGTGTATATATATATGCAAATATGTATACACAAACACACACATTTTATATACATATGTGCACATAAACATAACCTCTAATACCCCTGCCCCATTAGTAATTCTCCTTCCTAACAGATGTATTAGTGACCACTGGAGGGCTAAAGCTGCACACACTATCAATTCTGGCTCTCTGTACTGCAAGAATTATACACAGTAAAAAACTGGGGCTTTGTAGTAAAATTCAGAATTCTAAACTTTGCAGAGAAAGTGTCAATTTCTCAACATAGCCAGACCCAAGCGCCACATTAAATCTGCCAATGGGCCACTTCTGGCCCACTGGCCATAATTACCCATCCCTGGTCTAGTATAAGTATACTACTGAAATTAAGACCCTACAGTAGGACGCACGCATTGGCCTTGGTGGCAGCAGTCTGCTGTCAGAGAGGAGGCTAAATTCGGTTTGTTACCAGACAAGAAGTCTAGAACATCAAGCTGATCGTAAATGATGAATTTACAACAGCAGAGCCATCAGACAGGAGCAATGGGTAGGACGACTGTTTAAGATAATGGGAACCAGGTATGTCTCATACTCAAGGAAAACAAACTTCTTGGGCCTACCACATCCATCATTCCTAGGAGCTGTGTTCCACAGCTGGGTAATCAGCTACTGAATGCCCCTGGTTTTAATGCATTCTAAGTCTGGCATCCAAGAGACTTTTGTTGTTTGTATAACGCATCCCAGTTCCTTCAGTTTCTACCGCTCTTCATCTCTTGAATCTCTAATTTACTCCTGAGTATTTCTCTCTTCTACTTCTTCCCTCAAGTGGCTTTATAACATAGGTCATTCCTACTTCTACTCATCAAAACCAGGACTGTGCAACTGAGGCCCTCCAGTTATTGTCTACAAATCCCAAGAGTATAACGTGAACGATCGTGTCTAGTAGTGTGTGCACGCATGCGTCTAGCCAGTAATAATCCTCATCCTGTCTGTCTACCAATGGCTGAAGAGGCAGTGTGGCCAACAATCTATTTTAGACCTTTGATTCCTGTCTCCCATTGGCTGGACAATACCACCTACCAATGGCCGAGTATGCAGTATGGCCAATATCCTATTTGGGAACTCAAAAATGCCCACTGGCTGGACACCCTTTGGTGTCGACCAATAGCGGAAATGGCAGTATGACCAACATTCTATTTAAGTACCCAATGGTGTCAGAGTAGGCAAACAGGTCTCCAAACTATTATATATATAAATTTTATGAGAGAGAGAGAGAGAAAAGAACAATTCAAAAGGGTGACCAAGAAGCAAAAAAATAAATCTTTTCCAGGCAATCCTTCCAATGGGGATAACATTAGGAGAAAATGAGGAAAATAGATTTGGACTAGGGTGAATGATCTGAGCAACCAAGTGACTCCAAAATCCTAATATTTACACGAGAAAAAACATTGTTAGAGTTTGCCCTAGACATAAAATATTAAAAGAAAAAAAAAAAAAAAAAATTAAAACAAGCAGCAACGTTTATATAACATTAACACCCTCACCAAAAATTTAAAAATAAGACAAAAATAAAAGAAATTGTCAGTAGCATCTATCTTGTCACTCACTGCGCCTGAACTGCACTTATATAAACTAGTCCATTAGTACAGCAGCTTGCTAGAAATTGACTTTGGTTCAAGCTCGGTTAACCCTCCTCTGTGCCGGAGGTGGGCAAGCAACCAAATGCACTGCTGGCCTTTCCCCGACAGCAAAGGGGTTCATTAAAATCAATAAAATAAAAAACATAACATACATATACCAGTCTGAATGACATGGGTTAGATTACTGGTTGCAGTTCACTACTTTAGTAGGGACAGAGGTGGAAAATGATTTCGTCTTTTAGAAAAATGCAGGGGTGTAGTCAATCTTTAGAATTTCAGCTGTGGGGTACTACAATTCCCATCATGTATAGCCAGACCACAGCTGGCTGATGATGGAAGTTGTAGTCCAAAGATTGAATAGCCCTGGAATAACACATATAATAGGTCTGAACTAGGCCCAGTGAGAAGGGGAGGTTTCTGCCATTACAGGATAACCCAATTCAGTGCACTGGTAACCCCCCAAAAGAGATTTCCTTTTGAATTGGAGGGAGTGTTAGGATGTCCCCTTCCTTGGATTAACATTAGAGAACAATAAGATTTTTTTAATTAGATACAGATTTGCCTCTGTTAGCTGGCAGAAAGCTTCCCTTTAGGGAGAAGTAGAGTGAACTGCAGTGCAATGATCCAGTCTGTGTTACCATTCTATAGATTTTTGGTTTCATATAGCACATACATTAAGGTAGGAAAACAAAACACATTGCAGACCATGTTGCACAAATGTACATGCTCAGCTTTCAGACGTGGTAAGCACCAAGTCTGGTCCCTTGGGTATAACTTATTGCCGTTTGTACTGACCTAACTAATCACTGCTTCTGATAAACGTTCATGAAGACACTGTATGATGTGTGCAAAGGGCCTCAACCTTTATGGACGAGAAAAAACAAAACAAGACAAAAAAATAGTACATCGAGATGCTGGGTGCACCATCTGTTAGCCCTTTATACCACAAGGCTGGCCAACACATCGAGAAGCAATGCATTGCTCACCCTTCTGGCATTCAAGGGGTTAAGCTGTTAGCATATGATGGTTGTTGTCCCCAACAGCTGGATGTCCAACAATGTAATACCCATGGGTTACTGGTCAACAAATCAATTCCATTAGACTTATTAGCAAATTACTTATGTTTTCGGTCAATTACTACAAATAATTTAAAGGTTCTAATCTCTGTAACCTCTTGACAAATCAGAAGTGTACTTTGTAATCTTTTGATAAATCAGAAGAGTATGTTGTAACATTAAACATTTATATTTTTCAGTACCGTGGTTTTTATCTCTTGCCTAAGATGCACTGTTTTACCGGTGTCCTGCTTGGCACCATTCATAAACATGAAAGCTGCTTGGTTCATCTAACAAGATAAGGCAACTCAACGATATACAGCCAAATTAGTGGTGTGCCCTAAATCACAGGAGTGAGGTCAGGAAGACCTCAATGGGGTGATTATGAAAGATATAGAACAAGGACTGCTCTGTATACTGTATATAATAGATTGGAGGGCAAGAGCTCCCTGACAAAGTTACTTGCGATCTGGAGCTCTCAATTGGGGACATAAAAAAGTTTACTACACTCTTAATTGAATTTAGGATTATCTCTGAGCTTAGATTTCAAACTCCCTGGCACACCCTAAAGACTGAACACCTGTACTGCACATATTATTTCATCATAATGGTTCACTGAAACAATACATGCAGCACATGTGTTAAACCAACAGGGTGTGCTAAGGAGTCTTACAGCAGCACAGAGTCCAGAAGTCAACCGAATGTCCAACATTTGGTTTAATTTAAACAGTGCATCTTAGATGGAAAGAGAAATCACAATTTAGTTAATTTCTTATTGCTAACTTCACATGTTCTGCAAGTGCTTAACATGTAAAGACAAATTGCCTGTACTTTTAATTTAATCTTCACACATATAGAACATCCAGTGCTGCAAGGACAGTGTTAGAGTGTATAATGCTCCCTGCTTTCACATTGCCTCATAGAAAGCTCCCTGCTAACAGAGATCCAGGGAGCTCACTGTCAGAAGTGTTACAAAAAATGAAATAAAAAAAATAAAGTATAGACAATTTGACTTTACATATAATATGCACTTAAAGAATGTGCGTAGTCAAAAAAGGAGGCTGTCACATTAAAGAAAATGGTGCATTTTAGAAGGGATATTAAAACAACAGGTAGGTAATTTATTACTGTTGATTTGTAGACAAACAACAAGTCCACTTAACCCCTTAACGACCTGGGCCCAGGGAAGTACCCTACCCTTAAGGACCACTTTGGTCTTTCCGACGTGCCGGTACACGTGACCTGTTATGCAAACCGGCGCACCACGCTGGGGACTGAGAGACCACTTCAGTCTTGAAGCGGTCAGTTTCAGTCCCCGTTTTTACTTACATCGCTCATGGAGGAGTGCTGAAAGTAAAATGTACGCAACGTGCTATGACCATCACCGGTCCTTAAGGGAAAACTGCGTGACTAATAGCACGGCACGTGGATGTTAATGGGTTAAAGAGCAGGACAATTGGTCTCTGCTTGATCTGCCAACTTTGCACACATCATTCAGGACAGGGTTTACCTAAACTCAGTTCTCTTGGACCCCTAACAGGAAAGGTTAAATAGATCCATCCAATTAACCCCTTAAGGTCCAGGAGACTGTGCAACGCCTTGCTTTGCAAAGCGTTGCACTCCCCTCTGGTCCTTAATGGGTTAAGCACAGGTTATCCTATCAAAATGATCGCATGGCCCACACATCTACCCAGAGGACTGAAGTGAAGTATTCCTGGAGTGGAGTCTCTTGGGCTTTAAAGGGGCCAGAAATAATTTAAAACAAAGACACATGATTCCCGGAATGTTACCAAAGGCAGAAACGGATGAACATGCCAGGAAATATACCATAAAATAGGTGCGGGCAGACTCTGGTGGTCTCGTTATCGCTGGCCTGCAACTACCTATGGCCAGCTGTGGATTATGGGAGTTGCAGATCAACAATGATGATGCCACCAGAGTTTGCACACTTCCCGTTATTAAAGGGCCAGTAAAGTTTTATTACGAATAAAACATATTTTTCTACTTGTCCTGCTGAGTAGGACAATGATACTTCCACTGCTGGCAGTTGCTTTATTCCAAAGTTATTACAGTTCAAACTATCATGAAGTGATGAATGTGTTGAAATCACATTCCATGTAGAAATCTAGCCAGTGGCTCCCCCCTCTGCCATAGAATGCAACAAAACAAATGTCTGGACACCAACACTTTTGCCATCAGTTTAACCCTTTGAGTGCCAGAGGAGTATCGAACCAGTGAATACTCCTTTGGCACTCAGTGTTAAGATAAAGCGCACCAGTATGAATATGTAAGTAGTCCTGGATAAAACATCTCCCCAGCAGTGGGAATACATTTGGTTTACACAAGGGGAGAGGACCTACAATACATTTCTTTTAAATCATAAAACTTTACTGTTCATTTAAAGATTAACTAATTTAACCCTGAGTGGCAGAGGGGTACTCAACGCATTACAAAGCAATGAGTTGTGTAACCCTCTAGCACTCAAAGGGGAAACTACTGTCCCTAGGCAAGTGTCCTTCACACAACAGTCAAGAACATCTATAGAGTTTACTTTTGTGCATTTGATCTTTGTTGTAGAGTACTGCTAGCTGTTATGTTTACAATCTGATAAAAACTAGTGCCCCTCATGAGCCATTCAAGCCCATGGTTTGTTGCGAGGAGGTGTGACCTAGAGGCAGGCTTGAATAGAGATTATATACATAGACACACAGGGAACTGCAGCTATAATGCAACAATATATAGACAGATATACCTCACTGCTGAGTAAAGGACACTTTAATAGGCAAGTTAATCTGTTAAAGTATTAACCACCTAATAATACCCTCCCTATTTATCCTACTATGGACATAAAATACTAAAGGCCCCTATGAATCCCCACCCCTGCTTCCTGGTTCAAGAGATATCCTTTTTGATTAGTCCTATATGTCATATCCATGGAGGCGGACATGACAGTTGATAGCAGGAGAACAAGACACAAACACTGGACACTGCACGTGGTAACCTTAACTCTGAGTGTCAAAGGGGTAGGCAACGCATTGCAAAGCAAGCTTGGGTACCCCTCCGGCACTCAAAAGGTTAAGGAACAGACAATGCACACCCCTTTGGTCCTTAGTGTTAACCCATTCATTACTCCTTAGCTCGCTGTAAACTCCACCGGTCTTCAAACAGTTAAAATGACTCATGGACATGACATCCAGGATGGATTAAAGTGTTAGTAATGTCCAAAAAAAAACTTTTTTTGAATTTAGAAGAGCTTAAAAAGCTGATCTAAAGGCAAAAAAACGTATCTCTCAAACGGCTATGGTTTAAGAGATACGGGCGTTTAAAGTTTGATTTCTCCTACTGACAGCTGTAAAGCTGTCAGCAGGAGATTCGTGTCGGTTGACACGGAGGCGCTTGAGAAGTGCCGGGATCTCGTTACTTGCACGGAATCCCTTCATTGGAATGGTCTAAAACGTGTGTCTGAACACCAGACCTGAACACCAGGCACACGTTTTTGACCATTCCAATAAAGGGATTCCTTGTAAGTAACGAGATCTCGGCACTTCTCAAGCGCCTTTAAACGCCTGTATCTCTTAAACCATAGCGGTTTGAGAGATACGGTTTTTTGCATTTAGCTCAGCTTTTTAAGCTCTTCTAAATGCAAAAAAACTTTTTTTTGGACATTACTAACACTTTAATGAGGTTCTCACTCAACCAAAGCAACAGGGACGAAATTCAGGGAGGCCATTAGGATTTTCTGGCCGTAGAAAGTGACGTGGGGGTTTATTATTAGGAGTTGTCATCCTCCTTAAAAGCAGAACTCGCACTTACAATAAAGCGCCCCCCCAAATCCTTATGCACATAGCAATACGCATATCAACATTAGTATTAACCTGAATAAATCTGCCATTATTGGTAAATCCAACTTTTTCTGAGGCTCACCAGCAGGCATCTTCCTGTAGAGGCATCTGCACCATCAGTCACTTCCTGTACCTTAAGGTACAAAGCAACGCCACCGAGAGTTGGATCATCCATTATGTCAACCTAGGCTACTGCCAAGGGCCCACGGCAATATAAGGGGCCCTGGGTGCAAATGCTGGTTCACAGACAGAGGCCCTGTTGTTTGTGTCACTGACATCTTGTGTCAGATGCCCTTTTGTTGAAAGAGACCAGCATCCTCCAGTTGCTCCCACTTCCATTAGAGATACAATGCCAGCATCTTCTAGCAGCAGAAGCACCGGATCAAGAGATATGGGGTCTCAGATCGGTACCTTGTCTAGGGCCCTATGGAGCCTTAATCCGTCTCGGATGCAACCTATAGGAGACCGGGACTGACAGCTCAGGCTCGCAGATGTCTCTCTGGCAAGATGTCTGCACTGATGCCTGGCTGTGCTTCTGGGAACGAGTTGGATTTATCAATAAAGCCGGACTTATTCAGGATAATACTAGTATGGATACAAGTATCGCTATATGAATAACTAGTTGAAAAGCCCGCTTACACGGGCCACAGTGCCACCCAGCAACTGGACGGATCCTGTCTTGTCGGTGACAGAGCTGCAGTCATACGCAGTACTGACTGGCCGAATGCGCTGTGGCTGATATTGAGTGGGACGCTCCAAATTCAGACCACAGTCCTCTCCGCACACCTTCCTGGGACCGCGCGCACAGGACTCCGGTCTGAATTTGGAGAATCCCGATCCGTATCGGTCACGGAACGGGCAGTCTCTACTGAGCATGACGGCTTCTGACAAACACACTTAGTGAATTATTATATAGGATGATGATATGGGGGGGAGGGGAGGAACACTATTTTCAGTGATAGTTCTGCTTTAAAATAAATTAAAAGCCACTTATTCTTAGTCATATTTCCCTTTTAAAGCCTGAAAGAACGTCCAGCTCCAGACAGTCAGTATAAACCTATATTCGTTACTGAACTCATTTGAAAGAGGAAGCACCCCTCCTCCGTAAAAAATACACCAGTAATACAAAGGCCTGCCTAAATTGTACCAGTTTAGAAAGGAACCCCAACATTTTGATATGATTATAAACACCTTGCATGACATAAAAGGTCTGTACAACAGACCTATACAAAATAATAATAAAAAAAAATAAAACAAAAAAATAAAAAGTATATTTAGAAAAACAAAAAAACAAATACCCCTTCCTTTATCTGATTTTTTATAACCAACCTTAACTCGTCCATGTGACTGCTGGAAACGATAAGTAGTCCTTTCACTTTTTTTTCTGTGGGTTTTTTTTTTTTTTTTTTAAAGTAGTTTTTTTTTTTAATTTTTGATTTTTTTACATTTTTGGTTAGAAAGTTCTCTGATCAGTGGTCATCCTGAAAAGAGAGCGTTTATTATAAAATTAGGCAAAATGTCCATCTGTTATTTGTTCTCGACGTGTTTCTCCCTCCGTTCCTTTTTTTTTCCCCTCCCCTCCCCCACCCAACTCTCGGGCTTCCAACACATTGAGAGGCAGTCAGATCGCACCGTGTCCTCAATTTGGTGATCTCTGGCAGTGTCCTACATTACTGCCGTGATTGGGAGTTCCCAGATCAACTCACTGCGCCTTGGAGGCAGAAGTGGTGGTGGAAGCAGGTCCGCTGGCAGAGGCCACTGTAAAGAGAGAGTTCTGGATGGATTCCACTGAGGACGAGGTCGCGTGAAGGCTTGTAATGGGTCCCGTGTGCCCCGTGGCTGCAGAGACCAAGCTAACAGGGTTGCTGGTGAGCAGAGAGAGGTTTTGAGGATTGAGGAATAAGGGTGCAGTCACAATGTTAGGGGTCCCTCCCGCATTGGCAAAGACCAAGTTCCCAGTAGCATCCAGTGATGTTATTGGAAGAGATCCACTAGACGCAAGAGCTGAAGAAATCACAATCAGAAAGTTGTCCAATTTGTCATACTAACAAGTACCTTAAAGGGGGGGGGGGGGGTGAGAGAGAAAAAGAGAGAAGGGAGGGAGAGAGAGAGAGAGAGAAGGGAGAGAGAGAAAAGAGGAAAAAGAGAGGGAAAAGAGGAATAGGAGAGAGAGGGAGGGAGACAGAGTGACAACTATGGAGAAGAATGATGCTACTGACCTTGAATTGTTGCCAGTGTACTATTACTCATCAGAGCAGGGCTAAGAGCACTGCCCAGCGTCCCTGGGTTGAGACTGAATAATGCTCCTCTGTGGAAAAAGGAACACATCACAACGTTTATACTAAAGTGACAGCAATCGGACATCTTCCCCAGCAAAAGCATACGTGAATCTGACAGACTGTATATAGTGTAGCTCAGTGGCAGCCAACTGTCCCACCACAACTGCTAGGGACTGCAACTCCCATTATCCCCAAATCACCACCCCCTTGTTGTGGATGATGGGAGTTGTGGTCACTAACATCTAAAGGTTGACAAACTGAATGCCCCTGATGCAGCCCCTGTGATTAGGAATGGAGACCTTTCTAACCTGCTTATACATACAATATTATATATATATATATATATATATATATATATATCTATATATATATATATCTATATATATATATACACACACACACACACACACACACACACACACACACACACACACCAAAGTAGAGAAATGTATTTAAAGGAGCAGTAAACTTTTTTTTTTTTTTTTTTTTTTAATGAAAAATTTATATATTGTAGGTGTTTTCCTACTGAGTAAAATAAGGGTACTCCCACTGCCAATAGATTTATATTTCCAGAGTTATTACGGTTTAAACCCATGTTTTTTTTTACATTAGCAGTGCCCTCTAGTGGTCAATTTCTAATTAGATTTCCTGTTAGATTCTAATGGAGAGGAAAGTCAGAGACATACAGTTCTCCATAGAATGTGATAGAAACTGCCTGTCACTTCCTGTCAGTTAGAACTATCAGAAAGTAAACACAGTAAATTCACTTCCTGTCAGAACTATCAGGAAGTAAACACAGTAAATTCACTTCCTGGTTATTTAACCCCTTAGGGACCCTTGACGTACCAGGACCGTCAAGGGTCAACTTGCTTGAAAGACCCTTGACGGTCCTGGTACGTCACGTACTTTTTACTTACAGCGCTCTACCGGGAGCGCTGTAAGTAAAAATGGGGCATGAAATAGACCGCTTCAAGATCGGAGCGATCTGTTTCAAGCCCCATAGTGACGCGCCGATACACTTGACAGGTCACGTGTACCGGCTCGTCAACGTGCCCCTATGCGGACGTTATGGGACGGAAATGTCCCATAATGTCCGGTCCTTAAGGGGTTAAACTGCTATAAATTTTGAATAAAACATCTGACAGCGATGGGAGTGACCTTGTTTTATTCAGGAGGAAATGCTCTGTAAAATGTGTTTTCATGCATAAAAGTTTACTGCTCCTTTAAACTCGCACCATTTTCAAAGAAACAGCACCACAGAAGCAACGTTTCGGTCCCCTCTACAGGACCTTCATCAAGCTAAGCTAAAATGTTTGAGATATTTAATTCTTACAGATAATAAGATGTTCTATATGATTTTACACAATCCACTTTTCTCTTTCCATAAGGATACTACTTGGTGCAAGAAAATAAATCCAGTTTTAGAGGATCACTTATTTGTTATACAGTAGAATTAAAGCCAGTAAACACAAAAATTGTCTGGGGCAATGAAAGGTAGAAATTAGTGTGTAATTACCAGCTATATACCGGGGAGGCAGTGACGAGATTTACTAATCTCCTCCTCACTGCCCCTCCAGGAGATACAGGGGGTGGAATTTTGACAGGAGTGTCGGGGGGGGCAAACCTCCCATGCACTTCTGGGTAAATCTCTGCAAGGAGTTTGCCTACCCTCACTTTTTCCTCTTCACCCCCTCCCCCTCAAAAAAAGGCCGGCATGCAAGACTGAGTCGCTCAGTCACATGGTGCCAATATCAGCAAGTGTATAAACTCTGCACACATGCCTCAGTGTCCACCATCCCTCCCTTTCAAACACTAGTGATATCGCTTCTCTCCCACACAGCCATCCACCCACCAGTTATCACCCTCCCTCCTCAACCATCCATTCTTACACTTCCCCTCCCCCCCACTCCTGCACCCATCTGTTAGCCATTCTCAGCCTCCCAGCCACCCTTGCACCCATACCTTGTTCCTCTCTAATTCAGCAAATTGCATTGCCAGGAGGAGGAACAAGCGGGGCTGCTGCTCTGAGAAGGAACAGATCAGAATGCTATAGCAGCTTCCCACATAATCTCAGGTATAATACGCACAGTTTTGCCCCTCTTCACTTTATGTGAAGTTGTGTGTGTGTGTGTGTGGTGTACTATACACAAGAAAAAAAAAATGTTAGATTTTTTTTTTTTGCCTGCTTACCCCTTCTTCCCTCCCTCCAATGCCATCCTCTCTCAGCAGATTTCCTTACATTTACTCAAGTCTCCACCAAAGTCTCACGTCTGACCCCTCTGTGACAGCGTCACTCTGGGCGGCATGCTTGCATTTGCCGCCCACTTCCATCAATGAACTGTTAGGAGCTTTCTATGTAAGTGAATGGTAATGCCCTGTGAGGACCTCAAGGTCCTCGCACGACAATACCATAGACCCAGTTGTTTTCATGGCTGGTGTCAGTCCTGTCTAATGTTACTATGTGCACACAGGTGAATGTTAATAGACACAGGGAAAATTGGTGGCACTGCAGATGTTGAACTACAATGCACAGCATCCTAAGACTGGTGATGGTGGCTGAAAGTTACCACTAGTAGCAGTGTGTGCAATCAACTGTTTTGAGAAACACACCACACAAATGTCTCACTCCCACTTTGATTATACTATCCAGCAGCTCTGCACACTTACAGTGCAATGCCCACAGCTCACTGTCTGTTACAGAACACCTCTCCTGGTGCAGCAATTTGTTTGCTGTCCTTGCACGTTCAGTCAACACATGTATGAAACACACTGCAATGCACTGGATATGTGACATCCAAAGGCTTACAGTGTGTACATCTCAAACAAATTTCAGCAAGGACAGTCGGGCACGCTCGTCTTTAAAACGTAACTTGTAACGACATATCAACCATAAATGTATCCAACGTTTCAGTCTGACATTACGACTTTCAGCGGGGATATATTATTTACAATGTGTATCGCTCCATAACTCCTTTTAATAGCCTCGGCCATACCTGGCAAGGCAAGGCAAGACATTGATTGTCTTGTTTTAAAATATGCATTTATAATGACGGATCGGTGTTTGGTATCTAGGGAAGCTCCCTTGTGAGTTCCGCTCGTGCAGGGGGTGCAGGTCCGATGCTACAGGTTACTATGGTGACAAAGTGAGCGCCAGGTATGGGCTGGGACAATTAAAGGGAGTTATGGAGCGATACACCTTGTAAATGATCTATCCCTGATGAAAGTCGTAATGTCAGACTGAAACGTTGGATACATTTTTGGATGATATGACATTAAAAGTTACGTTTTAAAGAAGAGTGCGCATGACTATCCTTGCTGAAATTCACTTGATACTCAGTTGAAGCACCTCGACGTACAATAGAGCCACAGGTGTGTGCGGCAGCTTGTGATATACTTAAATCTCAAACACCAAACACGTGAGCTGTGTGTTTATAACCCTTTAACTGCTTCAAATGTGTCCAACACTTTGCAATTATTTTGATAACTCTGTGCCACTCAAAAAGGTTACAAATAAACATAGCAAATCAGTGTTCTGGTGTGTATGCTAGGCACATACACTGTAGCAGTGTACTATTACACCATCTATTTAGATTAGCGCCTCTAGGCGCGATAACTGGTGCAACATCCACGTGTATGTTTATGTTGGCTGTGTGGTGCGTGCAGCACTAGATGTGTTTTCCGGTATCCTGGTGTGGGGGGCCTGCTTTTATCCATTTTGCCATATTTCATCTGGTTTCCATATCTTTTTTTCTTTTTTGGGGGTGGGGTGGGGTGTTTGATCCTTTTGTCCAGGCCAATACTTCGCTGTGGCGCTCTAGCTAGTTCTGTTGCTAAACAGAGCAAATGTGTGGTGCAGAGCAGGGCAAAAACCCATATGCAATGCATTGAAATGTACTGGATACCTCTCAGACACTCAAAAGATTTAAAAACGAATACATAACGTTCACCAAATTACATTTCTGTGTGTCTGGCTCTCTCTTTTTGTAGCTGCATGGGAAACTCGGTGTCACTCTTGCTAGTATAATGTTTTTTTTATATGTTGGGTGCCAGGACACAATACTATTGTGCATCCCCCACAAAAAAGTCTGAAATATCGCTAAAAAAAAACCAAAAACAAAAACGTACTGCAATCACACAACATTCAAAACTGGGACTGATTTATTAACACAAAATAAAGTGTCAATGCTTCAGTTTCAACTTAGAACTTCCATCAGGGATTTAATTAACTGTTTAAGGACCAGACAGATGTGTAACAAGCGTTAACAAGCTTACACAATGCCTCAAAACACAAGCATGCGTCGTCATTCTATCAAATACAAATCCCCAATAAGGCAAGTACGTCACAAAAGAATATTTTACAAAAATATAAAAAAACGCATATAGTCAGTATGTGCAGGAAAAAGTTACTGGGGAGGTAAAAGCATACAAAAGTGTCTAGCAATACAGGAAAGACTCAAAGCACAAAATGCAGCTCTATTGCTGCTAAAGTGTTTAAAGGGATAGTAATACTTAATTATTACTAATCCCTATAATTAAAGTCATATTTAAAATAAATGTACTGCCCCCAGTGTCATCTCTCAAACCTTTATGGTTTGAGAGATAATTTCTCCTAAAGTTGCCCTCGCCATCCCCCTTCCCCATAGTTCTAGCTGACTGCAGGGAAGCCTGTCGTACGACTGTCAGGCGGCTCTGCAGCAGAGCCAAGATCGCGTTAATAAAAAAATAAATCTTTCACTGAAATGGTCTTCTACGTGTGCTTGGTTTGCAAACACACGTAGAAGACCATTTTAGTGAAATATTTTTTTTTTTTATTAATGCGATCGTGGCTCTGCTGCAGAGCCGCCTGATGATCGTAAGACCGGATTTCCCTTCAGTCAGATACAACGCTGACTTCGGGGAAGGGGGAGGGAGAGGGCAACTTTAGGAGCGATCATCTCTCAAACCATAAAGGTTTGAGAGATGACACTGGGGGCAATACATATATTTTAAATATGACTTTAATATAGGGATTAGTAATAATTAAGTATTACTATCCCTTTAAGTCTGCAATTTTATTGTTTTTAACTTATCTGGATAATGGATTAAAGTTTTACAATTGTTTGGAAGCAGCCGTCCTGTCGTGTGTTCGAGTCCCTGTTTGTGGATTACCATTCCCCTGAGTGGAGATAGGTGGAATTTGTCCACGAGCGTTTATGTCAGATTGACTGATAACAGCTTTCTGACCATTGGAAAACGTGAGTGAAACGGACTATATGTACAACTTGCATTTAAACTAATTGTATTACGCTATTTGGCACATCTTTCTTTCTTTTTTATTTTATGGCGTTTTTGGGGTAAAAATGAAATTGGTTGATGTAACTTTAAATATCATGTATTTCCAGTTAGCATCTAGAACGATTATTTATTCAATATTAGATCTCTAGCATTTAAAGTGGATGTGTCACCTATGGACAACATCGCTTAAGTAGTTATGCTATATATCAAATAATACGAAAACGTTAAATAACCCTTTGAATGCCAGAGGGGAACGGAATGCAATGTCCGTACCCCTCTGGCACTCGAGGGATTAATTTTTTATTTACAGTTTTGGTTTTGTTTAAATTGAACTTACAAAGTCTGTCCCCCTCAGCTACTTCCGCATGCACTGCGGTACCTGCTCTGTAATTGCAGTCCGTCGCTCTGCCTCTTCTTTCCTACCTTCTTGGATGATGGAGGCTTCGGTCTGTAAAATGGAGCGGTCTCATTGGCAGAGATCGATATCTAGCCAATGAGAGCACTCCAGCTTACAGACAGAAGCCTCCATCATCGGAGGAGGCTGGGTAGTGGGAAGGGAGCAGAGGCAGAGCGACGGACTGCAGTCTATGCGGAAGTAGCTGCAGGACAGACTTTTTAAGTTAAATTTAGACAAAACCAAAACTTTAAATAAAAAATTAATACCGTTTTCGTATTATTTGATATATAGCTTAACTATTTAAAAGATGTTGCCCATAGGTGACACATCCACTTAATCCTGAACTTGTGGGTTTTTTTTAACCCTTTAAGTGCCAGAGGGGTATGCAACCATTGAAAAGCAATGCGTTGCGTACCCCTTTGGCACTCAAAGGGTTTGTGTGTGTGTGTGTGTGTGTGTGTGTGTGTGTGTGTGTGTGTGTGTGTGTGTGTGTGTATATATACGACCCTAGGTAGTCTTAAAATTAACAACTGTGTATTACAGAAGGAAATTTAGTGCTTCGACTTTCAAGCGTATACAATGACAGTGTGCGGAATTAACCCTTACCCAGCAGCAAACTGCGAGGGTGCCATCAGCCCAGGGTTGAGTCCTGCTGCGGCAGCCATGGCAGCAAAGCTTGCATTTGCAGGCAATTGCGCTGCTCCCTGTAGTGCTGAAGCAGCGGTCACCATGACTTGGGCAGCACTCAGTGGGGTGGTCAGTGGAGTGGACGTAGTGTGCGTCGTGCTGGTCTCACTGCTGCTGGATGCTTCTGAAGCTGCTGCAGATGCTGACGGGGAAGGGCTCAGAGACGGTGACGTCAGGACAGAGGACACGGGAGGCGCTGTAGATATTACAGTTGCCGTGTTGGTTGAGGGAGTTCCTGTTGTGCCTAAAAATGGAAGATCTGTCTGAACATGCAGCATCACTTTACCACATAGAAAGGCATGGTCTGCTTAGGAACACTTTTAACCCATTGAATGCCATAGAGGTTTGCAATGCGTTTGATACCTCTCTGGCACTCGGTGGGTTAAAAGCAGGGGTTTCCAAGTTCAGCCCTCAAGGGCCCCCAACAGGTCAGAATTTAGGGATTCCCTTGATCAACACTTTGTGTGCCAGGAGGATACGGAACGAATTGCAAAGCAACATGTTCCGTACCCCTCTGGCACTCAAAGGGTTAAGCACAGGTGAGTTAATCTGGGGCTCATAAATTTCGATTGGCCCACATGTGATCAGAAGGGAAAGCCCTAAATCCTGGGCAGCTGGTAGTCCCTGAGGACCGGACTTGGACACCCCTAGGAACAGTAAACCATTGTTTTTGTAATGAAACCCTGTTATGAGGCTTTTCCTGGTGAGTAGAACAAGGGCACAACCACTGCTGGCAGTTTTATGTAACTGTTATACCAGTTCAAAACACTTTTACTTGCTGGAGACAAAGATCCAAGGAGCTCACTTCCAGAAAGTTCAAACCATCAGGACGCGACTCGGCTTCAGTATCGCATCCAATGGAGAGCTGTTGTCAGGGCTTCACCTCTCCCATAGAATATCTGAAGTCTTGCCACTAGAAGGGGGGGGGGGGATTGTTTAAACTGTATTAACTCTGGACAGACACATCGCCAAGCAGTGGCAACGAGCTTGTTTTACTCATCATTAAAAGCCCTCCTTTAAATAAATAAAAAAAAAAATCACTTCTTTAAATGAGGCGTAGGAAACCAGATCTCCATCAAACTGTTAGTGACTACAGCTCCCATCCTCTCCAACAAGCCGTTGGGGATGATGTCGGTTTTAGTCCCCAACAGCTGGAAGTCCAACAATTGAGTATCCTTTCTTTAAAGGGATAGTAAAGGATCAATTTAAGTAAACAGAATATTGTAGCCATTAAAAAAAATAAAATAGTTGAGGCCATTCCGATCTCTCAAACCTTTATGGTTTTAGAGACACATACAATTATAAAGTTCTCTCTCCCCTTTCACAGCCATCACGCTCTATCTTACAGCAGGAGATCCAGGTCCCAGGACCGGCCGGTGGCTCTTCAGCAGAGCCATAATAGCGAGATCTAAAAACAAACCAGGCACACCTTGTAGACCGTTCCAATGAAGTATTTGTTTTTAAATCTCGCTATTTCGGCTTTGCTGAAGAGCCGCCGGACGGTACTGGGACCAGGATCTCCTGCTGTAAGATAGAGAGCAACGTCTGTGAAAGGGGCGGGAGAGGGGAATTTTATAATTGTATATCTCTCAAACCATAAAGGTATGAGAGATCGGAATGGCCTCAGATACAATATTCAGTTTACTTAAACTGATCCATTACTATCCCTTTAAAGGAAATTACAACTCTTAATAATCCCTATTTACAATAAATTTGGCAGAGATTCCTAGCGGCCTTTATGAATCAATTCTGTGTACAGAGTTTAATTAGCACAGATCATATCCACAGAGATGAACGACTCATCCCCAACTCCGCCCACTGCAGTTATTAGGAATCCTTCAGTGGGAGGAGTTTGCAGTCTGAGTTGTGCAGAATCATGTCTGCCTCCATGTAAGTGATTTTCAGTACTAATTAGATTACTTTTTTTAAAACTTCCATGCAGAACTTATTCATAGCAGTCAAACATGATATTCTGCTCAGATTAACCCTTTGGCGAGGACGGCTTTTTTTTTTTTACACTACAGGGCAACAATAATTTAGGCCTTTTTAACATGCCTTTGTTCAACCATATTTTTCCTCTTATTCATTTAGTCCACCCACACAAACTATATTACTATCCCTTTAAAAAAGGGTACAAGTGCCAGAAGGGTATGCAATGCACTGCAAACCCCTCTGGCACTCAAAGGGTTAAACCCCCGAGTAAAACAAAGGGTACTCCCCACTGCTGAGAGGTGTTTTATTCAAAAGTTATTACAGCTCAAACTTTAAGGCTAGAGAGATCTCCAATGCAATGCCTTGGAGGCACCTCAAGCATTCAAAGGGTTAAACACCATTTAAAAAGCGAGGGTATATCACCTGTCTACTTTGATGAATTTGGGTTTTTGCTCCAGATTTGCTCATAGTTTGCTTTCTGCATAAGGACCTTTGACCCATGTACATTCCTGGGCTTTTAACCCCTTGAGTGCTAGATAGGTCACAAATGCGTCTGGCATTCAAAGGGTTAAAAATGTCTATTCAAGTGTTTGGAGAATTGAGGAATTTTTATTTGTCCCCTAAGATGCAGCTGGTTTACTCCAGAATAACTCCAGCCTTTATAAATATGGGCCATTGTTTGTATTAAAGGGGAACAGTCACATCACACAAAATTGTGCCCATTGTCTTTTATTAGTGAAACTAGATTAGCGGGCTTTTTTTTTTTTGTTTGTTTTTTTGTTTTTTAAATCTTACTTACCTCAGGACTTCCCACCTCCCTCCTAGTTGCCCCAGGATGCAACCTCAGTAGCATGGTAAACTGAGTTTGCTATGTCGATAGCCGACATAAATGTCACCTCGAAGGGAAGTGTGAACGCACTCCCTGGGGCAGCTGGGAGGGAGGTGAGAAGTCATGAGGCTTTGTGTGGCACATACTATGTGCCGCATGTTGCGGAAGTGCCAGATTTTAACTCTTCTTATCTTCAGTACTAGGAATGTAAGATTAAAAAAAAAAAAACAAAACAAAACAAAAAACGCTAATCTAGTTTTACTAATTAAAGACAATGGGCACAAGTTTGTGTGATGTTCCCCTTTAAAGGGATAGTAATACTTAAATATTAATATCCCCCATCTTGCAGCCCTTCAAAAACGTAAAATGAGCCCAGCGACATAGCTCAAACCTTTATGGTTTAAGAGATATCAGCTTTCAAAGTTCCCTCTTTTTGCCTTTCCCCTGAACGTCGGCGTTCTAGCTGACAGCAGGGGAATCCTCTCCTGGGATCAGCCGGCAGCTTTGCAGTAGTGTCGAGATCTTGTTAATAAAAGAATAGAAGACCTTTTAAGTAAAGGGTTTCTTTTTTATTAATGCAACCTCGGCTCTACTGCAGAGCCTCCGCCGGTCCCAGATTGCCCTGCTGTCAGCTAGAATGCTGACACCAGGGGAGAGGGAACACTGAAAACAGATATCTCTCAAACCATAAAGGTTTGAGAGATGCCTCTGGGCTCATTTTACTCAGTTTTTGAAGGGCTACAAGATGGGGGATAGTAATTTTAAAGTATTACTGTCCCTTTAATGATACAATTCTGTGGCCTTGGTATGTGGAGCGAGTCTGGAACAAGCCAAATGCACAGCTAGGAACATAAACAAATATCCCATTTATTTAAATGTGGATATTAAATCTTGAAAACTACAGGAGGTCTCCAACACAATGTTTCACAATGTGTTGCAGATTGCTCTACAATTCAAGCACTTAAACGCACAATTTAGATCAATTTAAAACGTTCTTTGTACCCGTCTGTGCAGTTGGCTTGCTCCCGGTATATGGCCCTCAGTCTCTTACCTGGGACAGGAAAGCTGGTAATAGCAGCAGCACTGGTGAGTGGGATCACTGGGTTTACAGTCAGTGTGGCTGCTGTACTTGTCACAAGGCTTGGGGTAGTGGCCACCTATAAACCAGAGGTAACAATGTTAACAGGACTTTTTCTGTTTGTAGCAAGTGCATCTATCTCATAGTTAGCAAGCGTATTGAACGCGGCACATCTGAGCTGTGCTTTCCTTTTCCAGGGGTTAAAGTGTTAGTAATGTCTAAAAAAAAAACTTGTTTGCATTTAGAAGAGCTTAAAAAGCTGATCTAAATGCAAAAAAATGTATCTCTCAAACCGCTATGGTTTAAGAGATACGGGCGTTTAAAGTTTGATTTCTCCTACTGACAGCTGTAAAGCTGTCAGCAGGAGATCCATGTCGGTCGACACGCTGGCGCTTGAGAAGTGCCGAGATCTCGTTACTTACACGGAATCCCTTCATTGGAATGGTCTAAAACGTGTGCCTAGTGTTCAGGCCTAGTGTTCAGGCACATGTTTTAGACCATTCCAATGAAGGGATTCTGTGTAAATAACGAGATCCCGGGACTTCTCAAGCGCCAGCGTGTCGACCGACACGGATCTCCTGCTGACAGCTTTACAGCTGTCAGTAGGAGAAATCAAACTTTAAACGCCCGTATCTCTTAAACCATAGCGGTTTGAGAGATACATTTTTTTGCATTTAGATCAGCTTTTTAAGCTCTTCTAAATGCAAACAAGTTTTTTTTTTAGACATTACTAACACTTTAAAGAAGGAATGTGCACAGCACTGCCATCCGCCAGGCTTTGAATGAGTAGTAAATGTATTATATATTAAGTGGAAGTCAGTGATGCTCAACTAGGCAGGACTGGTTTCCTATCCAGGGTAAAATCTCTTTTAGATCGCAAGTTGTCAACACAAAGAAGAAATATCACACATCATACTAGTCTTACCCAGAGGACAGTCTACTCACAGAATGACAGGCAATTCCACTCTGAACGAGAAGCAGCCAAAACCAAGAGAGACTGCACCCTGGTTAGGATACAAGTCATATCTGGTTTTGTTTTTCTGTAAAGCTGCCACATTATGACTGTACAACGTGTAAGTTTTTCACAGTAGGATCAGATGTACATTGTACATCCACAGCACTCTAAGGGTTAAAGAGCACCTATCAACAGATAGCTTGTCCCATCTGCAGATCCGATCCCTGGGGAGCAGCCCTGGAGATGAATTGTGTGTACCATGCCAAAAAGGTTGCACCACAACTCAACTCCTCATACAGTTAACATAAAAACAACGTCTTGTTTATTCGGCATACACGGTAGAAGTAAAAAGGAGATTTACAGTGCAGAAGGAAACAGTGAGCAGATCAATGCGTTTCGTGCATCGGGACACTTAATTATCATCCCGGTTAAGCTGCCTGATTAAGTGAAATGTGTTGTTTTGGTGCGACCAGTTGGCAGCATTATCAAAGTACAAACAATTAACCCTTTGAATGCCACAGGAGTGTGAAATGCATTGCTTTGCCCACTGCCTGGCACTCAAAGGGTTAACCAAAATGTAAATACATAAGGTAGTATATACATGCACTAAAATTCATGTTCAGGGGACCAAATATAAAATAATTCCGTTATATAGAAGTCAGCTTGAAGTACAGGATAGTAAAAATGATATAACCCAATTTCATGTTTAGGTATTTGTGTCTCCCTATAAGGGCAGAAAGTGCCTCAGGAGAAAGCACAAGAAGTAGAGATAACTTAAATATTAACCCTTTGAGTGTCAGAGTTATCTCCAATGCATTGCACTGGATTCCTCTCGGCACTCAAAGGGTTAAAGAAAGACCAACACCTCCTAATAATCCACTACCAAACACACTTACCTTACTATGGATAGATAATCCTAATTTACACTATGAATTTTGCCATTGCTCCTTGGCTCAAGAGCCAACATCTAAAATCTGCCCTGGATGACATGCCCATGGAGGAGAATAGTATCCACAAGCAGTTTGCACATTTTCAGACGTAAGCAGGCACTGTGCCCCAGCCACAGGACATTACCATTATTAGGTTGGTGGTTTGAGGTCCCAGCAGCTTACATGGATTGACATCCAAGACAGATTAAAAAATGTTATATGATGGACAAAGGCACATGTGTGAAATTAAAGGAACAGTAAATACTAAAATCCTACTCTAAACAAAAGACTGGTCCTGTGCCCTGTCTACCACTAGACTGTGCCAGTATCTCAGGGATTAATACGTACCCAGATGCACGGTGCTGTATTTTGAAGACTAAGGGGAAACATCCTCTTAATGTCCTCCTCTGATCTGTGACTGGAGCTATGGGATCTGGGACTTGAGCCCCAGTGGAGCCAGTATGCGTGCTTAGAGCTAACTGGTGGGGGCTTGGAGAAAGTGGTTTATGTTTTATTCAGGCATATTGTGCTCATTCCTTGGATGCTGCTATAGACAAATTACTTGTTTTTTATCACATTTTGATTGGAGTGCTCATTCCTTGGTATCTATACCTCTTTTCGCATTGTTATCTGATACTCAGTGGAGCACCACCTGCTGGTTATTATAAAGATATGATCGCAGGTTTACTGTACTCTATATTAATGCTATATACACACACACACACACACACACACAAACACACACACAAACACACACACAAACACACACACACACACAAACACACACACACACACACACACACACACACAAACACACAAACACACAAACACACAAACACACACACACACAAACACACACACACAAACACACACAAACACACACACACACACACAAACACACACACACACACAAACACACACACACACACAAACACACACACACACACAAACACACACACACACACACACACACACAAACACACACACACACACACACACAACACACACACACACACACACAAACACACACACACAAACACACACACACAAACACACACAAACAAACACACACAAACAAACACACACAAACAAACACACACAAACACACACACACACAAACACACACACACACAAACACACACACACAAACACACACACACAAACACACACACACAAACACACACACAAACACACACACAAACACACACACAAACACACACACAAACACACACACAAACACACACAAACAAACACACACAAACAAACACACACAAACAAACACACACAAACAAACACACACAAACAAACACACACAAACAAACACACACAAACAAACACACACAAACACTGTCCAAACCATGTTATCCAATCTGGGTGCATAACAAATGAAAGAATGATATAATCAGTTAACAGATGGCAATCACAGGATCTTTTCTAGATGAAGCATGAAACATTGAATCAATGTTTCGACCAACTTACGAGGCCTTTATCAAATGCTGATTCAATAAACACAATCATGCTTCATCTAGAAAAGATCTTGTGAATGCAGTCTCATCATGTGAACCGTATCTGTCTATCTATCTATCTAGACGTACACAATATACAAACATACCCATAAGACCTCAATCCCCTCATGTACAATGGGCACCAAAAAGCGGCTTTCCCAACCGGTGCAAAGGGGAGTAACGTTATAGGGTACCACATGAAATATCCAAATCTCCTCCATTCCATCAGTTGTGGAAATACAGGGCGCTCGCGAGCGCACATACACACACACACCACACACACACACTTACTCCACTCCATGGGATCCACACCCTTCCCTCCTCTCCATTCTCACCCTTGGACCTATGCACAAAATGTTTGGCCCATCATCTGTCTTACTATCCTCCCCCCCCCCCCCCCCATGCTGGCCATTCAATTTACACTGCCCCTGAAGATACCAATACATTTACAATGTACACTAATTAACCCTTTGAGTGACAGAGGGGTATGCAACATATTGCAAAGCTATGCCTTGTGTTCCCCTCTGGAACTCAAAAGGTTAATCTTTCCCTCTTTTGCCATGTAACGGGTCATACAGGTTACTCTTATTTTTTCACGTGGCCCTGGGACTGCATCAGCTTACTACCCCCTGAGACTAAATGCTTGTCTATGGACTCTTCACCTGTCTCCAGACACACACTCACAAGTAGCCAGAGCAGCGCCAAGGATTGCACAATATGTCTGTAATGCTTCCAGCAGGTCCCATATCTACTCTTCCCCCTAATCCTCCCTATACACGGTCTCCAGGGATTGTCCCAAATTGTGTTGTACACGGGGACCCGCTCACTTTTTGCCTACTCCACCGCAGCCCGGAGGAACCACGTACGAGCGAGTCTGTGCTGAAACATCATACTGTATACTTAGTATGTGTTACAGAAGGACTTCACTAACCTCTGTCTGTCTCTCTGGGTTTGAGTTACAATCGTTATTTTAACCCTTTCAGTACTACACAGGTATGCACTGCATACTAAGGCAATGGGTTGCATACCTCTGTGGCATTCTAACCTAAAAAATATAGGTTAGCCGTGTTAGTCCAGTGGCGTAGAGGTCAAAAGAATGAGTATTGTAGGTAATAACACCTTTTTATTGGACCAGCATTCAATAATATAGAGACAAGCTTTCGAGAGACAGGCTCCCTTTATTACCAGTATGCTGTAGACTTGATAACCACTTAACACTAAACACTATGCTTTAGATTAGATAAAGGGAGCCTGTCTTGAATATCAGTCCAATAAAAAAAGGTATTGCATACACTTACACATAAATTTTACACACACATTATTAATATATATATATATATATATATATATATATAAAGAAACCAACAGTCCTTGTTCATTTGAAATAAAGTAAAAATTAAATAGCACTCTATCAGTATCCTTTCCTTCTTGAGTTTGTTAAAGAAGTAGATTTAATATGCTCATTTATTTATTGACTAGTTGAACAGCCCGTTACACGGGCCACAGTGCCACTGTCACCCGGTCGCGGGGCAGTCACGCGCAGTGGAGACTGCCCGCGCCGCGGCTGATACAGAGCTGGACGCTCCTTCAGAGTGCCCAGCTCTGTATCAGCCGCGGCTCAGGCAGTCTCTACTGCGCATGACTGCAACACGCGCAGCAGTGTCTACTGCGCATGTCGTGCGTTACACACGAATTAGCAAATTATTATATAGGATAACTAGTTGAAGAGCCCGTTAAACAGGCCACAGTGCCGACCGGTCGCGGTGCAGTCATGTGCAGTAGAGACTGCCCGCGCTGCGGCTGATACTGAGCAGGGTGCTCGAGCCCCGCTCCGTATCAGCTGCGGAGCAGGCAGCCTCTACTGCGCATGACTGCACCTCGCGCAGCAGTCTCTACTGCGTCTGACGGCTTCTGACAAACTTTAGCTAATTATTATATAGGATTATTTGGATTTATTTTAAGTAGGGGATTCACAATCACATAAAGGAAGAGAGTACAAAACAAGCGAAAACATACATAAAAAATGTGGGATCAAAGAACTAAGCATATTTGGTTGATTCAGAGCGACAAAAACCATCACACACGTTTGCAAGATACAGAGATAGACTTACCAGTGGATTAGGACTGGTGTACATTGCTTTAATGGGAGAACTGCTGGAACCGCCACTGCTCGGGGGATTTATTCTTTTCTCCTTCTGGCGCCGGTTGCAGAACCAAACACGGATCACCTCCTTCTCCATGTTTAGCTGGTCAGCAATCATGGTGATCTCCTCCGAGGTAGGCTTTTGGTTCTGCAAAGAATCAAAGGAAGTCTGTCACTTCACACAAAATACTGTTCCAAGAAAACTAAACTTGTTTCCACAGCCTTATATACATGGGCCTGGTTGGAGAACACATGGCTGCCTACACCTGGACTAGAGGCTACAGGATAAAGTAAATAAAACAAAAACACATGATTTACTACTTATGAGTTATTTCTCTCAGTTAACCCCTTAACGGTCCAGGACAGTCATGGGTAGTCACGTTAAGGACCCATGATGGTCCTGGACCGTCATGAAATTCCGGGCTCCCCGTGCGTGTGCACGCCGTTCGGGGAGCCGGGAAGTGAATGTGGCAGAAGAAAAAAAAAAAAAAAGGTCCGAGGTCTGTGGTCCTTAAGTGATGGCCGCATGCACGATTGGCCGTCCTTCAAGAAGGCGAAGTGTTTGCAATAATGCTAAAAATTAATTTTTAATGTGGAACTGATACTTTGTAACAAAGAGGAGATATTGAAAGAACTTTCAAAATGACTTCTATTTATCCATGTTTTATTTCAAACAGTAATTTATTAGTTATTAGCTGTCATTGTAAGCAAATGAGCTACTATTAGCCATCAGAAAGTGTCAGGAATGCAATGTTCATGTCTGGCTGGCAGGGAGGGGAAGTTGGGATGGGGAGTGGTGTGCAATGTTAGAATCTGGCTGACAAGTGTGGCAAGTGGTAAGGCAGATCAGTGTGGAATGTTAGCATCTGACTGGCAGAGGGGCAGTTGGTGAAGTAGAGCAGTGTGGAATATTAGCATCTGACTGGCAGAGTGTGGCATTTGGTAAGGCAGAGCAGTGTGGAATGTCAGCATCTAACTGGCAGAGAGTGGAAGTTGGTAAGGAAGAGCAGGGTGGAATGTTAGCATCTGACTGGCAGAGAGTGGCAGCTGGTAACGCAGAGTAGTGAGGAACGTTAGCATCTAGCCAACATGCCTGCCAGATTTGCATAAAGTGACAAATATAGCTAAATATCTCAAACTATTATTTTAAAAAGTGACTAACATTTGACATTGAAAGCGCTTTTAAAACCACATACTTCTTACAAAGTGACAGCTCCACTTTAACCTGCAACGAAGAATCAGGTCTACCTTTGTGGACAAAATATCCAATGAAGATTAAATATTAAAGTGATAGTAATGTCTAAAAAAAAAACGTTTTTGCATTTAGAAGTGCTCAAAAAGCTGATCTAAATGCAAAAAAAACGTATCTTTCAAACTGCTATGGTTTAAGAGATACGGGCGTTTGAAGTTTGATTTCTCCTACTGATAGCTGTAAAGCTGTCAGCAGGAGATTCATGTCGGTCGACACGGTGGCGCTTGAGAAGTGCCGGGATCTCGTTACTTACACGGAATCCCTTCAATGGAATGGTCTAAAACATGTGCCTAGTGTTCAGGCACATGTTTTAGACCATTCCAATAAAGGGATTCTGTGTAAGTAACGAGATCCCGGCACTTCTCAAGCGCCACCGTGTCGACCGACATGAATCTCCTGCTGACAGCTTTACAGCTATCAGTAGGAGAAATCAAACTTCAAACGCCTGTATCTCTTAAACCATAGCAGTTTGAAAGATACGTTTTTTTGCATTTAGATCAGCTTTTTGAGCTCTTCTAAATGCAAAAACGTTTTTTTTAGACATTACCATCACTTTAATTTGGGGAAGCAATACAAGCAGAATTGACTGACAATGGCCATTAGGATTTTTTGCTCAACTAAGGTAAGTGGGATTTATTATTTGGACCAGGTAGTGTTGATTTAAACCCTTGAATGCCTACAGCCAGCTCAGGCACCCAATCTGTTAAAATGAGCCCATAAGCATTAAAGTTTGAGTTCTACAAGTAATCATATTATAGGAACCAGTTGAGGAGCCCATGTACACAGGCCACAGTGCCACCCAGCAACGGCTGCGGTGCAGTCATGCACAGTAGAGACTGCCCGCGCTGGGGCTGATACGGAGCAGGGAGCTCCAAATTCAGACCGTAGTCCACTCTGCGCACCGACTACAGTCTGAAATCAGTGCACCCCTCTCCGTTATCAGCCGTGGCGCGGGCAGTCGTTATTGCGCATGACTGCAGCGCGCGCAGCCGACTGTACTGCGCATCACAGCTTCTGACAAACACACATTTAGCAAATTATTATATAGGATTGTTTAAGTCATGGCTGCCAGCTGCACATGTTTGACAATTAAATGGTGTTAACCCTTTCAGCACCAGAAGAATGTGCAACACATCACAGTTTTCCCCCTCAGCAGTCAGTTCCAGGCTTAGGATTGCTCAAATAAGGTCCCTACACAATTATACAATGAATATTCATGAGAATATGTGGATATAGTTGACCTCATTTAAATTAGGTCCAAGTTAATCTGCAATTGCACTTGCATTATATTAAATGGAAATTAGCCGGCCACGTGTTTCATTATCACAGCCACACAGCTTGAGTTAATTACTTCTAATACAAAAATACAATAAAAGTGCGCTGGGGCTTAACCCTCTGAGCGCCAGATGGCGATGCATTGCATCCTCCTCAAACGCATTGCATTGCTTTGGATACCACTCTGGCACTGAAAGGGTTAATTCATTATATAGAGTTGAAAACTTCTCTAGCATTTAAGGGGTTAAAGAGATCATGATGGGCAACTTACGGCCCTCCAGTTGTTTAGGGCTATAATTCCTATCATCCACTGCCAGCTGATGGGAATTTAGCCCTGAAAACGCTGGAGGGCCTCAAGCTGTCCAGCTGCGAGATAAATCAATGAGGATTATGGGAAGTGTTCTTTGTCACCTACAGGCATCAGTTTGCTCTAGAATTGCTATTCTTTTATGCTTAACTAGTAGGAAAGCCTGTGTACACGGGCAAAAGTGACACCCAGCGGCCCCAGCTGTTGCCCCAGAGCCGAGACAGGCGGTGAGCCGTCCGGAGCTTCCAGCTCTGGATCAGCGCGTTCAGCCAGTCTCTATTGCACACGTTCTGCCACAGACACACACACACACACAGACACAGACACACACAGAGCTTCACAGCCTAGCAATTTATATTATCCAGAAGATTCCTTATGGGCCAGAGAAGTGTACAACACATGCAAAGCACCACACTACCCCCCGCACCAGGTCCTTAACCCTGTGAGTGCCAGAGGGATTTTGAAGCAAACAAGAACTGGAGGTCTGATAATTGTAAGAGCTAAAAACATTACAATATGCTGAAGTCGAACAAAAAGAAAAACAGTATTACAATGGAATAATAGCCTGTTAAGGACCAGACGGGTGTGCAACAACACTGCTTTACAACATGTAGCACACCTCTCTGGTTCTTACAGGGTTAACCCTTTGAGTGCCCAGAGGGGTACAGAATGCATTGCAAAGCTATGCATTCTGTACCTCTCTGGCACGCAAAGGGTTAAGAACTCTTCAGCAGCTGTCAAAAGCCAGCAAGTGACATGTGAGATAGAATTGGATATTCACAGCAATTGATATGGTAAAATGCACAGCCTGCAAAATATTGTAATTGAAAGGCAGAGAGGCTGCAAGGCTTGAGAAGCTGGTTCTCTCTGCCGCAGGAATAGAAGTTTCTGTTTATTTCTCTCACTGAGAGGAGAATTCACAGGGGACAAGTTCACTTCCAGGGCTAGTGAGCACATATGCTATATAGTCAGATTCAGAGTACTAGGAACTTTTTATTTCCATACTAAAAAGAACAATACCCTTGGAATAAATGTCTCAAACTGTGTACGGAGAGGAGGACTTACCTAGGTAGAAGTCAATCATACAGCAGTCAGGTCTATCTGTATAATTACTGTGTGTAACAGAAGCACTTACCTAGGTAGGAGTCCATCATACAGCAGCCAGGTGTATCTATATAATTACTGTGTGTAACAGAAGGACATACCTAGGTAGGAGTCCATCACACAGCAGTCAGGTCTATCTGTATAATTACGGTGTGTAACAGAAGCGCTTACCTAGGTAGGAGTCCATCACACAGCAGTCAGGTGTATCTATATAATTACTGTAATAGAAGTACTTACCTAGGTAGGAGTCCATCATACAGCAGTCAGGTGTATCTGTATAATTACTGTGTGTAACAGAAGCACTTACCTAGGTAGGAGTCCATCATACAGCAGTCAGTTATATCTATATAATTACTTATTTGGCTATAGTCCCATTTTTGCCTAGAATCTTTATGTATTTTTTTAAATAAATACATCCAAATCTTTAAAATGCAGAATGAAAATGGAAACCGCTGCATCCACAGAAAAACTTTTTCATTTGTTAAAACAGGGAATATAGAATAGTTCATTATATTAATCTGGTATAGGCAGCCTGCAAAATGCTACAGAGTTATAACTGGGCTACAGCTCCCATTATCCTCAGCTGATTAACATTCAGCTGAAAGGTATAGTAACACTTAATATACACTGACCTCCAGGAAACTCTTCTCTAAGGCCACTCGTATGTTGGTCTCTATGCTGGTGCGTTTCTTCCTCCTGCGGTTCAGCCCCTCAAGCCCATGCCCAGGGGTGTGCAGAACGCTTTGGCTGGTAAGAGCAGAGTCTGATGAAATGTTCTCTAGGATCAAGAAAAAAAAAATAATAAAAAAAAAAAATGAAGCCACAGTTCGACTGAGGTCCACATAATATAACAAATTCCAGAGATTCCAGAACCTAAACCCATTTGGACAATGTACTAATTGGTGGATAGAAATTAACTTAGGCATTAAAAAAGTGTGTATTTTAAAGGGACTCTTACCTAAAAACTATATTGAATGTTTTTAACCCTTTGAGTGCCAGAGGGTTACGCAACACATTCAGCAATCAACAACACTGGACTTACTATCCTATATAATAATTCGCTAGGATGTTTGTCACGATGCAGTCATGTGCAGTAGAGACTGAGCGCATTCGGGCAGTCTCTACTGTGCATGATTGCATCGCGTGAGTGAGGCGACAAGACTGCATTGAGTGGAGCAGTGAGGTAGCAGCTGCTTAACACTGAATGCCAGAGGGGTACCGCCCTGGCACTCAAAGGGTTAACATTACACTGACCATGGCCTGTGTACACAGGCTTTTAGACTACTTTATATGTGGCTTTTGTTGCCAAACAAGTGTGCCTTAAACACAAAATGAAAGGTGCAATCCTGGTCAAACCGACTGCACCATAGGGGACAAAGTATTTTCCACAATTCACATTGATTTAAAGTGGAACTATCATGTCAGTATAAGTCACCTCCAGTTCATTGTTAGTATACATGTAATCATGAAAATAGGCTAATAAAGTTTGTGTCTGCGTCATTTTAAATCCTAACTTCATATAGGACCTACATGAATAGGAGAGTGCAGCCATCTTGTCGAAGTGGGATATGTACACTTGCACTTTCCCGTACAGATACAATGCAAATCCTTGTGAGCAACAGATAGGGACGGACAGTGCAGGTGTATAGATTCCACTTCGACAAGATGGCTGCACTCTCCTATTCATGTAGGTCCAATACGAAAGTTAGGATTTAAAATGATGCAGACACTTTATTAGCCTATTTTCATTATTACATGCATACTAACAATCGATCGGGGTGATATATTGATGTGATAGTTCCACTTTGAAGGGATAGTAATGTTTAACAAAAACAGCAGCTCCAATTAATCTTCATAGTATTTGGGCCATGGAGAGAGTTATTTCAATACTGTCAGAGTTGTAGTACAAGAGTAATTGAATGATAAAGTATCCCCCTCCCACCCCGTTTACCTAGTATAAGCCACCTCCCCTCAGGTGTGGAATCTGGTCTCCTGACCGGACAGGTCACAGCAAGGGACAATCTTCTTACTGTGATCATAAGGAAAACCCTGACGCCCCCCCACCAATTGAAGATTGTCCCTCTCTGGACAGTCTTGCTGCAGAGGTGAGCAGTTTTACATCAGTAAAAGGGGCAGGAGTGGGATACTTTATCATTCAATTACTCTTGAACTACAACTCTGACAGTACTGAAATAACCCTCTCCATGGCCCAAATACTACGAAGATCAATTGGAGCTGCTTTTATTGTGAAACATTACTATCCTTTTAACTTGGGGCTCAGAAGCTTTAGGTCCTCAAGCTTTTCAGAGCTAAAATTCCAATCATTCCTCACCAGTCAGTGGCCGGCAGGGGATTATGGGAATTGTCTTGTATTTTGTACAGTACTGGAGATCCCATCTCCAGAAGGATATAGATACTCTAGAGATAATTCAGAGAAGGACTAGTACAATGGTTTACAGGAAAAGAAATATCAGGATAGACTAAAGGATCTGAACATGTATAGCTTGGAGGAGAGAAGAGAGAGAGAGAGAGGGTATATGACAGAAACATTCAAATACATGAAGGGATTCAACAAAATGCAGGAGGGAAGTACAAAACTTTTAGGACAAGAGGCCATAGTCTAAAACTAGAGGGACACGGGTTTAGACTTAATAAGAAAGTTTTACTTCACTGACAGGGTAGTAGATAAATGGAATAACCTAACAGCAGAAGTGGCTGAAGTTAATACAGTGACAGAATTTAAGCATGCATAAGGCTGTTCTGAACATTAGACAAGACCAGGTACCATATGGAACACATGAATCAAGGGGGCAGAACTCCCCTCCTCCAGAGGGCAGGGCACTTAAAAAAAAAAAAAAAAAAAAAAACAAGGGCCTTTGAGGCAGAGACTCCCGTCTCTTCTTCCAGCATTACTCCTGTCTCCATATAATATTATATATATTGAACACAGGTTTTAGCACCAGAAAGAAAAGCAAATCACTTCTGGAAGACAGACAGTCCTGAGATCTGTACCTTGATAGAGCTCAGACTGAGACCTTTGTTAACCTCATCTTGTAGGAAATCCAGAATCATAGGGAGGCTGAAGGACCATAGACACACATGCCTATCAGAGCACCAGTGGCGTAACTACCACGGTCGCGGTGGCTGGCCGGTTGACCCCAGCAATGCAGCCTGACTGAGTCTAATAATCAATATGCTTGGCTACCTGTTTTTTAAATGAGCCGTTGATTATTACGCTTGCCAGGATCTTAAGACAGGATCTTCTGGAGATATTGGGGCAGACAGGTCTTATAATTGATAAGGGTCAGCAAAATATTATTGAGTGACCTGGCACTCAAAGGGTTATCAGAGGCCTGTTTAGCATTCCTCGTATTGTCAGCTCTGTGGGCCTCCAGCCAGAGGGGGCTCTGTGATGAATGGATGCACGTAACAAGGCAGTGTGCATAGGGAGTGAAGACATCTTACAGGAGACAGGGCTTGGATAACCCTTTGAGTGCCAGGTCACTCAATAATATTTTGCTCACCCTTTTCAATTATCTAAGACATGTCTGCCCCAATATCTTCTGAAGATCCTGGAAAGCAGAATAATCACTGGATCATTTAACAAGCATATTTATTATGGGAGAGGGCAGGGGGGGTAATAATGTATACAGGAGGGGGCAGTGATATACAGGAGGGGGCAGTGATATACAGGAGGGGGCCAGTGATATACAAGAGAGAACATGGGGGGCAGTGATATACAGGAGGGGGCAGTGATATACAGGAGGGGGCAGTGATATACAGGAGGGGGCAGTGATATACAAGAGGGGGCCAGTGATATACAAGAGGGGGCCAGTGATATACAAGAGGGGGCCAGTGATATACAAGAGGGGGCCAGTGATATACAAGAGAGTACATGGGGGGCAGTGATATACAGATGGGGCAGTGATATACAGGAGGGGGCAGTGATATACAGGAGGGGGCAGTGATATACAGGAGGGGGCAGTGATATACAGGAGGGGGCAGTGATATACAGGAGGGGGCCAGTGATATACAGGAGGGGGCCAGTGATATACAAGAGGGGGCCAGTGATATACAAGAGGGGGCCAGTGATATACAAGAGAGAACATGGGGGGCAGTAATATACAGATGGGGGCAGTGATATACAGAAGACGGCGTGAGGTTGGGCATGGCAATTTTCGCACCAGGGCTCGGTGGTTTCTAGTTACTCCTCGGCAGAGCACCACTGGTAAAAAAGGGACCAGATCCTCTGATAGGCTTTACAAGATATGGGCTTCCTAACTTAAATCAAGGTAGAGATGGGAGCATCAGAGATATCCTTCCTCTTTAACCGTTTGAGTGCCAGAGGGGTAAGCAACACATTGCCTTGAAATGCATTGCGCACCCCTCTGGCCCTCAAAGGGTTAAGATGTCTCCTTCAAGAGCCAATCATTCCATCTTCTGGTAGCAGAGGGGGCCCTGGGTCAGACAAAATGGCTCCTTGATGGATAAGCTGGGAAGGTCTGCACCGGGTCCTACAGGTCCAAAAAGGTGCAATCAGGATGACCTGAGCATTCTCTGTCTTGACCTTCAGCAGCTCCATGGAAATTAGAGGCAACACATAAGCCAGATACATTTCCATGTGATGAATCGTTTTGGTGTAAAACAGAGGAACCATCCTGTTCTCACAGGATGACATGAGGTCCACTGATGGAAGGACCCAGCAGTGGACTCTTTGTTTGAAAACCTCCTTGTTGAGTTCCCGGTTTCTTGGGTGCAGCTGTTGATGACTTTAAGAGTCTGCAAATAAGTTTTCCCAATAAGGCTGAAACGTACATCTGGGGTTAGTTGGTTTCCTCGTTCAGAGAAGAATTGTCTGGCGTTCCGTGGCTGGACTGTCATTTTGGCAGGACCAGTATGATATGCCTCAGAATATTTGTTCTCTGTGTATGGCACTTGTAAGATAAGAGATTGCACCCTGGGCACAGGACATCAGTCCTAGTGAGCTCCTTGCAGGCTCATGAGCCTAGTTGAGCATCTCAGACGTGGGCCACTAAGACAACTGGTACATGAGTTTCCACCAATTGAAGGAGTTCCTGAACCTCCATCCAGGCTGATTCGCTTAGTGTTCCTCCCTCACTGCTGATGTATGTGACCACTGTCGCATTGTCTGAATAGATCCTCACTGGAGTTTGCTTCAGTACCTGGGACCAGTGAAGAAGCACCAAGCAAATGGCTCAACATTTTAGGATGTTGATCGAAAGGAAACTTTCCTCCCTGATCCAGAAGCCTTGAACTATTAAGGGACCCAGGGTCGCTCCCCAGACTCTGAAGCTGGCTTCTGCAGTGAACAAGGTGCAGTATCAGATGTAGGCTGTGAATCACATGGTTACCACGTAATGGTTGAGACATTATAAGACCAGAATAGGACAACAGCCCCCCCAAAAAAATTGGAAAAGCATTCCAAACAAGAAATGGAACCAAAACTTGTTTGTCCAAAAGGGATGAGATGGCGTCTATGAGTAAACACATCCGATCTGGATCCCTAGGAACTCTGGACAAAATGAAAGTGTAGGTGGAATGGACTTGACGTCTATGTGGTACCTATCCGCTGAAAACGCCGCAAAATAAAGGTTTCTGAACATAACCTACGCGGATCATGCCTAATTTGAGCCAATTCTGCCCCTTGTATGCCAAATGGGTGCAGAGATATGTCCCAAAGAAGGTTCCCCATTGATATCGAACAATGTTCGCTGCCACTAACAAATAAAAGAAAAAGACTTCAAATAATAGAAATGCCTAGCAAAATGCAGAAGAACATTCCTGCAACGAGGACTAACCAAGTAGAAGAATGATGCAGAAAACCATAGATTAGCCCAGCCAGGGATAATAAGACCCACTGATAGCAGCTGTAACCTTTATATCATAGGATCTAATGAGAGAATACAAGGAATGAGTGCAATTTAGGTAGTGGCTCCACTTCAAGTGGGTGCCCAGAGTGAAATGGTACATAAATAAATAGGACCATAGAACTCAATTGGTTAACTTACCAGTCTTCTTTCTTCAGGATTCCATTATACAGTGCAGAACCTCATAGAAGTTCATCAATAAGGAACAGATTTGTAATAAAGTCAATATTGACAGGGAAATGGTCCAGAAATACACCTGTGATTTGGGCCAGGGCTTATAATTTTAAGTACTTTGCTACTAGTAACTGAAAAGTAACTGAAAAGTTACTCGCCACTGCAAGCCATAACATACCCACCAGGGCTGAATTTCTACTCGCCAGGGCTAAATTTTCACTCGCCATTGGCTACTGGCAAGTGGAAATTTTGAGCCCTGATTTGGGCAATCCAACTCTAGGGAAGCCAGTGATGGGAGCCCTAATGGGGGATTATGGCGCCCCACACCTAAACACAAAAATAACAAGAGTACTCGGAGAGTAGTACTAGTGTGTGTTCCTCTTCTCTTGAGAGGTCACACAAATCTGGATGTGGGGGTTAAGCTGGTGGAAAAGGGGAGTATCTGCCTCAAGGCCCTGAATTTTTTAAGTGCCCTGCCCTTTGGAGGAGGGGAGCTTTACCCCATGGATCCTGTGTCCCATTTTAGACATTAGAGAAATAACATTTAAGTACTAGGTCGCGAACACTCACCTGCATCGTTGAGCCACTTTTCTAAAAGAGGCTTTAATTTGCACATATTTTTAAAGCTGAGGTTCAAGGCTTCGAAGCGAGAGATAGTAGTTTGGCTAAAGTCATTTCCATAGAGTTTGCCCATAGCAAGTCCAACATCACCCTATAGAATAAAATATATATATACACAGGTTAAATGAGAGCAATCATTTTAACCAACTATAGCAACCATAACTATTACTAGTTAAATCAATGTAGTAAAACAAGATCTTAACAGTTATCCCACCGCACTGCAACATGGGGAGTTATTCAGATGGATAAACTCTTCTTTTTAAAGGGATAGTAATACTTAAAATATAAAAAAAAAATATGTTGTAGGGATTGTCCCCCTGAGTGAAACAAGAGTACTCCCACTGCTGAAAGGTGTTCTATTCAAAAGTTATTAATTTTCAAAGTTGAATTTTTAGGTGCAATATCACAGTGGCCTGAAATTGCACAGTGGCGCTGTTGCTACACGATCCTATGGACAGCTCTGGTCCCGGGACCATAAATCTCCATAGGATGATGTAGCAACAGCGCCACTGTACAATTTCAGGCCACTGTGATACTGCACCTAAAAAATTAAACTTTGAAAATTAATAACTTTTGAATAAAACACCTTTCAGCAGTGGGAGTACTCTTGTTTTACTCAGGGGGATAAACCCTACAACATATATTTTTTTTACATTTTAAGTATTACTATACCTTTAAGGATAAAAGTGGACCTGTCACATTAAATATAAAACTAAAAACTGCCTGTTGGTAGAGATAGTCATTTGTTTGCAATATAGAGAGCTTTAGAGAAATTAACCTTTACAAGATAATTTTGGCCTCAAATATAACAAATTAGCATAGCGTGCCAGGAACTAGCACAAAGTGCCACTAAAACATGAAGGTTAAAGGGGAACTATCGCCCCAAATAAAGTCCCCTGCCATAATTAACCATTTAGCGATAAGCTTACAATTACCCTGAATAATTACAGTTAGTCCAAAATGCTACTTGTGCCGAGACTGATGGAAAGGCAACAATGCAGACATCTTTGCTTACAGACATCTGCGCACCAGCGCGGTCAGTCCCGGTCTCCTCCTCTAGGTGGTGTTGCATGGGACCTAAAGGTACCAGAAGGGACTGACAGTGCAGGTGCACAGGTGTCTGTAAGCAAAGATGTCTGCACTGCTGCCTGATTTCAATTCTGTCAGAGTTGTAGTACAAGAGGAATTGAATGATGAAGTATCCCCCTCCCGCCCCTTTTACTGATGTAACACTGCTCACATCAGAGCAGCAAGACTGTCCAGATGGATTGAAGAGAGGGACAATCTTCAGTGAGCATAAGGAAAAACCTGTCAAGGGGGGCAGGGTTTTCCTTACGTTCACAGTAAGAAGATTGTCCCTTGCTGTGACCTGTCCGGTCAAGAGACCACATTCCACATCTGAGAGGATGTGACTTACACTAGGTAAAAGGGGCGGGAGGGGGATACTTTATCATTCAATTACTCTTGAACAACAACTCTGATAGTATTGAAATAACACTCTCCATGGCCCAAATGAAGATTAATTAGAGCTGCTGATTTTGAGAACCATTCTATTCCTTTAAGGGTTAATGTGGTACTTAATCTTTTCAATACCAGAGTGATGTTCAGTGCCAACCAATGTTCTGGCCACATTCAGACACACAACATGTTGAACGTAGATAAGAACATAACAAAAAGAGTGTGATTACTTTTCTTTAAAGTCCTAGTTTTGCCACTTGGTGGTGCTAAACATACTGAAAAATTGCAGTGCAATTTGCCTGCAAAGTCTTTCAACAACCCTGTTTTAATGTACAAAAATGCTGCCTAACAATCGGAATGTTTTGAGGGAGTTGGCACTAAAAGGGTTAAAACAGCTTGAATCAGTCATCTTTATTCAGAGACCAAAATGGGTTTTGCTTTATGTTAAAGGACAACTCTCATCTGTTAATGATAACCTCCACTTACCTTACTATGACCAGAAACTAGTAATGGCACTATGAATTTTGCCCTTGTGCTTGTGTTTAAAAGTGAAAATGTTCAATCATGAGCCTACTTAAGGCGAATGTGTCATGCCTAGTAAAATGTGCCAATTATGCAGGAGGCAGTATAGGAAGCCAAGAAAATGTGACCTGTGCTATTTTTACTCCAATAAAAATAACCAGGGCATGAAACCATTACCTTTGATTCTCCCTGTTTCTGTGGGAGATGACATTTTTGGCTAGGCATCCTCCCCTCTACACGTCGCTACACTCAGCCCAGGTTAGCGCTGCTGAAATTACACTACATCCTGCAGCATCACTGCCAGGATAGAGGTTACCACTGACCTGCAAAAAGGTATAAACTGTTCTATGAGCCCCCCCCCCATAAATCTTTTGTCTGTTTCTTTCCACAGAAATACACACTTGGGTGAATTTAAAAAAAGAAATCACATTTTAACCCCTGAATTCTAGACATGTGTAGTGGACGTAGATTACAGACAGGAGTGCAGCTTTAAAGAAGTACAGTGACACCCAGCAGTGACTAAGCAAGGGACACTTAAATGCCAGGTCTAAGGTAGAGCTCAAATTGTGTTTCTAGAGGGCACAGACCATGCACATTTCAGGAATGACTTTGCACAGGTGTCAATCGTTAGCTAAGTAATTTGGAAAGAATAACCCAATCAAATGGATATCCCAAAAAACTGCACTCTCTCAGCCCTTTAGGAATACAGTTTTGGATAACTAGTGTGGGTCATAAACAAAATACTTAAATACCATAGTCCACCACTAGCAGATACAACATGCTCTTTCTAATGATATGAAGTTTATTTGGTGTGACAGGTTCTCTTTAAAGGGATAGTAATACTTCGTTTTATCTTTATTTTATTTTGTAGGCATTAAAAAAACATGAAGAACGATATAAGTTATCTCTCAAACCTTTATGGTTTAAGAGATATTCACAAGCAAAGTTTCCTCTTCCTCCCCTTTTACCTAGTGTAAGCCATCTCTTCTCAGATGTGGAATCCAGTCCATAGACCAGACAGATAACAGAAGGGGACAATCTTCTTCCTATGAGAACAATGAAAGCCCTGCCCCCTTGACAAGTTTTTCAGGTTTTTACCTTATCTTAATTGAAGATTGTCCCTCTGTACAGTCTACCTGGGCACCTCCCTTCTGATCTGGCTGAACAGTGTTACATCAGTAAAAGGGGCGGGAGGGGGACACTTTGTCACTGAATTACTCTGGAACTACAACTCTGACAGTATTGAAATAACACTCTCCAGAGTCCAAATACTATGATGATTAATTAGAGCTGCTTTTATTATGAAACATTACTATCCCTTTAAGATTACCACGTGCAGTGCGCAGAGCGAGGTCATGTGGTTGTGCAAGTAAACTGCGACGTCCACCTCCGTGGACATAACATCCAGGACTGACTGGAGAGGTTGTCTCTTGAACAGAGACACAAGGGCAAAATTCACAGGGGTCATTAGAATTTTTTGGCCATAAGTAAGGTAGTGGCAATAATGGCGGCGAGTTATTAGGAGATGACAGTTCACCTTTAAGGCAAAGGAAAACTATGTTTGGCCACTGAGCAGTAATTACCAGTTCAAGACGTTTAACCCTTCGAGTGCCAGAGAGGTGCTCAACACAGTCATGCTTTTTCACAGCAGTTACGCTGCATGGAAATCTTCAGATGTGTAATTATGATTTTTAAAGGTTACGTACTCCAAAGCGGCTTTTAAAGTGCATTAAACTTTACACCTGAAACAGTAGATTTGTGAGCCGTCGCTGTGCGGTGGTAGCCGTGCCATGCAGTGTTAAGAGCATTGCCCCCTGATGGGATAAGTTTGGAGGCGATTAAACTACAGGGTGAGGTATAAAAGCTGCTGTCTTATTATGTGATGCTCTCAGAGTGAGAAGCGGAGGGAGACCAGCTTGTTAAGTGGATCCCTGCTATGATGGGACACATTCTCAACCCCCCTCCCCTGTTAATTCACCAGTCACCTGAGTGAATCCAAGTTTGATGCGTCTTTGTTTAAACGTCTTGGCAAACTGCTCCAACTCCTCCAGGTCACTGGGCTCCTCCAGGCTTGGAGTGTCGATCCGCTTTGGTGTTGACTGGCTCTGTGGAAGCTGTTGAACAGGCGTTGCAGCTACTGTGCGTGTGGGGGTTGCTGGCTGTCGAGTAAGAACACAAATCAAGTAAATAAACAGTGCTAATGTCCTATGGTACAATTATTCCATGCAAAGCAATGTGTTGGAAATGTCTAACACTAAAGAAGTTAGCAGGCATTATAAGAGGAAAAGGGGAGACATTTTGGGTCATACCAACCATACTGTAGTGCAGGGGAGCGCAATCCTTTTCTCAAGCCCCTCCCACAACAGTGCTGCATGTATTCAGGACCCCATCAATGAAACACAAGTGGAGGTCATTAAAGGGATAGTAATACTTTGTTTTATCTTTATTTTATTTTGTAGGCATTAAAAAAACATGAAGAACGATATAAGTCTTATCTCTCAAACCTTTATGGTTTAAGAGATATTCACAAGCAAAGTATCCCCCCCCTGTTCAGCCAGATCAGAAGGGAGGTGCCCAGGTAGACTGCAGAGAGGGACAATCTTCAATTAAGATAAGGGAAAAAACCTGAAAAGCTTGTCAAGGGGGGCAGGGCTTTCATTGTTCTCATAGGAAGAAGATTGTCCCCTGCTGTTATCTGTCTGGTCTATGGACTGGATTCCACATCTGAGAAGAGATGGCTTACACTAGGTAAAAGGGGCGGGAGGGGAAACTTTGCTTGTGAATATCTCATAAACCATAAAGGTTTGAGATATAAGAATATCATTCTTCATGATTTTTTAATGTCTACAAAATAAAATAAAGATAAAACGAAGTATTACTATCCCTTTAATGGAGGAAGCGCATCCAAAATGACCGACTGATACACCTGTGTACATGTGAAGGGATCCTGAACAGGTGTACTGTTTTGGGGGTGCAAGAACAGGTGTGAGCACTTATGGGACCAAAATTCACAATGATTTAAAGGGTTTTATTTTTTAACCCTTTGAGTGTCAGAGAGGTATCCAATGCATTGAGGGGTTGGGAGTCCTGAGATCAGGTCAGAATGACCATGCGTCTCAGCCTCATGCAAGATGGATGTGGTTTGGTCTGTTAAGGCCGCACACACAGTGTTCTGATCACAAGGCGTTTAACCTTTTCAAGACAGACCGACTTTTGAAAATTACCTGTTTAATTGGCTGACTTGATTCATGTAGCTCACAAAGAATGTGATAACAGATAAATCTGGTTAATTCCAACCAGACTGAATGGAATGTGCCTATGGGACCGCACTATGTATGGGCACCTTGAACTAACAGATGCTGGTATAGGGGTGGTGTCATAAAAGAGGTTTAAAACCTCAACCTGCCTACATAAACAAAAGCAAGTTTAGTTTCAACTATTTGAAGGAGAGGAGACATTTCTTAAATGCAAATATGTTACATTTAGAAATGAAAATAAATGCTACCAACTCCTAAAACCTTTATTTTTACATTCAGTACATCTAGAATCGGGGCTTGCTAGCAAATAGAGAAAACCACCATTTTTTTCTGAAACACCTGACCTCCTGACCTCAAGCCACATCCTGTACATAATAACTACAACTTGAATGCCTTGACAGATTTGTATAGGCTACAGCAGTCTAAGGTCAGCTATGAATAGCACTTCAGCACTGAAAATGTTAGAAATAAGTCAGATTATGCAGAGATGCACTGGAATTACACATACACCGTGCAGCCCTGCCCAGTTTTAATAACAGCTCTCTCTTTCAGCACTGGGTCCAAACAGATCAAGTTCACGCAGCCAAGGCCACTCTGACTGACCTGGCCAAGACATGACTTCCCTACATCTAGTGAATGCACTGCTCTGAATCCCCTGAGCTCACTGGAAGCCTGAATTTCCTGGCCAGATATATGCTTGTCCCCCCCCCCAGCTGACTACTCAAATGCACATGACACATCTCTATTATCATCATCAAAGCGCCAACAGATTCCAGAGCACTGTACAATATTTAAACATGGCAACAAAACCATGCACAAAAAAGGAAGGGAGGGCCCTGCTCGCTTGAGCTTACAATCTAAAGGTCAAGTGGTCTAGCCACAGACTGCGACAACAGGAACGTAGCAAGTGCTACAAGGACCTGTAGGGCAGAATAGTCTGCTGATAGTATCATAGAGGATATCTGAGTAGAAGAGTATGATTGGGTTGGAGAAGAGGGTAAGTAAAATGGCTTGTAGGGCTAAAGTAAGTGTGCAACTGGGTCCAGCCACGAGGCAGTATGGAGCGAGAGGGGGAAAATGTTTCAGGGAAGCATAGTTGTGTTACATGTGGAGAAGATTATGAGGGTGTTTTTATGTGACAGGCTTTCCTCAATAAGCGGGTTATGAGGGACTGTTTAAAAGTCTGTAGGCTAGGGTAGAGTCTGACAGAGTAGGGTAGAGTCTGACAGAGTAGGGTAGAGTCTGAGAGAGTGAGGCAGAGAATTCCACAGAGTGGAAGCAGCCCTAAAAAAGTCTTGCAGATGTGAGTGAGGTACTAATTACAGAGAAGAGGAGAAAGTCATGGTCAAAGCAGAGGGAATGAAGCATCTCGAGACGAGGATAAAAAAAAACAAACTTTATTTCAACTTGACCTTATTTGGTTTACAAATGTCTATTGTGCTCAACAGGTGGTGCTGTTTCTATCAGTCTATCCCCCTGTAGTGACAGGAACTGCACCACCTGTGTCAATAGTCAATTTCAAGCCCTCTCCCAGAGGGAAATATTAGCATGCTAGGCCTCCCTCACCCAAAACAATAACCCATGTGCTAGGAAAGCAATCCTTCATGCCATTGGATGGTTTACACTGGAAGGATAAAGGGAAGCACTTGAGGACTCTGACCTGTGAGGCGAGGGTGATGCTTGGCTGAGACTGCAGGAGGTTGGCTTGGCTTTGCTGAGGTAGTTGTGTTAAGAGATTCTGTGCCTGCAGTAGGCCTATGGAAAGAAGAGGCAACACATTAGATCCTTCTCAACTATGGTAGATAAAAAATTGCAGTGGGCCATTTAAACCTTTGAGGCCAGAGAGGTATTCAATGATCTGTGTTGGATAGCTCTCTGGCACGCAAAAGGTTAAAGGAATAGTAAGGTTATTTCCTGAAAAAGAAATGGTGTGTTTATAGTAGGGTTTATGATTCTTGTAAAAAAACAGATATGTCCACGTATTAACAGCTCAATTTCAGAATTTGGAGAGCTTTACCGTCAATGACAGGAATTCATAATGGGGAATAGTGAAACAGCACCAACAAGTGGTAGATTTCCTCTCCCCCTTCCCCCAATAAGCCATTTACAGACCAAAGGGGTGTGCAACATATTCAGAAGAGCGTGCTGCACACACTTCTGGTCCATAAAAGATTAACCCTGTGTGTGCCAGAGGGGTATGTAGAGCAATGCGTTGTGTACCCCTCTGGCACTCAAAGGGCTAAAGAATAAAAGTGAGATAAGAAATCAAACAAGATCAACCTGTTATAACTTTGGAATTAATTCACTCATTAGCAGGGAGTATCGTAGTGATTTTCCTTCTGAGTAAAAACAATCTATCATATTACATCACAATCACTCTTGCTATTGTATATGTATATACGTGTGTGCAAGTAGGGAGGAATTATGCTGCCTATCCCATGGCCGGGAGGCAGTAATGTGGAAAAGAATGATTACCCCTTCCCAGTCCTCTCCAAATCACTGCAGGGATTTAAAGTGGACCTATAACCATTCATTTTCTTTACATATTTGAAAACTTAATTCAAAACTGCATAGGAGTTATGTTAACCAAAATTCAAGTACATGTATAGTTTAGGAGATATTCACACTTATTTCTGGGAAAAGTGAAAATCTCCTGGTACAGGATAGAGATTAATTAGCATATGACCCATCACTGAAAAGGCTTCATGAGCATATGGAACATCGGTGAAAAGTTTAATTAGCATGTGAAACCTCACTGGTACAGCAATTAGCATACATTAGCATATGGTATCAAGTATGAATATCTCCTTAAAGGGATAGTAATACTTCGTTTTAACTTTATTTTATTTTGTAGACATTAAAAAAACATGAAGAATGATATAAGTCTTATCTCTGAAACCTTTATGGTTTGAGAGATATTCACAAGCAAAGTTTCCCCTCCCGCCCCTTTTACCTAGTGTAAGCCATCTCTTCTCAGATGTGGAATCCAGTCCATAGACCAGACAGATAACAGAAGGGGACAATCTTCTTCCTATGAGAACAATGAAAGCCCTGCCCCCCTTCACAAGTTTTTCAGCTTTTTCCCTTATCTTAATTGAAGATTGTCCCTCTCTGCAGTCTACCTGAGCACCTCCCTTCTGATCTGGCTGAGCAGTGTTACATCAGTAAAAGGGGCAGGAGGGGGACACTTTGTCATTGAATTACTCTGGAACTACAACTCTGACAGAATTGATATAACACTGTCCAAAGTCCAAATACTATGATGATTAATTAGATCTGCTTTTATTATGAAACATTACTATCCCTTTAAAGGGATAAAGCTCCGATTAATCTTCATAGTATTTGGGCCATGGAGAGAGTTATTTCAATTCTGTCAGTCATAGTTCAAGAGTAATTGAATGATAAAGTTTCCCCTCCCGCCCCTTTTACCTAGTGTAAGCCACCTCCCCTCAGATGTGGAATCTGGTCTCTTGACTGGACAGATAACAGCAAGGATCAATCTTCTTACTGTGATCATAAGGAAAACCCTGTAAAATGGGCGGGAGGGGGACACTTTATCATTCAATTACTCTTGAACTACAAGTCTGACAGTACTGAAATAACACTCTCCATGGCCGAAATACTATGACTATTAATTGCAGCTGCTTTTATTATGAAACATTACTATCTCTTTAACTGTACATTTGCTGGTCTGTTGGCCAACATGACACACAGGGAATTTTTAATGCAGTTTCAAATATGTAAAATTGGATTAAGGTGAAAGTTCCACTTTAAAACTCATAGTGCTGGTCAGAGGCTACAAATTAGCTAGGAGTAGGCTAGGTGAGGCCTTTAAATCACAAGCTTGCAATTTGTAAATTTAGGTTAATCATACACAGAACTGACACACGTACAATTTTATTATAATTTAGTATGGCAACACTATGCATTTAAGATCCGTAGGCTATTTCTTTGTAACAATTTCTCTTTAAAGGAGCGCACAAAAGCAAACTATTAAAGGGATAGTAAATCTTGAAAATTTGTTTATTTTATATTGTAGCCCTTAAAAAAACATGAAAAATGATATAAGTCTTATCTCCAAAACCTTTATGGTTTGGGAGATATTCAGAAGTAAAATAAAGTTCCCTTTTCCTGGCTGTTTCAGCCAAGTCTGCCATCTAGTGGACAGATTTGGAATTCGGTCCACAGATCAACCAGCAGCTCTTTAGCAGTGCCGAGATCACGATATTTAAAAAGAACTACTTAATTGGAACTGTGTACAAAGTGTACCTGGCCTGCAAGGACACTTTGTAGACCATTCCAATTAAGAAATTATTTTTAAAGATCGTAATCTTGGCACTGCTGGAGAGCCGCAGCCGGTCCTGGGACCGGATTCCAAATCTGAGAGCTAGAACAGTGACGTCACTCAGGGGAAACTTTGCTTCTGAATATCTCCCAAACCATAAAGGTGTGGGAGATGAGACTTATATCGTTCATGTTTTTTTAAGGGCTACAATATAAAATAAACTTATTTTCAAGGTTTACTATCCCTTTAATGCACATGATTACATGGCGCACAGACACTGGAAGTTTATAACTACATGGTTTCCAATCCTGGGTTCAAAGGAAGAGTGGAGCTGTTCTAGGGCAAACTAACATCACCATAGTTGAGAATTAAAAATATTCCAAATTCCCATTGATTTGACCCTTTGAGTGCCAGGGGGTATGCCATGCATTGCTCTGGCACTTAAAGGGTTAAACTGGGCTTTTAACCCCTTGAATGCTACAGAAGTAACCATTGCTTCAGAACAAGTTAGAGATTTATCTAGTACTCAAGAGGTGAAAGGCTCCATTTAAATAAATGTGAATGTTTTAATTCTCCTTTATAATGCAGTTTGTCCCCCCCAACTATCGTAAAATCTCGGGTATAATATGGACAATTTTACCCCACTTCACCTTATGTGAAGTGGGGGGTGCGTATTATACACGAGAGTTTTTACAATGAAAAAAAATATAGTATTAGCAGATCTCTTCCCTCCCTCCCCCGGCGCTCCTCTTTGAAGATAAACCTTACTTTTGTGCAAGTGAACTGCCGAAAAGACGGCAAAACTTCTTGCACTTGCCGCCCGCTTCCTTCAATTAGGCTTACAGGTCCTTTCGCCTCCAGCCAATGGTAACGCCCTGTGTATCAGGGTATTACCATTGGCTGGAGGAGGAAGGTCTTGTAAGCCCAATTGAAGGAAGCGGGCGGCAAGTGCAAGAAGTTTTGCCTTCTCTTCGTCAGTTCATTTGCACAAAAGTAAGGTTTATCTTCAAAGCAGAGCGCCGGGGGAGGGAGGGAAGAGATCTGCTAACACTATATTTTTTTGTAGTAAGGGAGATAACAAGTGTGTGTATTATACATAGGCACTCTTGTTTTCCCCTAAAATCTTAGGCATAATATATACCTGCGTATTATACACAGGCGCGTATTATACCTGAGATTTTACGGTACTCCAACTTTTCATTAGAACACGTGGCCCTAAGAGTGCGTGCACAGTACTGATCAAGCTCTTAGCTGCTGGATAAGTCACAATCACATACCTTGTTGCCCCTGCGGCGTCTGCGAGATGATGAACTGCGCTGGCGGAAGGTTGGTGGTTGGATGCACCAACACAAATTGCTGCAGGTTAAGATTTTGCTGCTGAAGCTGCTGCAGCTGCTGTAGATCCTGGAAGGATAGAGCTGCCGATAACTATGAACGGGTCATGAATATTAATTAAGTGGGGAGGTTGAAGAAGCCTAACTACTACAGCAAATAGAAAAGGCTTTAAGTTTGGGAAATGTGAGAATAATAATTACATTGTTATTAACCATGCCCATTAATGTCCCAAATAGCATTGCAAACTAGGAATGAGTCCCTGATGGACCTAGTGATTTCAAACAATTCAGAAATGGTATACAATATACAAGTAATAAATAATGAATAAGTAATAAAAGCAGATGCAATTAATCTTCATAGTATTTGGGCCACAGAGACTGTCATTCCAATACTGTCAGAGTTGTAGTTCAAGAGTAAGTGAATGATAAAGTATTCTCCTCCTGCCCCTTTTACGGATGTAACACTGCTCACCTCAGAACAGAATGGTGGCGTCCAGATGTATCACAGAGACGGACAATCTTCAGTGAGCATAAGATAAAAACCTGTCAAGGCGGGCAGGGATTTCCTTATGCTCACAGTAAGAAGATTGTCCCTTGCTGTGACCAGTCTGGTCAAGAGGCTAGATACCACATCTGAGGGGAGGTGGCTTACACTAGGTAAAAGGGTGGGAGGGGTATACTTTTTCATTCAATTACTCTTTAACTACAACTATAATCTCCATGGCCTAAATACTAGGAAGATTAATCTGAGCTGCTTTTTGTTGTGAAACTTTACTATCACTTTAAAAAGGCTAATTTTACCTTGTTAAAAAAGCAGAGCTAATGCTCATTCAATTGGATATTTTCAATGACAAACACAGAAGAAAGATGTAATTTCTTCAAAAGGCTTTGTATTAATTCACTCATCAGTATATACCATTGGTTAATAAATACAAGAGGAACAAATTAAGACCAATGGGGTACAAATGAAAATGAGAAGGAATAAGCAGGCTTTTAAATTGCTTACATCTGAAGGGTCAGATGCATAATTTAAAAAAAAAAAAAAAAAAAAAAAAGAGATTTTTAGTCTTACCTGTTAGATCCTTTTTGCTTAGTCCATACAGGATACTGGTAACTTTGGGTAGGCAATCTGCCCCTTTAATTGTAGGCAGGAACAATTCTTGAATTGTATGCAGGGGGCGGAGCCTACCTTCCCTCCTTGTCTGCAGCTAACCAACCAGCTCCAGAAATTTGAGATACTAACTATTGACTAGATAGTGAATGGAAAGAAGACTCCTGTGAGCATGACCCCAAAGGACCCCCACGGTCTGCCACAGGAGAGCCAAGCATGTTCCCTTGACAGGGTGGGAGACCAGTAACCTGTATGGACTAAGAGAAAAGGATTTAACAGGTAAGACTAAAATCCTCTTTTCTCTGTCGTCCAATACAGGTTACTGGTAACTTTGGGATGTCCAACCATTGGGATTCCCAGAGGTGGGAAGTAAGGTAAGGACCAGGCGCAAGGCCCCCAAAGTCACCAGAGCAGATATGAACCATCAGATCAGAGATAGACCAACAAAACAATGATGTGTCAATGGACACTAAACAGGGGTAACAACACCCCAAACTGTTACACAGCACACAGAATTAGAGCCAACAGGGCTCAAAAGTGAAGCAAGCACCAAGAACCGAAGAAGATCCTAGACAGGCAAGACTGCCTCCAGGATTTTCCTCCCAAAGCTATCAGCCGATGCCAGCACATCAACAGAGTAATGCTTCGAAAAGGTGTGCACAGACGACCAAGTGGCAGCCTTGCTCAACTGATCAGCGGAGGCCTGATTCTTATAAGACCAAAAAGCCCCAATAGATCTTGTAGAATGAGCCGTGACCCGAAAGGGGACTAGCTTCTTCCTCCGCTCGTAAGCCTTACGAATAGTGGATTTGATCCAAGAAGTAATAGTCACTTTGGATGCAGGTCTTCCTGCACTGGGACCCCCTCAGGAATGACAAACAGCGCATCAGACTGCCTGATAGACTCAGTGCGATGTATGTAAAACTTGAGACAACGCACCACATCTAAGAAGTGGAGATCCCTCTCCTTGTCAGAGGTGGGGTCAGGGCAGAAAAAAGGCACCACAATCTCCTGATTGATTTGGAACTCCGAAAACACATTCGGGAGAAACTCCTGAGAAGTGTGAAGCACCGCCTTGTCCTTGTGAAACACCAAAAAGGGTGGCTTGCAACTCTGCGACACGGTGAACGGACACTATCGCCAGGAGAAAGGCCATTTTCCATGTCAAGAGGCGTAGTAGCCAACTACTCAAATGGAGGGTGCTGAAGAACGCCCAAAACCAAGTTAAGATCCCACGGAGGAGCAGGATTCTTGAAGCCTGAACCTTAAGGGAACTCAAACTGAGGCCCTTATCCACACCGTCCTGCAAAAAGCCCAGGGCTCAAGATCAGCCTCAAAAGGATCCCCAAAAAACTGAGAGGAGCCCGCAGCAGAACATCCCTCAACACCTGAATCCACCAGCAGTTCCTCCTCAGAGGAATCTGATACGTCAGGTACTCCCCGAGGTTTTGGCAGGGAAGACTTGACAGAGGAGGGGGTCTACCAAGAATGGAAGACCCCCTGTAACTGGGATGCAAAGAGTTGTAATGTAGACCTAAGGTCCCTGGTAGCAGCCTTGAACTCTTCAACCCAAACTGGCTCTAATGCATGGTTGGAGGTCCCTAGAAGACTCTCAGGGACATCACAGTATGCTGGGCATAAATGACCTGAGAATTCTTTAGGTAACCCTGAATGACAGGAAGAGCAATGCGCAATAGGGGATAGAGACCCCAGCATCCTTAGTCTTGGGTCTGGCCCCAAGCTCCAACGGTATAGACATTGTCACAGTGTCATAGAACCTTACAGTATAAGAAATCACCCAAGCACAGTGTGTAGGATTGAGGTTTCACCCCAGAAATCTCTAAAATAGACTTATCTGGCAGGTGAAGGGTTAATCAGCAGTGGAGAGAAGGAGAGTCCAAGCCCTGCGTAAGATACTCATTCTGGAAATGGTGCAAAATGGCTGCCGCAGCAGGAGCCAATTAGAAACTAGCATGCAAAGCAAGCGCTCATGGGAAATGTAGTTTTCCCAGAAAAAGTACCCAAACAGTTCTCGAAGCCCCCTGAGCCCCCCAGCACACTGAAAACATGAACCGAATGATAGAGCAAGGGCAGACAAGAAAAATGAGCCATCTGTGAAGTCGCTAGGTTAAGCAGTTGCAGAGATATGTCCCAAACTGTACAGTCCCATAGGAGTGAATGGAGCAATGGTGTCTATGCGGTAAAGTGCGGAACTCAAATTTTACAAAATTGAAACAGTAAAATAAAAATGCATGAAACATCACTAGAACAGGTTAAGGTACCCAAAAAACACTGAACCAGTAGGAAAAGTGTCAGAAAACCCCCCAAAAGATGCAAAATCAGCAGCTAAAGGGTTAAAGTACCAGATAACCCTGCTCGAAACCACCCAACAGACATACAGATAAACCCAATGAGTGCAGGAGTGTGCAATAGGAACTCCAAAGGTAAACCCCTGTGCGGAGGGGCACTGTGGGACATGTGGACCTGCAGCACTCAAAAGGTTGCTCACCTTTCCTGCAGGTCTTCTGTCTTCAGATTACCATGTATTAAGAAGAAGCCTCAGTGGGCAACTCCTGAGGAAAGAACTTGTAGCAGAGATTTCCCCCCAGGACTTAAGGTCCACAAAAAGCACCTGGTCTCTGTGCTAGCCACATCTAAGGGCATTTTCAGTTATGATAATCCACCTAATGGTGGTATTCCATTTCTAACAGAAAAATAAAAAGCTTCTAAAGCTATAGCAGAACTGTTCTCTTGCCTGTGTTATCTTCGCCAAGGAGCTGGTTGGCTAGTTGCAACCAAGGAGGGAAGGTAGGTTCCACCGCCCTGCATACAATTCTAGAATTGTTCCTGCCTACAATTAAAGGGGCGGATCACCTACCCAAAGTCACCAGTAACCTGTATGTTACGACAGAGAAATAAAGATTTTAACAGTATCTGTAAAACATTTGATAAGCCAAAATTGAAAATGAGCAGAAAAATTATATAAATAAATAAATAAAAAAAAGTTTTTTTTTTTAATCAGGCTCCTTAAAACTAGAGGCAGATGAATTAGTCAACATGGCTGACACCTTAGATAAATTATTTTCTTCTACAAGGGAAGTAACAATGACAGGCTCTGGGCAGAGAGAAGCGCGACATTTCCACAATCATGTAAATGGTCAATGGAGGACAAAGACCAAAAGACTCTTGAAAAGGTACTTGCATTCTATGAAAGGGCAACTGGTAAAATGGACAAGGGTATAGCGGTGTATGTATCTTACAAAGCCTTTGATACTGTGTCTCTTGAGATTACTGGATACATTGAAATTAATTGGCTTGGAGAGAAAATGAGTTGTTGAAAAGGTTCCATTTACAAGTTGTTCAAAAGTTGTAAGTGGGGTGCAGCTGGGTTCATTCATGGGTCCAACGCTATTTAATTTGTATACTAAGCATCTTAAAGTTGATTTTGAAAGTAGTGTCTCAATCTTTGCTGAAGACACTAAACTGTATAAGGAAATATATAAAGAGCAGAATGTTCATTCTCTACAGAAACATATGGATAAAAAGTTTAATGGGCAGAAAAGTGGCAGATTAGGTTTAATATGGATACATGTAACTTTATGCGTTTGGGTTGAAGGAACAAGCATGATACATATACACTAAATGGGAAACTACTCTGGGTCACTCAGCTGCAGCAAAAGTCAATAGGGTATTAGCATGTATTAAAATGGGTACAGAAATATGGGACGAGAATAAATTCTACCTGTATAATTCCTGACATCATCTGAAGTAGAGATTACAGTTTTGGGCAACTGTTCTTAACCCCCTTAAGGACCAGCGGTCCCAGGGTGTGTGGGCCTTTAAGGACCAGATATAAAACTTTGACGTGCTGGCCCACGTGACTTATCACGTGTGCCGGCACGCCAAACGGGGGACTGATGGAGATCACTCTGGTCTTGGAGCGATCTACTTCAGTCCCCGCTATTATTCACAGTGCTCCTGCAGAAGCGTTGTGAGTAAAGAGTACGTGACGTACCAGGACAGTCACTGGTACGTCACTGGCACATCACTGGAAGTTAAGGGGTTAAGAAGGACATTAACAGAACTGGGAAACGTACATAGATGTGCAACAAAACCGGCAAGGGGATTGTAGTTATGAAAAAAAAGACCAGTCAAACTAGGGCTTTGCTTTTTTTTTTTTTTTTTTTTTTTTAACCATCAGGAAAAAGGTGTCCAAGGGTTGATAGGATTATCATTTACATATATATATATATTGAAGACAAAAAGAAGGCACTCTGTGGGCAGCTCTTTACTCGTAAAGCTGAGAACAAATAAAAGAAGGCATACTTTAAATCACCTTAAATCAAGTTTGGATATTTGAAAACTGCCCATATGTCATGTTACCCAAAAATTCTCCAGATGTCTCGTTTAGGAGATAGTCATACGATTACGTCTGGCCAAAGTGAAAATGAACATTTCCTGGTACTTTACAGAGCTTCATTAGCATATGAAATGGCACTAAAATACTTCATTAGCATATGAAACATTACTGATTAAGTTACCAGTAACTAGCATTTGAAAAGACACTGGTACCACAAGAGTACATACATGAGCATATGTAACAAGTGTGGATATCTCCTTAATTGTACATTTGCTGATCTTTTGGTTAACAAGCCATACAGACAGTTTTTAATGCAGTTTTCAAATATGCAGATAGGATGTTTTCAGACTGCCTTCTGGAGTTGGGCAGTATTTTATTATTATTATTATTAATATATATATATATATATATATATATATATATATATATATATATATATATATATGTGGATTGATGCGGCAGGGGTTGAGCTTGATGGACGCTTGTCTTCTTTTGGCCTCATCAGCTAAGTTACTATGTAGGGGTAAGTAGGGAAACGAATAGCACCCAAAAATATTATTTAAATTTTAGGTACATCTACAACTCACTGCTGTCAGGTTACAGTAAAATCCCAGGTATAATATTAATCTGTGTATAAAATGCAAGTGTAAAGGATACCCATGATTTTTAGTAAAATAATGAGTTCCTGTGTATAATACGCACCCTGAGTTGCCCTGTCAGGACCTACCATAGATTCAATGCGCATGTGCACTGAATCAAAGTTTGGTCCTGACAGGGCAAGCCAAATATGCAGAGGAGTTCCAGGAGCGGAAGAAGCGAGCAGCGAATGCCCCCTATGTCACGGCTGCCTCCAGAGGGGTGATCCTGGTTATTAAGGAGGGCTTTAAGATTTTTTGAATTTTTTTAAATAATGCAGAATAGGGGAAATGGGAGGTGAGAGCAGGAATGCCGCCCACTGCCTCCAGATGGGGGGGGGGGTTGTCTTGGACTTCAGGGAGGGTCTGATTACAGAAAGGGGGGCAGGCAAGTACTGATATTGAGGTGGGGGAGACTGGGAAGGGCAACTGAGGGGGTGTTTTAATTTATTTTTTGGTGTTTTTTTCCCCTCATGTATGATACGCACCCGAAATTTTACGGTAGTCTTCATGAGCAGGCTATTCAGTCCATTTCAAACAATGAAACGTTTAACAATTACTTTTAGATATTTTGGTAAAGCCCTGAAAAGTGAAATTGGGTTATATAATTTTAAGTATAATGTATTTCCAGCTATGTAGAGGGGTAGATTGTGATGATTGGAGTAGATGCTGTGAAACTCCTTATAGTTTTGCTTGCGAGATCTCAAAAACATAGCAAAAAAACATATTGGAGATCTCTTTCACAGGGATGTGACACTATGGGTACAAGTGGAACAACAATGGCAAAAACTTACAAGAGGCCAATAGGCAGGGTTGTGGTGGCCAATGGGATTTTATAGATGAGGGGAGGGGTTACTGTTGGGTGGAGTTGTTTTCCTTTATAGCTGTGGGGAGGGGTTACTGTTGGGTGGAGTTGTGTTCCTTTATACCTGTGGGTAGGGGTTACTGTTGGGTGGAGTTGTGTTCCTTTATAGCTGTGGGTAGGGGTTACTGTTGGGTGGAGTTATGTTCCTTTATAGCTGTGGGGAGGGGTTACTGTTGGGTGGAGTTGTGTTCCTTTATAGCTGTGGGGAGGGGTTACTGTTGGGTGGAGTTGTGTTCCTTTATAGCTGTGGGGAGGGGTTACTGTTGGGTGGAGTTGTGTTCCTTTATAGCTGTGGGGAGGGGTTACTGTTGGGTGGAGTTGTGTTCCTTTATAGCTGTGGGGAGGGGTTACTGTTGGGTGGAGTTATGTTCCTTTATACCTGTGGGTAGGGGTTACTGTTGGGTGGAGTTATGTTCCTTTATAGCTGTGGGTAGGGGTTACTGTTGGGTGGAGTTGTGTTCCTTTATAGCTGTGGGGAGGGGTTACTGTTGGGTGGAGTTGTGTTCCTTTATAGCTGTGGGGAGGGGTTACTGTTGGGTGGAGTTGTGTTCCTTTATAGCTGTGGGGAGGGGTTACTGTTGGGTGGAGTTGTGTTCCTTTATAGCTGTGGGGAGGGGTTACTGTTGGGTGGAGTTGTGTTCCTTTATAGCTGTGGGGAGGGGTTACTGTTGGGTGGAGTTGTATTCCTTTATAGCTGTGGGGAGGGGTTACTGTTGGGTGGAGTTATGTTCCTTTATAGCTGTGGGGAGGGGTTACTGTTGGGTGGAGTTGTGTTCCTTTATAGCTGTGGGGAGGGGTTACTGTTGGGTGGAGTTGTGTTCCTTTATAGCTCTGGGTAGGGGTTACTGTTGGGTGGAGTTGTGTTCCTTTATAGCTGTGGGTAGGGGTTACTGTTGGGTGGAGTTATGTTCCTTTACAGCTGTGGGTAGGGGTTACTGTTGGGTGGAGTTGTGTTCCTTTACAGCTGTGGGGAGGGGTTACTGTTGGGTGGAGTTGTGTTCCTTTACAGCTGTGGGGAGGGGTTACTGTTGGGTGGAGTTATGTTCCTTTATACCTGTGGGTAGGGGTTACTGTTGGGTGGAGTTATGTTCCTTTATAGCTGTGGGTAGGGGTTACTGTTGGGTGGAGTTGTGTTCCTTTACAGCTGTGGGGAGGGGTTACTGTTGGGTGGAGTTGTGTTCCTTTACAGCTGTGGGGAGGGGTTACTGTTGGGTGGAGTTGTGGTCCTTTATAGCTGTGGGGAGGGGTTACTGTTGGGTGGAGTTGTGGTCCTTTATAGCTGTGGGGAGGGGTTACTGTTGGGTGGAGTTGCGTTCCTTTATAGCTGTGGGGAGGGGTTACTGTTGGGTGGAGTTATGTTCCTTTATAGCTGTGGGGAGGGGTTACTGTTGGGTGGAGTTATGTTCCTTTATACCTGTGGGGAGAGGTTACTGTTGGGTGGAGTTGCGTTCCTTTATAGCTGTGGGGAGGGGTTACTGTTGGGTGGAGTTGCGTTCCTTTATAGCTGTGGGGAGGGGTTACTGTTGGGTGGAGTTGCGTTCCTTTATAGCTGTGGGGAGGGGTTACTGTTGGGTGGAGTTGCGTTCCTTTATAGCTGTGGGGAGGGGTTACTGTTGGGTGGAGTTGCGTTCCTTTATAGCTGTGGGGAGGGGTTACTGTGGGTGGAGTTGCGTTCCTTTATAGCTGTGGGGAGGGGTTACTGTTGGGTGGAGTTGCGTTCCTTTATAGCTGTGGGGAGGGGTTACTGTTGGGTGGAGTTGCGTTCCTTTATAGCTGTGGGGAGGGGTTACTGTTGGGTGGAGTTGCGTTCCTTTATAGCTGTGGGGAGGGGTTACTGTTGGGTGGAGTTGTGTTCCTTTATAGCTGTGGGGAGGGGTTACTGTTGGGTGGAGTTGTGTTCCTTTATAGCTGTGGGGAGGGGTTACTGTTGGGTGGAGTTGTGTTCCTTTATAGCTGTGGGTAGGGGTTACTGTTGGGTGGAGTTGTGTTCCTTTATAGCTGTGGGGAGGGGTTACTGTTGGGTGGAGTTGTGTTCCTTTATAGCTGTGGGGAGGGGTTACTGTTGGGTGGAGTTGTGTTCCTTTATAGCTGTGGGGAGGGGTTACTGTTGGGTGGAGTTGTGTTCCTTTATAGCTGTGGGGAGGGGTTACTGTTGGGTGGAGTTGTGTTCCTTTATAGCTGTGGGGAGGGGTTACTGTTGGGTGGAGTTGTGTTCCTTTATAGCTGTGGGGAGGGGTTACTGTTGGGTGGAGTTGTGTTCCTTTATAGCTGTGGGGAGGGGTTACTGTTGGGTGGAGTTGTGTTCCTTTATAGCTGTGGGGAGGGGTTACTGTTGGGTGGAGTTGTGTTCCTTTATAGCTGTGGGGAGGGGTTACTGTTGGGTGGAGTTGTGTTCCTTTATAGCTGTGGGGAGGGGTTACTGTTGGGTGGAGTTGTGTTCCTTTATAGCTGTGGGGAGGGGTTACTGTTGGGTGGAGTTGTGTTCCTTTATAGCTGTGGGGAGGGGTTACTGTTGGGTGGAGTTGTGTTCCTTTATAGCTGTGGGGAGGGGTTACTGTTGGGTGGAGTTGTATTCCTTTATAGCTGTGGGGAGGGGTTACTGTTGGGTGGAGTTGTGTTCCTTTATAGCTGTGGGGAGGGGTTACTGTGGGTGGAGTTGTGTTCCTTTATAGCTGTGGGGAGGGGTTACTGTGGGTGGAGTTATGTTCCTTTATAGCTGAGGGGAGGGGTTACTGTGGGTGGAGTTATGTTCCTTTATAGCTGTGGGGAGGGGTTACTGTTGGGTGGAGTTGTGTTCCTTTAATCCTGTAAGTGTGCAGAAAGGAATCCAGTGCATTGCACTGCAATGCACTAGATACCTCTCTGGCATTCAAAGGGTTAACTCAATAGGACGGCCGCGTACAAGAGATTCAACGTTACCCTGGGGACTTCACCCACACCATAGGCGCCTGATAAGTATTTTTTGTTTTGTTGTCCTTTATCGCTTTGACTGCCAGAATGGTATCCAAACCATTGCGAAACACTGTGTTGGATATCTGTCTGGCACGCCAAAGGTTCGGACCTGTAACCCTCACTTTAAATAGACTGTAATCTTTAGTGACCACAGCCTTTTAGGGTTCTTTGAAATGGGACACAGAACTATAACAGTCACCTGTTACAATTGTTTTGCCAGTGTCCTTCACTCACCTCCTGTGTGTGTCACGGCTGATCCGGACACAGGAGGGACGTGTTTGATGGACGGCCCTTGTGATTGCCAGCCAATATTACTTCCTGGTGTCCTTTCATTGGAGGTTACAAGTATCGCAACCTCCAACAACGCTCATGTGAAAGGTCTGCAAGCAGTTCCACGGGCCTCTGTACAGACCTCATTACAACAAGTTTAAAGCTGAACTATCATTCCAATTAAAGTGCCTCCAAATAATTATTCATATAGCGATACGCATAGAAATACTAGCATTATCAAGATTAAGTCCTGCGTTATTAAGAAATCTTACTTGATCCGAGATGAACAGGCAGGCATTAGCGCAGACACCTTGCCTTAGAGACATCTGTGTGCCTGCCCTGTCCATCCCGGTCTCCTCTGTGATTGGTGAGGAGGAGTTGCACTGTACCTTAAGGTACAGGAAGTGACTTACAGCACAGGCGCACACATGCCTCTACAGCAAGAAGTCTGCCCGTCAGTCTTGGATCAAGTAGGATTTCTTAACACTGTACTTATTCTGGTTATTATTATAGTATTTTTATGCTTATCCCTACGTGAATAATTATTTGTGGGGCACTTTAATTTGCGTGAGTTCCACTTTAAGGTGTTCCTGAGGGAATGCAGTTGACATGACACTGCTGCATTCACACAGGGAGATAATCACCTGCGTGAAGAGCGCCACAGACCAGCAGAGGACCTCACACAGCAGGTAAAAACCAATGCGGCATTACTACATTGTCACCCCCATGAAAAGAGGCCTTACATGTCTGTCTCCAAGGTCTTTTTATCTTGATTGTAAATTGTATTCCCTTGTACAGCGCTCAATCGATTATAAAGCTCTGCAGAATTTATTGACGCTTCATAAATAAATCAGGGCTCAAAATTTCCAGTCGCCACTAGCCAATGGCTAGTGAAAATTTAGCCCTGGCAAGTACAGGGCTGGATTTGCCATAAGGCAAAGTAGGCACCTGCCTACAGGCGCACACCACTGGGATTTTTTTTTTTTTTGTCTATTTCCTACCTCCCTGGCAAACCTGTCGTCTGTGCCTCCTTTGGCACAGTCCTGTAAGTGTTGAGCTCCCTCGTCAGCTCTGTAGGAATGCAGAGCGCTGGGAGATGACATCATCTCCCAGTGCTCTGCATTCCTGAATAGGAGACCGCGCGGGAGCTCCAGCAGCTACAGGACTGTACCAAAGGAGGCACAGACGACAGATCTGCCAGGAGGTAGGAAATAGATAATGGGAGGGAGGCAATGTGAGGGCAACATGAAGATGGTGGGGGCAGGTTGGAGCCAAAGAGGGGCATTGTGAGGGCAATGTGGAGATGATGGGGTCAATGTGGAGCTGAAGGGGGGCAATATGAGGGCAATATGGAGTTGAATGGGGCAATGTTGAGATGATGGGGCAATATGAGGGCAATGTGGAGCTGATGGGGTGCAATGTGAAGGTGTTGGGGGGCAATGTGAGGGCAATATGGAGATTTGGAGCATTGTGGAGATGGCCAGGGGGGCTTCAGATATCTGTGCCTACAGGCTCCTGAGATGTAAATCCGGCCCTGGGCGAGAAGAAATTCAGCCCTGGTGGGTATGTTATGGATTACAGTGGCAAGTAACTTTTCAGGTCTGGTCAGTAGCAAGAGACTTCAATTTGCAAACCCTGAATAAATAATCAGAATGATTAAGTAAATTAGGGAAAATAAATCAAGTACAACAGTGTAAATAAGCTTGTTCTCACCTGTGCAATCTGTATTGGTTGGGAGAGGGGGATCTGTGTCATGGGAGTGGCAGCAGAGGCTGAGATGGTGGCCCCAGCCGCGCTGTGTTGCTGGCTGGCAGAATGCTGCACTGCGGCCGCCAGTAACTGTGCCTGGGCCTGTTGGATTAATAGTTGTTGCTGAGCCGGCGTCAGTGTTAGCTGCAGAGAGAAAGCGAGGACAAAGGTGAGCAGAGGAACAATAAGAAAGATTTTTTTTACAGACTGTTCAACCTCTAGGCCAGTGATTTTCAGTGTAGGCCGCCATAAGGACATTCCAGCAGGTCCCTACTGAATGACAGGTAGGTAAACCAATGATTCAGCCATGAACAAAGGGCCTGGTGAATAAAAGTTAACTGGGGCAAACCAACCGTACCACAGGGGGGGCAAGGACACATTCACCAAATTCCCATTGGTTTTTAATGTGTTTTAAACCCTGCGAATGGGGTGAAACAAAGCACTGGAGACAGCTCTATCATTCAAAGGGTTAAAAGCCTTATTTCTATTGACAAGGAGTTTTATCCCCCCCATAATTTATATGGTTTGCCACAAAATCTCCTCAGTTTGCTTTTATACATAAGACCCAAGACCACCTCCACATAATAAACCACCTGCATATTTTAACCCTTTCTATGCACTGCAAAATGTTGGTTAGCCCTTTTGGCACTGAAAGGGTTAATACTGACAGAAAATCCTAATGGCTACTAGCAACCAATTCTACATTTTCTTAACTCTGAATGCCAGAGGGGTATGCAACGCATTGCAAAGCAATGCATGGCATACTACTTTGGCACTCAAAGGGTTAACAAAGGATAAACTATCCACAGAGGTGGACATAATACTTTATTTTTGGCTTCCGATACCACAAGCTCCTCCTACTCGTGTTTATAGGAAGTGAGGGGTGGGGCTTGCTGTCCCAGAGTGATATCTGACAATATGACATCCTGTTAGCAACGGTCATGTCCGTCTCCACGGACATAACATCCAGTACTGACCGAAGATGTTCTCTCCTGCACAAACGCACAAGGGCAAAATTCATAAGGACCATTAGGATTTTCTGGCCATTGGAAGATAAACAGGGGTTCATTGGCAGGAGGTCTTCGTGAAAAGTGCATTAAATTTGCAGTTTTCATATACAGCTGCTGGTAATGTCTAAAATAATTTGAATATGGCGTTAAATTAATAGACATAAATAGGCACATTGTTCACCATAGTTTTTGACGAATAGTACCGGTGAGTAACCTGCTTTTTCTGATCTTGCGCAGGGTAAGAGGACACCTCATGCAAGAAGGTTTATACTGTACTGTGTCTTCAGCCACCTTTCTACCAATCAGAACAGGGCCTTGTACAGGAGTCTATATAGTGGAGCAAACCTAATGCATCAAATCGGGTGGGGAATAAACATTCCCATTGACTGAAACGGAGCATTTAATGTTACGCACCTCTCTAGCAGTCAAGAACTTAAACCTCTGAGTATCAGAAGAGTATGGAACGCATTGCAAAACAATGTCTGTGCTGTCGTCTGGTGCAGAGCCTCATAAGAACTTATATTTTTAAATAATCCCGGCACTTAATAAAGATTATAATGGAATTTAAATGCTTATCGCTATACTAAGAATTAATTGGGGGTTACTTATATCTAAGTGACAGTTCTGCTTTCAGTTCAAAGACATATAGGGAAATGCTTTTGAGCGCAATGAGTACACCGTGAAACACACTACACCTCATGTTTTCCCAACAGTAAACCTATGCACCTTATGGTATTTTAATCCTTGTGGGAACAAAAAAAGACATAGGTCAAGAATAATGAAGGCCATGGGAAGCTTAACCTCAACTCTCTGGTAGCAGAACTTGATGTCACTATATACAAAGGGTGGCCAAAATTATGGAAAAACTAGGAAATTTAGCAACAAATATGTTTTTTTTGTTGGCAACACTGAAACCACACTTATTATTGGTTGTTTTGGGGGTTTTTTTAGGTTATGTGGTTTAGACAGTTTTAATGAATTACAGATTGTCTGGAGAGTAAAATGCATATGAAGCTGGTGAGATGTCCCTTACTATGGAGCCTGTTCAAACCGCAAGGTTGCAGGGTCAACTCAGCCCTTCATCCTTCCGATGTAGATAAACGAGTACCATTGACTGGGTAATAATAACCAAATTGGCAGCTGAATAATAGATGTTAATTCCGAGAGCGTGCACTGAAAGCGCTTTGAGTCCCACTGGGAGAAAGGCGCTATATAAATACTAGTTATTATTATTATATTATTATTAAAACACAGAAAAATGAAAGACTTGTAGGATTTTAAGAGGAGACAGATTGTTGGCACCGTTTAGCAGGAGCATCTGTGGCATAAACTGCCAGTTTGTTATGTGTATCCAGAGCACCTGTGTCCAAGGTTATGATGCATACACAAATTAACGGAAGACAACATCTGCTAAGAGGAATAGAGGCCAAAAACCTAAACTAACTGAAAGGGATCAATGAACATTGAACAGAAAAGAGGATTTTAGTCTTACCTGTTAAATCCTTTCCTCTTAGTCCATACAGGTTACTGGTAACTTTGGGTAGGCGATCAGCCCCTTTAATAGGCAGGAACAATTCTGAGAAGTGGAGCCTACCTCCTCTCTCTCCTTAGCTTGCAGCTAGACAATCCCCAACCAGTAAGATCTGCAAACTAAACTATTGACTAGGTAGTAAGAAGGTAAAGGAAGACTCCTGTGAGCATGAACCCGAAAGGACCCCCACGTTCTGCCGCAGGAGAGCCAAGCATGGTCGCTTCACAGGGTGGGAGACCAGTAACTTGTATGGACTAAGAGAAAATGATTTAACAGGTAAGACTAAAATCCTCTTTTCTCTGTCGTCCAATACAGGTTACTGGTAACTTTGGGATTTCCAACCATTGAGTTTTCCCAGAGGCGGGAAAAAAGGCAAGGGCCAGGTGAGAGGCCCCCAAAGTCACCAGAGCACCAATGAACCTACAGATCATAAATAGCTCAACACTAACCGCAAAGTGTCAATGGACACCGAACAGTGTAAAAACAAACCTCATGAACTGTAATATAGCACACTGAACTAGAGCCAGCAGGGCTCAAAAGTAAGAGTAATGAGAGACCAAGGAGATCCTAGACAGGCAAGGCTGCCTCCAGGATCTTCCTCCCAAAACTGGCATCAGCCGATGCCAGCACATCCACACAACAGTGTTCAGAAAAGGTGTGCACAGAAGACTAAGTGGCCGCTTTGCACAACTGATCAGCTGAGGCCTGGTTCTTGTAGGCCCAAGAAGCCCCAATAGACCTTGTAGAATGAGCCGTGACCCTAAAGGGAACAGGCTTCTTCCGAGGTTCTTAAGACTTGATCCAAGAAGCAATGGTTACCTTGGAAGCAGGCTTCCCTGCCCTAGGTCCCTCAGGAATAACACAGTGTGTCAGACTGCCTCAGGGACTCAGTGCGATGCACATAGAACTTGAGACAACGATCATCCTCCAACAGATGAAGATCCCTCTCTGTCAGAAGTAGGGTTAGGACAGAAAGAAGGAACCACAATCTCCTGATTAATGTGGAACTCAGACACCACCTTCGGAAGAAACTCCCAGGACCAGGTTAAGGTTCCACTGAAAAGCAGGGGATTTAAACTCCAGACTGGTATGAGCAACACTCGAAGAAAACCTTGACATCAGGAATGACAGCAAGGCGCCTCTGAAAGAAGACAGAGCGCAGATGTCTGAACCTTAAGAGAACTCAGACTGAGACTCTTATCCACATCATCCTGGAGGAAGGAAAGAACTGTAGGAAGGTCAAAATCCTGAGAGAGGCCTTTGTCCGCACACCAAAATAGAAAAGTAGACCAAACACGATGGTAGGCCTTAGAGGAAACAGGCTTACGGGCACCAAGCATAGCAGCCACCACAACAGAAGAGATTTCGAAAGCCTGGAAACTGGGACATCCACTTTGGGGGGGGATGAACCCACTGAGTAAGGGCTGTTTCAGAAAACTGGTAAAGTTTAGCAAACTTCATAGAGACAGAAGGTCTCTTGTCTGGAAATTTCCACTCCTCTGACACCAAGCGGTCAAGGGTGGGATTAGGTGGAAAGCAAGCATGGGGCCTAACAGGCTCCTGGAAAACATCAGATGGGTCAAAAGACGCCTCCTGCACCAAGGGAATGCTCAGGGCGGACAACATAGACTTGATCAGGCCCTCAGCCGAAGGAATGAGGTCCGCCTCAAAGGGGTCCCCAAAAAACTGAGATGAAGGAACAGCTGAACAGTCATCATCAGAGTCCACCAACAATTCCTCCTCAGAGGAATCGGACACATCAGGTACACCCGGCAGTTTAGGCAGGGAAGAACCGATAGGGGTGCGGGTCTGCAACGAGTGGAATTCCCCCTGTAAAGTGGATGGAAGTAGTTGTAAGGTGGACTGGACATCCCTGGTAGCAGCCTTAAACTCTTGCATCCATACTGGCTCTAGTGCAAGGCTGGAGGCCCCAGCAGGGGATTCAGGGGCAGCAGCGCATGCTGGGCAAAGATGACATGAGTATTCTCCAGGTAACCCTGATTGACATGAGGAGCAATGAGCAATGGGGGACAAAGACACCCCAGTATCCTTAGTCTTAGGTTTAGGTTTAGCCCCAAGGTCTAACAGAGTAGACATTCTCACAGAGTCAAAACGGTCAAAGTATCAAAATACCCACAATAAAGTGTGTATGATAATTAATGCGCCCCAGAAAGACTAAAACAAGACTTATCTGGTAGGTGAAGGGTTAAACTGCAGAGGAGAGAAGGAGAGTCCAGGCCCTTAAAGGCGCAGAACATAAAGTTAACGAGGTGAATACCAACACGTAAAACACAAAAGCCCACTCAAATAAAACAGTAGACCCAATAAACACTGGTCCCAGTAGGGAAAGTGTCCATAAACTCCCACAAATGTACTAACCAGCAACAAAGGGGTTAAGTTACCAGAGAAACTTGCTCCAAACACCTCACAGACATACAGATAAATCCAATGAGTGCATGAGTATGTAATAGGAACTCTAAATGAGATCCCTGTGCAGAGGGGAAGCATGGGACATGTGGACCTCGGCACTCAAAGGGTGCTCACCTTTTTCAGCAGGTCTTCTGTCTTCAGATTACTATATATCAAGAAGAAGCCTCAGTGGGCAACTCCTGAGGAAAGAACGTGCAGCCAAGATTATCCCCCCAGGGCTTAGGTCTACAAAAGCACCTGGTACACTGAGCTATCCACGTTTGGGTGATGGGAATTGTCAGTGATGGTAATCCGACTAATGGTGGTATTCCATATCTAACAAAAAAATAATAAAAAAGCTAAAACTGTAGCACAACTGTTCTCTTGCCTTGTGTCTTGACCAAGGAACAAATCTTACTGGTTGGAGATTGGTTAGCTGCAAGCTAAGGAGAGGAGGTAGGCTCCACCCAGCAGTCACTTCTCAGAATTGTTATTGCCTATTAAAGGGGCGGATCACCTATCCAAAGTTACCAGTAACATGAATTGGACGACAGAGAAAAGTATCCAGAAGTCAGAACTATTGCAGCAAAAGTGACCATAAGATTCATAAGTCAGCAAGAAGACAACACTCTACCAAAACAGTTCAACAAGAGCTTCACAAATCCACTATCTATAGTACAGCTGCAACTGCTAAACTACTGATTACCGTATGCTAAGAGGCGAAAAAGCTGGTGTAATGAGCATAAAAAACCTTGACATCTGATGATCGGAAACAGGTCGTATGGCCAGTCGAGTCATCCTTTATGGTATTCCCTACATCAGAATGGGCTTAGGTTTGGAGAACACCTAAAGAAGCTTATAGTACTGAATGCCTTGTTCCAATCACCAACACACAGCAGATGATCTATAACGGTTTGGGCAGCAATATCATTTTATTCTGTTGGCCCTGTTACATTAAAAGGTCAAATTACCACCAGGGACTACATGAACATTTTAGGTAACCAGGTGCACCCTATGGTACAAATTTTTTCAAGATGATAATGGCTCCACATACACAGCCAGATGTGTTAAAGGGATAGTAATGGTTAATTTTAAGTTGATTTAATATTGTAGACATTAAAAAAAGATTAACATCAATGTAAGTCTTATCTCTCAAACCTTTATGGTTGGAGAGATATAACTTGCTAAAGTTACCTTTTCCTGGCTGTTTCACTCAAGTCTGCCATCTAGCTGACAGCTGCAGATTCCAGTCATTTGACCAGACAGAGGCTCTTCAGCAGAGCTGAAATCACACTATTTAGAAATAAATACTTCATTGGAACGGTCTACAAAGTGTGCTTGCAAACCAAGCACACTTTGTAGACTGTTCCAAATTAAGTATTTATCTTTAGATATCGTTATATCGGCGCTGCCGAAGAGTCAAGCGACCAGAATCTGCTTCTGACAGCTTGTCAAGCAGAAAGGGGAGGGACCGAAGAACTTTATTTTCATATATCTCTCAAACCATAATGGTTTGAGAGATACGAATAAGTGCCAGTACTCTCTTTTAATTGTATATACCATATAGTTAATACTTTTTTTCTGACATTATTATCCCTTTAAAGCGATAGTAATTTTTCCCTTTTTTTTTTCCCGTCGTCAAGGGGGCAGGGTTTTCCTTATACTGAAGGAAAGGAGACTGTTCCTCTCTGTGATCCATTAACTGGATTCCAGACCTGAGGGGAGGCTGCATCACGCAAGTAAAAGTGGTGGGAGAGGGAGGCTTTACTTTAGTAAAACACTTAAAATGGCAAACTTATGCATGATTATAAAGCTACAGATCGGTATAGAAAAGTATATAGAGGACATGATCATACTGTAAAAAGGAAACATCACTATGCCTTTAAAGTCTTGGTCTGGGGAAAATGAAGACCCCATAGTCAGCAAGTCGCCAAACTTGAATATCATTAAACCAGTGTGGTCAGTTTTAGACAGAAGAGCGAGAAGCAGATTCCCTCCTTCCTCGTTTCTCAAGAAACCTGAAGTAGTTCTACATGAAGGATGGTAGAACATTCCACTCAGAAAGGTTAAGAACTTCAATCTATTCCATATAGGATGCAAAGGGCAAATAGAAGTCCAGCACCATATTAAAGAATTGTTACCAATTCCACTGCTGTATATAATACATTATTAACCTATTTAAAGAGGGTCTATCACCCCTATACAATTTGTCTTAAAATGTAGTTTATACAGCGAATAGGTGGAATAATGTATTAATTTCTATTTTAAAATCGCTATTTGGCCAAAATTCAACTAATAAATATTACACTGCACCCTACTTCCGGACAGACTGTGGTTATCAACTCTGTAGCGCAGTCTGTCACCTATCCTCCGTTCCCCTCTCTCTATCCAGCCTACCTAACTTTTAAGACAAACTTGTATAGAGGTGATAGATCCCCTTTAAATATAGTTACGCTACTTTTCTGCCAACAGGTCAGCTTTTCAAGATATCCCTGCTTAATCTCAGGCGAGTCATCAGCGGCTCAGTCATAATGATTGAGCCATCATTTCTTAACTAGGGATATCCAGAAAACCTGATTTGTCTGTGCACCCTGAGGACTGGAGAGCAGAATCACTGTCATTACCTGTTTAGTATCAAAGGGACCCGAGATCACATTAGATGTTTTTCTAAACAGAAACCTATTCCAACACAGATTGTTTTGCATTGTGTTACTTTATGTCACAGCACAAAACACACCTGGTTATACTGACGGTAATTGATTATAATAAAGATGAGAGCACAGGTAGGCACCGGATCAATTCTATGGCACAAAGAAAGGGCAGCTTACGGTTTTATATACCATCACATGTAGGACCTTCTGTTCAAAAGGAAAGTGTCCCCTATGGGTCAGTTACTTTTTTCCAAATAAAATGGTTTTAACCATTTAAATGCTAGCGATGTCTCCCACACATTTCAAACCTCACCAGCACTGAAGGTGATACAAGCCCCAATTAAGTCAACAGGGATTTTCATATGTCCCCTTATGGTCAAGCTCAAGGGGTGTCCAAACTTTCTTTCTCAAGGGCCAGACTGAGACTCAAACATTGGGCCATTGGTCCGTCAAAGTGGGGCAATTCTGGGGTGAACCAACTGCATGATATAAGGTCCCATTCATTTAACCCGCCTTGAATGCTAGGGAGGTCTCTAACGCATTTGGGAATTTTTAATTTGCCCCCTCTATGATTCAATTGGATTGCCACAGATTTGCTCCACTCCACATCTGGTCCAATGAATCAAGCGCTGACCAATTCTAAATATTAAGAACAAGGAAACAGGAAGAGAGCAAACCAGCAGTATAGATCTCTATTGGATCTGTAAATATAATCTAGCCCAATACTCACAATTCCTGTAATAGTGCTGGTTGGGAGTACAACCAGCATATTCAAACGGGGTAACACCAACCGCACAGTCACTTCTCCCAGGACAAAAAAAAAAAATTAGACTCCACCGAAAAAATAATGTATTTGAATATTACATCCTTTGTTTGCCATATTCTGGAAATGTTCTTGGTTTTAATAATATATATGCCTTTATAGTATTTGAAAAAGGAGTGTATTCTCCGAAAAGCGTCATATATTGGGATTATATGGACTGTACGTATTGACATTTCTGGTATACTAATTTGGCAATATATACATTTTAATAGTCGAAGGAATACATCATTTTTATCGGTGGATTCAAATGTTTTTGTCCTGGGAGAAGTGACCGGAAGGATGCTCACTTGATGTTACCCCGCTGGAATATGCTGGTTGTACTCACAACCAGCACTCAGAATTGTGAGTATTGGGCTACATTATATTTACAGATCCAATAGAAATATCTACTGCTGGTTGTACTCACAACCAGCACTATTACAGGAATTGTGAGTATTGGGCTAGATTATATTTACAGATCCAATTATGATATCTACTGCTGGTTGTACTCACAACCAGCACTATTACAGGAATTGTGAGTACAGGGCTAGATTATATTTACAGATCCAATTATGATATCTACTGCTGGTTGTACTCACAACCAGCACTATTACAGAAATTGTGAGTATTGGGCTAGATTATATTTACAGATCCAATAGAGATCTACTGCTGGTTGTACTCACAACCAGCACTCTATTACAGGAATTGTGAGTATTGGGCTAGATTATATTTACAGATCCAATAGAGATCTACTGCTGGTTGTACTCACAACCAGCACTATTACAGGAATTGTGAGCATTGGGCTAGATTATATTTACAGATCCAATAGAGATCTATACTGCTGGTTGTACTCACAACCAGCACTCTATTACAGGAATTGGGAGCATTGGGCTAGATTATATTTACAGATCCAATAGAGATCTACTGCTGGTTGTACTCACAACCAGCACTCTGTTACAGGAATTGGGAGCATTGGGCTAGATTATATTTACAGATCCAATAGAAATATCTACTGCTGGTTTGCTCTCTTCCTGTTTTCTTGTACTCTATATTCCAAGGCTTTCAAGGAGTCCTGTGGGGTGTTTTTGGAGAAGCAGCATCCACCTGCCAATCTTGGAGAGACTGAGTGGGGGAAGTCAGAGTCCCTCATCTGTTTTTGCTGATCACTATTAGTGATTTATTCAGTTGTGAGCACTGTGATGTACTGGTGGAAGTCTACAACCAGCAAGATTTATTTCACTAGAAAGCTTCCTTCTTCTCTTTGCTTCCAATTCTAAGGGCCAGTGTGCGCCAAACAAGAGCTCCCAGTGACCATGGTTTACAGTACAAAGCTAGATTAGTGAACTGCCTTACATTTTCCTATATAAAACTAACGCAAATGGCATTAACCCTTTGAGTGCCAGAGGGGTATCCAATGCATTGCTGGTACTCAAAAGTTTTAAAGGGATAGTAATGTTTCACAAAAACAGCAGCTCCAATTAATCTTCATAGTATTTGGAGAGTGTTATTTCAATTCTGTCAGAGTTGTAGTTCAAGAGTAACTGAATGATAAAATATCCCCCTCCGCCCCTTTTACCTAGTGTAAGCACCTCCCCTCAGATGTGGAATTTGGTCTCTTGACCGGACAGATCACAGCAAGGGACAATCTTCTTACTGTGAGAACAATACGAAGATTGTCCCTCTCTGCGATCCATCTGGACAGTCTTGCTGCTCTGAGGGGGGTGGGTGGGAGGGGTATACTTTATCATACAATTACTCTTGAACTACAACTCTGACAGTATTGAAATAACACTCTCCATGGCACAAATACTATGAAGATTAATTGGAGCCGCTTTTATTTTGAAGCATTACTATCCCTTTAAGGTCTGATTCATTGCAAAAAGATCAGGTGGGGACATTTGTACCTGGCAACAAGTCACATTTTTGTTATTTAAAAGTAGACTTGCCACCTCGAATCTTTGCTTAGTTGAAACTTAAATCTGTATATATCTATTGTAGTGTTTATCCCCCCCCCCCATCCCCGTGAGTAAAACAAGGGTACTTCCACTGCCGAAAGGTGTTTTATTCAGAAATGATTACAGCTCAAGCTTGAATTTTTTTAGGCGTAGTATCAGATGACCACAAATCTCCACACGACGGTGTAGCAACAGCGCCACTGTATAATTTCAGGCCACTGTGATACTACACTTAAAAAATTCAAGTTTGAGTTGTAGTAACCTTTGAATAAAAAACACCTTTCAGCAGTGGGAGTGCCCTTGTTTTACTCAGGGGGATAAATCCCACAACATATTTCTTTATACATTTAAAGTATTACTATCCCTTTAAAACTCCCTACGTATTATGTTAGCAGATGTATAATTTACGATTCATATTAACTTTTATTTTCTGGAGAAATTCAAGTGTCTCAGTGCAGCACAGAGTTTAATTAGTGTAAGAAACCAAACTGAAAAGCTTAATTAGCATACGAATGCGCTGGAAAGCTTCATTGGCATACGGTACTGAACTCTGAGAGCTCTCCATACAGAAATAAACGCGTGAATGTTCTGCACTACGCATCTGCTGGTCTTCTGGCAAACATGATATATAGGAAGTTTTTAACAGGGACATTTTCATAAAAAGAATTATAAATGTTTCACATACAGGAAATGGAATCGTAGACCGCATTTTATTTTGTACTTAATGAGAAAGTTCCAAAATATCTCAGTATAAAGTTGAAGTTGGCCACTTTTGATCAGGGCTGTTAAATAATAAAATAAAAATGCTAAAACCGTAAACTGCAATAATCGATTTGAGATTAAAACCCACCCAGTTCAGTTCACTGAAATTCCTATTTCTTAGTTTACCAAAATGAAGGCTGTCCAAGTTCAGTACTCAAGGACCACCAACAGGACAGGATGTAAGGATTTCCCTGATGAAGCACAGGTGAGTTCATCACAATGTACGATCCACTGATTAACTCATATATGCTTATAATCAGGGAAATCCTTACATCCTGGCCTGCTGGTGGCCCTTGAGGACTGAATTTGGACAGCCCTGACCTAAATAATCACATACATTGCCCTCCTCGCTTGTATAAACAAAGAAAAGTGAAATTGTCATGCACAGCCGACTCTAGATGAATGGGAAAACCAAATTTGTATTATATTTAAGAGTTTATGGACATAAACTTTTTTTTTTCAAATGCTGGCTAAAAACACATTAAAGGGATAGCAATACTTTGTTTTAACTTTATTTTGTAGGCATTAAAAAAATATGAAGAATGATATGTCTTATCTCTCAAACCTTTATGGTTTGAGAGATATTCACAATTAAAGTTTCCCCTCCCGCCCCTTTTACCTAGTGTAAGCCATCTCTTCTCAGATGTGGAATCCAGTCCATAGACCAGACAGATAACAGAAGGGGACAATCTTCTTCTTATGAGAACAATGAAAGCCCTGCCCCCCTTGACAAGTTTTTCAGGATTTTCCCTTATCTTAATTGAAGATTGTCCCTCTCTGCAGTCTACCTGGGCACCTCCCTTCTGATCTGGTTGAGCAGTGTTACATCAGTAAAAGGGGCAGGAGGGGAATACTTTGTCATTGAATTACTCTTGAACTACAACTCTGACAGAATTGAAATAACACTCTCCAAAGTCCAAATACTATGATGATTAATTAGAGCTGCTTTTATTAGGAAACATTACTATCCCTTTAAAGTGATAGTAATGTCTTTTAAAAACATAAAATATTGTAGATATTAAAAAATAAACTAAATAATACCAGCCCCATCTCTCAAACCATAAAGGTTTGAGAGATGGGGCTGGAATTATTTATTACCACTGATGTTAGCTGTAAATCTGACATTAGGAGATGCGTGTCAGCAGACTAGAGGCGGTTCTTCAGCAGAGCCAAAATAACAGAATATAAAAAGAAATACTTCAATGGAACAGTCTACAAAGTGTTGTTGCAAACCAGGCACACTTTGTAGACCGTTCCAGTGATGTATTTATTTTTACATTCCTGTATTTCGGCTCTGCTGAATAGACGCCTGCCGGTCCCCGGGCCAGGATCTCCTGCTGTCAGCTTACATCTGGTTTGAGAGATGGGACTGGCATCATTTTGTTTATTTATTTATTTAATATCTACAATATTTTTTTGACATTACTAACCCTTTAGACTTAACCCCTTAAGGTCCAGCGATCCCAGGGTGTCTGGTCCTTTAAGGACCAGATAGACGACTTCGACGTGCCGTCCGACGTGACTGATCACGTGGGGCGGCACGTCAAAAGAAGGACGGAAAGATCGCTCCGGTCTTGGAGCAATCAATTTCAGTCCACGGTATTACTCACAGCGCTCCTGCAGGAGCGCGGTGAGTAAGAGTACGTGATGTACCAGGACCGTCACTGGTCCTTAAGTGCCAGACCAGCGTGACGGTCCGGGTACGTCACAGGACGCGAAGGGGTTAAAGGGTATGATCCCTATAATTTTGGTGAGAATATCCCTTTAATTATGTTTTCAGATATGCAAACGAATAGAATCTGTATGGAAGGAAATATAGGCCAGGCTTGAGGGCCACAAATGGCACTTGAATCTTAATCTGGACATCACTTGGTCAGATTTTTTCCCCTTTTGCTACACAGCTTGTGAGGACCTCGGACTCTTAAATCTGCCTCTAAATTTTACCAGTGATTATAGAAAAAGGTTTCCAGATAGATTTATGCAGTTACAGTAAAAGCAATATGGATTTTGACCGCTTGAAATGCAAACAGGCCTTTTCCCTGTTATTATGGTCAATAAAAAATAAGAAAACACTAGGTTTTACTAGAACGTGAATCTTAAAGCCATTCAAACTCTATTTCAATGTGTTTTTGAGAGCAAAAAGCGACACTGAAGAACGCAGAAAATGTGTATCATTTTACATAACTCACATAAATGTCAGACAAGAAAATAGCATGCTCCAGCGTTTAAGCTGTTACCCTCAGAAATGCTGCAAGGCTGGAGTGAAAGAAAATGGGATATCGTGTTTCTAGGAGCGAAAATTACACATCTTGGTATTGGGAAACGCAATACTAGAGAAAAGTTCCTAAATATCGAAGGAAAAAAGGTTTTCTAACCATTCACTAAGTCAGATGATAGGAATTGTAGTCTATCGTCCTCCTGCAGCTATCTGAACATGTGGTCCGATAGCTGGAGAACCGCAGGTCACCCACACTATGCACCAATCTGGGGGTAGATAACCGCTCTCTCGAGTTATTGAGGAATAACCAAAGTGGTGGTTTAACCCTTTGAGTGCCAGAGGGGTATGCAACGCATTGCCGAGCAATGCGTTGTGTACCCCTCTGGCACTCAAAGGGTTAACAGCTTCAGACACAAAGGTTGCATACCCTGCCCCAATCAGCAAGAACACAAGGCTGCGTTCACACGGGCACCTTATTTGTGGCACAGAAATCTCATGAAAGTTCTAGATACATTTTACATGCAGTTTTTGACAAGGGTTATATTTCTCTGAATATCCTTTGCTCCGTGTAAACATCAAAACAGAAAACATGAAAAACTTTGCAATTTGTGCAATTCTATTGCAATTTTTGCAGAATGCCACAGAAATAAATTAGTACAAAATTGCCTTGAGTTAATGCACTGCTAAACAAGTGTTGCACCATGATGTGTTTTCCTGAAATGTACTAAAATATATGGTCTGTGTGCCCACGTTACAGGAGGATCAATAGGAGATGCACTGCATTTTTTCAGGTATTACTATTTCAGACATGATTTGGTGTAAAATCTTAAAATTCGGATTTATACAATTTAAAAGTTATAGACATGGAAAGGCATCGATGTAGCGTGAGAAAGATGGAGAACATACCCTGAACAGTCTTATGCGGTTTACCCTTCGTGAAATGCAAAAGATTGTTTAAGGGCCTCTATCCTGCCATGCTTGTAACTCTAAACCCATGCCTTTTCATGGTAAGTAACTTTTAAATTATTTAAATATTGGAATTTTAAGATTTTACACCGATTCATGTCTGAATCTTTAAGTCTTAGAGTGCGAGTGCATCCGTTTCTATGAGGTATGTAATATGTGTGAAAAGTCACTGACCATGAGCGAAGAACTCTCATTGTGATTACAGACAAGTTCCGTTACCGCGACTTTCTGAATCTCTCGCCCTTAAAGTGATATAGTGCAGATATCTGTATCCTTGCTTAAAAGGGAGCTGTGCAAGAGGCATGTTATTTTGATTGCATCACCTGGTTTGAGAACCACTGCTCTAAGATGGGGGCACTCAAACCTGTCCTCAGCCCCAACCCCACCAACAGTGCATGCTTCCAGGATATCCTCAATCAAGTACAAGTGAATGTTAAAGGGATAGTAATACTTAATTATGTCTAATCCCTATATTAAAGTCCTATTAAAAAATAAATGTACTGCCCCCAGTGTCATCTCTCAAACCCTTATGGTTTGAGAGACGATCGGTCCTAAAGTTGCCTTCTCCTTCCCCATAGTTCTAGCTGACTGCAGGGAAGCCTGTCATACGACTGTCAGGCGGCTCTGCAGCACAGCCAAGATCGTGTTAATAAAAAAGAAATATTTCACTAAAATGGTCTTCTACGTGTGCTTGGTTTGCAAGCACACGTAGAAGACCGTTTTAGTGATTTATTTTTTTTTTTCCACTTAACGTGATCGCGGCTCTGCTGCAGAGCCGCCTGATGATCTAAGAACGGATTTCCCTTCAGTCATCTACAACGCTGACTTCGGGAGGGGGGGGGGGGAAGAGCGCAACTTTAGAAGCGATCATCTCCCAAACCATAAAGGTTTGAGAGATGACACTGGGGGCAATACATTTATTTTTAATTGGACTTTAATATAGGGATTAGTAATAAGTATTACTATCCATTTAACTCAGGCAGATGTTTCAGCAGGGATAAGCAACTTGAGACCTTTCAGACTACTACTCCCATCATTCCTTGCCAATGATAGGAGTTGTAGGGTTTCAGCAGCTGGAGGGCCTTTTCTTGGCCCACCGCTGTCCTACAGAATGACTGAACCACCAACTGATTCACCTGTGGTCACGTGAGTAGATCCCGAATACCCATACCATGTGCTGAGGACAGGTTTAAACAACCCTGCTCCAAGTCACGTGTCTCAAACAGCATTCCTAGGGGGATGAAACACTGTAGGGTTTCAGGAATATTCCTCATTATGTAGAGGTGCCATATTTCAATGATTCTGAATTAATCAAACGTTCAAAAAAAAAAAAAAAAAAAAAAAAAAAAAATCAGGAGTATCCCAAAAATACGCACTGTTTTAGTCCTTTAAGAATGCAGTTTGAGATCCCTGGTCTAAGCCATTAAAATACAGCTACCCCAATCCCCAAAGCACATCCATCAACAGAGTGACACAGCAACAGATGGAAATTCACCTTTTTCTCTTTCCTATTAAATTGCAGACTTTTTTTTTTCATCGTTAGCATGCCAAAGAAATGTGAAACATTGTTATGACAAGCAACCATTTCCATTCAGGAGCTTAATTATAGCAAAAACATACTGTTCTACTTTATTAATGCTTTTAAAATGTTCTAGATTTAATTTGCATTTAAAACGAGTAGCGTTTCAGAACACTCAGAACAGTACGTGTTACGCCATGCTCACACAGGTGACTTCAGAGCGTTATTAATGTTTCAGTAAACACTCCCTTGGGAAACAGCTTGCCACCAATGGTGCGTTTCATGGGTGATTTCTGCCTCACAGAAAGCATCATAACTCCATGTGCTGCAATTTGGATGTTCGCGTGCACTGGGAATATCCAGGTTCAAGCATGCAGATCTGCAGTGGGCAATGGGTGTCTTCACAGATCATTAAAGTGTTAGTAATGTCTAAAAAAAACTTTTTTGCATTTAGAAGCGCTTAAAAAGCTGATCGAAATGCAAAAAAACGTATCTCTTAAACCGCTATGGTTTAAGAGATACGGGCGTTTAAAGTTCGATTTCTCCTACTGACAGCTGTAAAGCTGTCAGCAGGAGATCCATGTCGGTCGACACGGAGGCGCTTGAGAAGTGCCGAGATCTCGTTACTTACACGGAATCCCTTCATTGGAATGGTCTAAAACGTGTGCTTAGTGTTCAGGCACACGTTTTAGACCATTCCAATGAAGGGATTCTGTGTAAATAACGAGATCCCCGCACTTCTCAAGCGCCAGCGTGTCGACCGACACGGATCTCCTGCTGACAGCTTTACAGCTGTCAATAGGAGAAATCAAACTTTAAACGCCCGTATCTCATGGCGGTTTAAGAGATACGGTTTTTGCATTTAGATCAGCTTTTTAAGCTCTTCTAAATGCAAAAAAAGTTTTTTTTTTAGACATTACTAACACTTTAATGAGGAATTCTTTTGGACAAGATGCTGTTCACACGTGGTATCGGAATAAAACACTGCCATCGCCCATTTAGGCCAACCTTGTAACACCTCTGCCACATCCCCAATGTGAGTGAATTGCTAGGGGCAACTCGGAATATTGGAGGTAGCCATAGGCATCCAGAAATGTGCTAAAAACGGAGTGCAGCCAAGTGTGTGTGTGTGTGTGTGTGTGTGTGTGTGTGTGTGTGTGTGTGTGATGCAACTCAACGGCTGTATTCAGGAAAATAAAAAGGGGAACAAGTCTGACATACTAACTGTACCATAGGGGACAAACACCCTAAATCTTAATTGATTTAAAGGAGCAGTAAACTTTTTTTAATGAAAAAATATATATTTTTGGGATTTTCCTATTGAGTAAAATAAGGGTACTCCCACTGCTGAGAGATTTATATTTACAGAGTTATTACCGTTTAAACCCATGTTTTTTTACATTAGCAGTGTCCTCTAGTGGTCAAATTCCAATTAGTTTTCCTGTTAGATTATAATGGAGAGGAAAGTCAGAGACATACAGTTCTCCATAGAATGTGATAGAAACTGCTGAGTCACTTCCTGTCAGTTAGAACTATCAGGAAGTAAACACAGTAAATTCACTTCCTGGTTATTTAAACTGCTATAAATTTTGAATAAAACATCTGACAGCGATGGGAGTGACCTTGTTTTATTCAGCAGGAAAAGCTCTATAAAATACGTGTTTTCATAAATAAAAGTTTACTGCTCCTTTAAATGGGACTCTAACCTCCTGCCATCAACCCTCCCTTTCCCGGTTAACTCAATAGACAGGTCATAATTCTCTCATCTGCATCTGCGAACATGTACTGGTAGATCCATGATTCTCAATCACATGTAAAACACAAGCACAGTAACAATGAAAAATGAGGAACAGCAGCAACAGTTAAAAATGAAAGAAATAAACCTGACATTTAAATTTTTCCATACCAGATTGGTACCCAGCACGTTTCACACATTTGGCACTTTCTTCAGTTAACAGATGATTAAAAAGTCTGGAAGCTTTGATCGTTTCAAGCAACATTCTCCATAAAAAAATTATATATATATAGAAAAAGTAATGGATATTAAACATGATCATTCTCTGAAATATTTAACTTCTTAATCTTAACATTTCTATTTAAAGGGAAAGTAATACTTTATTTTAAGCTTCTTTAATATTCCACACATTAAAAAATTAAAGTAAACAATGTAAGTCCCGTTGCTGTAAGTTTTAGAGTTATATTATTCCAAACTTCTCCCCTCCTGCCCCTTTTACACACATCAGCGCTCTAGGTGGCAGACTTCGATCCTGGTTTCGGGACCGGACAGCTTTTCTACAGAGCCGAAATAGCGTTGTATACAAAGACATTCTTCATTAGAATGTTCTACAAAGTATGCCTGGTTTGAGACAGGCACACTTTGGAGAACGTTCTAATGAAGAATGTCTTTGTATACAACGCTATTTCGGCTCTGCAGAAAAGCCATCCTGTCCCGGAACCAGGATCTAAGTCTGTCAGCTAGAGCGCTGACGTGTGTAAAAGGGGCGGGAGGGGAGAAGTTTGGAATAATATAAATCTAAAACTTACAGCAACGGGACTTACATTGTTTACTTTAATTTTTTAATGTGTGGAATATTAAAGAAGCTTAAAATAAAGTATTAATTTCCCTTTAAAGGGATAGTAATACTTAAGTATTACTAATCCCTATAGCAAAGTACTACTTAAAAAAAAAAAAAAAACATATTTCCCCCAGTGTCATCTCTCAAACCTTTATGGTTTGAGAGATAAACGCTTCTAAAGTGGCCCTTTCCCTCCCCCTTCCCCGTAGTCAGCATTCTAGCTGACTGAAGGGAAATCCGGTCAGAGATCATCAGAGAAAGAATTAAAATATAAGGGTCAACAAGTATCTTTGGTGTCACTGACAACTTATAAGATATGACAGGAGCCCACAAATGGTCATATCATGTATAATGGAACTTTAATAGGTCAGCACATATGAATGATTTATTTTGTATTTTTTTTTCTTTTTTTAAATACTCTATGAGCAAAATAATACAGACTCTGCATGACGACCAACATCTTGGAAGCTTGAGACATTTCCAATGCACGGCTTGTCAGTGTGCTGTATACACCACGAGAGCTCAAGGTTAAGCCCCACATCACCTTTAGCCTATTATTAAACGTATTGGCAGCCTTGGAAATAGTTTAGCTCCAAGATGTTGGAATATACAGAGAATCCATTGAGACTGAAAACTGTGCAGAAAAATGCTTAGGGCATCATTCACAGGACTAGGCAGGCAAATAAATAAATCCCAAAGACAAGTAAGAAATGATTAATTTCTCCAGTAACTCTGCATCTCCTGACTAGTAACTTTTTTCCCCGTGACTGGAGAACCTCAATTATATTTTTGTACCTCTATTCAGTCAAATAGAGATCTGTCTCAGTGGTTGTACAGAAGAGAGAAGTGGGATATCTTACCCCAGTAATCTGTCCCCCGGCCACCATAAGCTGAGTCTGGGGTATGGCCGCCTGAAGTGAAGGCTGCTGGGAAGGCTGGATTGTTTGCGGAGGTTCCCCAGGTTCTTCTTTAAATTTAGTCTATAAACAAATCCATATAATCATTATTATTAAAGGGAAAAATGAAAAGAAAAAAAAAAAAAAAAAAAGTCAATTTGATACTTTTATCGACTAACTAAGCAGATTTAGGATGCAAGCTTTCAAGACCTCTTACGCCTCTTCCTCAGGGATGTTTTAACATGCCTGAGGAAGATACCTAAGAGGTCTTGAAAGCGTGCATCTGAAATCTGCTTAGTTAGCCAATAAAGGTATCAACTTGACTATATTTGGCTCCTGTATTTCTACAGCTAACAGTAGCAGCTCTCATAGGTTACTAAAAAAATAATGCATTATTTCATGCTTAAAACAGAAGTTTTATTATTCTGAATGGTCAGTAGACTCATAATATTAGAGAATAAAACACTTTTAGGGCTCCCTAGCCAAGTAAAAGAAAGGTGTTCCATCTATTGTCAAGTTCCAACTTTATACCACACATTTTTTCCTCCTCATTTTTTTTGTGTAACATTTTGTGATGAGCTGGTTTCTGTTGCTATGCAACTTGCGCATGTGTCAAGAAATAGCATCAGATAGCAAAAGAAACAGTGGCAATTGGCCACACAAAAAAAAAAAAATAATAATTACATTTTGTATTACAATTACTTTCGAATATAACATCTCCCGGCAGTAGGACTACTGTTTTACTTGGCAGAAAAGCACTACAATAATTATTTTTTTCATAAAAAGTTTTCTTGTACCTCTAAGACAGTGCTGACCAAGTTCAGTCCTCAAGGGCCAACAACAGGCCAGGATTTAGGGATTTTCCTAATTAAGCCCTCAAGGGCCAACAACAGGCCAGGATTTAGGGATTTTCCTGATTAAGCACAGGTGAGTTAATCTGATTATCCCACCTGTGCTTAGTCCGGGAAATCCTTAAAGGGATAGTAATGTTTCAAAACAAAAGCAGCTCCAATTAATCTTCATAGTATTTGGGACATGGAGAGTGTTATTTCAATAGTGTCAGAGATGTAGTTCAAGAGTAACTGAATGATAAAGTATCCCCCTCCCGCCCCTTTTACTGATGTAACACTGCTCACCTCAGAACAGCAAAGTGGTGTCCAGATGGCTTGCAGAGAGGGACAATCTTCAGTTAGCATAAAGGAAAAACCTGTCAAGGGGGGCAGGGTTTTCATTGTTCTCACATTAAGAAGATTGTCCCTCGCTGGGAGCTGTCTGGTCTTAAGAGGTGGATTACACTAGGTAAAAGGGGTGGGAGAGGGATATTTTATCAATTACTCTTGTACTACAACTCTGACAGTATTGAAATAACACTCTCCACGGTCCAAATATTTTGAAGATAAATTGGAGCTGCGTTTATTTTGAAACATTACTATCCCTTTAAATACTGGTCTGTTGGTGGCCCTTGAAGACTGAACTTGGACAGTCCTGATCTAAGACAAAGGCAATTCCATGTCAAATAATGCCTACAGTATATTCCTGTAAACAACAGACTCACATGTGTGATGACTGCAAGGTTGAAGTGAATCTATCACCTTAAAGGGATATTTTATTTTGTAGGCATTAAAAAAAACATGAAGAACGATACAAGTCTTATCTCTCAAACCTTTATGGTTTGAGAGATATTCACAAGCAAAGTTTCCCCTCCCGCCCCTTTTTCCTAGTGTAAGCCATCTCTTCTCAGATGTGAATCTGGTTGTATGACAGGACAGATAACAGAAGGGGACAATTTTCTTTGTATGAGAACAATGAAAGCCCTTCCCCCCTTGACAAGTTTTTCAGGTTTTTCCCTTATCTTAATTGAAGATTGTCCCTCTCTGCAGTCTACCTGGGCTCCTCCCTTCTGATCTGGCTGAACGGGGGGGGGGGATACTTTGTGAATATCTCTTAAACCATAAAGGTTTGAGCGATAAGACTTCTATCATTCTTCATGTTTTTTTAATGCCTACAAAATAAAATAAAGATAAAATGAAGTATTACTATCCCTTTAATTCAAGTTTGCATATTTGAAAATTGCATTAAAAACTGCCTATAGGTCATGTTAACCAAAAGTCCAGCAGACATACAGTTCAGGAGATATTCCCACTTTTTTCATATGCTAATGTATGCTAATTATTCACATGCAGCATGTCATGTTTTCATATGCTAATTAAGCAAATCACTTATGTTGAATATGCTAATGAAGCCTTTTCAGTGATGTGTCATATGCTAATAGAGGTTTCAGTGATGTTTCATGTGATAATGCAGCTCTGTGCAGTACCAGAAATGTTTAGTGTCACTTTGTACAGAAAGTACAGTGTGAATATCTCCTAAACTGTACATCTGCTTTTTGGTTAACATGACTTTTGGTTAACATGACATATAGGCAGTTTTTAATGCAGTTTTCAAATTTGCAAACTTCAATTAAAGGGATAGTAATGTTTCACAAAAACAGCAGCTCCAATTAATCTTCATAGTATTTGAGCCATAGAGAGTGTTATTTCATTACTGTGAGGGTTGTAGTTCAAGAGTAATTGAATGATAAAGTATCCCCCTCCCGCCCCTTTTACCTAGACCAGATCACATTAATGGTCAGTATTCTTACTGTGAGAACAATGAAAGCCCTGTCCCCCTTGACAAGCTTTTCAGGTTTTTCCCTTATCTTAATTAAAGATTGTCCCTCTGTGCAATCTACCTGGGCACCTTCCTTCTGCTCTGGATGAGCAGTGTTACATCAGTAAAAGGGGTGGGAGGGGGATACTTTGTCATTCAATTACTCTGGAACTACAACTCTGACAGAATTGAAATAACACTCTCCAAAGTCCAAATACTATGATGATTACTTAGAGCCGCTTTTATTATGAAACATTACTATCCCTTTAAGGTGATAGATCCACTTTACACCCTTAACCCTCAGAGTGCCAGGGACTTTTCAAACGCATTCCTCCCTGGTAATCAGAGGCTTAAGGACCAGAAGTAGTACACTGCAACAGTTCCTATGTCCTTAACCCTCTGAGTGCCACAGGAGTATTTGAAGCATTACTTCACAATGAATTGGATACCTGCTGGCACTAAATGGGTTACAGGAACGTTATGATTTAAATGACCTGGGGTCACACACACAAGTGTCTCGCACTCCATGCTAGGCTCTCTAAACATTTTTACTGGTTTTCTTTTTTGTTTAGAGGTTGTTCGATACATTGGGTTGAGCAGTCTTTTTTTTTCGGGGTTAAGCTAATTGGAGCCTTGAAAGTATTGGAATTGGGAGCCCCCACAGACCATAAATAAAATGCTCTGTGGGGGCTTCCAGTTCTGCTATTTTCAGCTCTCAAATTACCAGATCTTACCCCCCCCCCAAAAAAAAGAAACGGACTGCTCAACGTAATGTATTGAGCACCCTCTAAACAAATAACGCATCCCAACTTAAAGAGGTGTGTATTTATTTATATATATATATATATATATATATATATATATATATATATATATATATATATATATATATATATATAAAGACTGACTGAAATCTGGAAAAAAGGGGAAGAACGTGGACAAATCCCACCCACAGAGATTGCATTCAGAATCTCCAACCTATATACTGGACTCTCTTCAACCAATATAATTGTGACTGCTCGTGTTGATTATAAAGTAACAATAAATTACATGCAAAGTGTTCCAGTTGATCTCTGCATCTCTAGGAACCTGGGTCCTCTCCCCAGAACCACTTTTTGGGGCGATTTACATTATTTGCTCTGGAGGATGCTCAGCAAGTGTAGTTTTCATCTTGTCTTTTGTGTATATGTACGTATTTATATATTTTCTAGTATGGAGATAATAAATATTTTTGGGCACAGGAGAGTGCCTCCATGGTTTCGCCCCCCTCCCCCCGATTTCAGTCTCCCGTTACCAGAGCAATTTTGATTGTGTGTCTATGAAGTGACAGCTCTGCATTGTCTTTAAATGGGCCGAGATAAAAAAAACTTTCTAAAAAGAAGAAAAGTGTGTGCTAATCTCAGTACATTAACAGCATTATCCTGGGGGTGATGGGGGTGGGGGGAGGGAGACAAGTAAAGCGGAACTGCCACCCAGTCAAAATATTGCCCCACATAATTGCTCATCTGGTGACTAGCTGCTTAGAAAGCTAGTCGCCAGAATTATTACCAGATTAAAGAGAAATCACTATTCTTCCTGGACTGACAGCAGGACAGAGAGCGGACATCTTTCCATAGTGACGTCCCCATTTGGAGCCAGCCGGCTCCTAGCAAAGCCACCTAGACCTGGCTGGGACTGACAGTGCAGGCGTGCGGACGTCTCTATGGCAAGATGTCCGCGCTCTGTCCTGCTGTCAGTCCAGGAAGAATAGTGATTTCTCTTTAATCTGGTAATAATTCTGGCGACTAGCGCTACTGAACAGCTAGTCGCCAGATGGGCAATTATGTGGGGAAATATACTTATTGGGTGGTAGTTCCGCTTTAACCAGCTGTGTCTATGGGCCATACGTTCAAAAGAAAAGTGGATGAGTTTTGGGCCAAACCACTTGCATTACATGGGAGAACTAAATATCCCCCCCATTGATATCATTGGGGATTTTGTTTTTTTAAGTCTTACCTATACTGCAACTGCTTTGCCGTCTGAACCCACAGCCCTATATACAGTAGTCTACGCATGCATTAAAATGTAAGATTAGGATTACATGACAGGAACCCAACATAAAATAACTGCATTTTACAGGCAACAAACTGGAAGTACATGATAATTCAAATTATATAACCCAATTTATTTTTTATATAGGATTTGCCAAAAGAGAGATTTGAGAATATCTAGAATCATGTTATTAAAGCCTTGAGGATTACAAAGGTATAATGTATTGTGTTGCAAAACACTCTGGTCCCTATGGGGTTAAAGCAGGCCTGTCACTTTAAGACAAGTTTTCTTAATTTTAAAGATCATTAAAAATGGAGTATACGTTGTTCTAGGGATTCATTTGTTATATAAAAGGATTTTTGAGAAATAAACCTCTCTCTGCACAGTGTGACACTTTATGATGATTAGTGTGTGAGCTGGGGAAGCGATACCTCACACTGCGCTATGAATGACTCTAGACGGAGCCCCCCCCCACACACGGAGGGCATTCCTAACAGCACAGCGAGAAGCGTTTGGCCTAGAAAAGAAATAATTAGCATACTGCGCAGGGAATTAGCATAAAATGCCACACTGTGTCCTAAAGGTTAATTTCTCAAAAACCAATTATTTTCAGAAAACTAATTAGTGTAACATGCAGAGAGACTTTAAACCTCTGTGCAGCTAACTTTACAGTGACAAGTCCTCTGGTTTTAACCCACTGAGTGCCTTAGGGGTACGTAACGCATTGCAGAGCAAAGCATTGCATACCCCTCGGGCACTCAAAGGGTTAACCCTTTGAGTGCCAAATAGGTGTCCCATATATTAGGGCTGGTAAAATCCATTGGTTTTAAAAAGTAATACAGATAAAACATACATTTAAATAAAATATATGCATTTATAAACTGTAAAGTTCACATTTTATAACTTTTTTTTTTTTGCTCTACCAGCCCTTTAACGATCAGCCATGTGAAACACCCACCTCTCTAATCTCGAAAGAGTTAACCCCTTAAGGACCCATGAAGGTCTTGGCAAGCTAAAAGGACCCATGACGTGCCATGACCGTCATGGATTTCAGGGCTCCCTGCGTGGCTGCACGGTGATCAGGGAGCCCTGAACCAGATGCACAAATAAATCGGCCGTGATCCTTAAAGCGGGACTTTCAGGTAGTAATCAAGTGTCCCTTCAATAATTAAACATATGGCGATTAGCATCATAATACATGTATTACCTCTGTAAAGTGCCACATTCAGAGATGACGGCCAGGTTAGTGGAGTCTGCGTGCCTGCGCCGTCAGTCCTTCCGGTTACCTTGTGGCACACTGCAATGCTTCTTTGGGGAGACTGGGACTGACAGCTCAAGTGCGCAGACAAGATGTCTGCACTGATGCCTAATTTCCAGTCTCTGAAGATGAAAGATTTCTTTAGAATGTGGCACTTTAAAGGGATATTAATGTTTCATAATAAAAGCAGCTCTAATTAATCATCATAGTATTTGGACTTTGGAGAGTGTTATATCAATTCTGTCAGAGTTGTAGTTCAAGAGTAATTCAATGACAAAGTATCCCACTCCTACCCCTTTTACTGATGTAACACTGCTCAGCCAGATCAGAAGGGAGGTGCCCAGGTAGACTGCAGAGAGGGACAATCTTCAATTAAGTTAAGGGAAAAACCTGAAAAACTTGTCAAGTGGGGCAGGGCTTTCATTGTTCTCATAGGAAGAAGATTGTTCCCTGCTGTTATCTGTCTGCTCTTTCAACCAGATTCCACATCTGAGGGGAGGTGGATTACACTAGGTAAAAGGGGCGGGAGGGGGATACTTTATCGTTTAATTACTCTTGAACTACAACTCTGACAGTAATGAAATAACACTCTCCATGACCCAAATACTATGAAGATTAATTGGAGCTGCTGTTTCTTTTTTTTTTTTTAAACATTACTATCCCTTTAAAGAGGTAATACATGTATTATGATGCTAGTCGCCATATGTTTAATTATTGAAGGGCCACTTGATTACTACCTGAAAGTTCCGCTTTAAGGATTTAATGACCCTGCCGACATGTAATTACATAAATCAACTACAATAAACAATGTTCAATACTGTACATTTTATCAGTATAATGTAAAAGAAACTGTATTATTTGATTATGGAAAAATCAAAATATTTTAGTGTTTTTCTTGCAGTGTAAAATGAGTCTATCTATTGAAGATGTACGATTCTTTATTCAAAAGGCATAGCTTAAAGGGATAGTAATGTCAGAAAAAAGTATTAACTATATGGTAGATACAATTAAAAGAGAGTACTTGCACTTATTCGAATCTCTCAGATCGTTATTGTTTGAGAGATATAGGAAAATAAAGTTCTCTGGTCCCTCCCCTTTCTGCTTGACGAGCTGTAAAGCTATCAGAAGCAGATTCTGGTCGCTTGACCAGATGCAGCTCTTCAGCAGCGTCGATATAACGATATCTAAAGATAAATACTTCATTGGAATGGTCTACAAAGTAGGCTTGCAAACCAGGTACACGTTGTAGACATTTCTGATTAAGTATTGATTTTTAAGTATTGCTATGTCAGAGCTGCTGAAGAGCCGCCGTCTGATCCAGGAACTAGAATCTGCTTCTGACAGCTTTACAGCTCGTCAAGCAGAAAGGGGAGGGACCAGAGAACTTTATTTTCCTATATCTCTCAAACCATAAGGGTTTAAGAGATATGAATACGTGAAAGTAATCTCTTTTACTTGTATATACCATATAGTTAATACTTTTTTCTGACATTATTATCGCTTTAAATTTCCATGGTTTTTAAAATCAAATTTTTAAATACATGAATTTCTTCAAAGATGCAAAAGGGGGAGGAAAAAAAAAAAAAAAAAAAAAGTTGTGGTCTGGTTTGCTCTGTAATAACTTCTGCAGGAAGCAGGTCCCAGCAGGGAAGTATCCTTGTTTCAACACAGGAGGAGCATAAACACAATAAGAACTTTTATGTACTAAAGCATCGTTATTTCTATGATCAACACACTTAATTGAATAATTTAACCCTTCGAGTGCCAGAGGGGTGCGCAACGCATTGCAGAGCAATGCTTGCACACCCCTCTGGCACTCAAAGGGTTAATTATCTATGACCATTTTATCGCACGCTTCACCACTATTAAGTTTATGAACTTGGGAACACAATGACAAACAATATTTGTAAAAACTTTCAGGAACCGATATACATAAGTTCAGGGTTGGGCAACCCGAGACCCTCCAGCTGAGGACTACAACTCCCATCCTCCCCTATTTTTTTTCCCCACTACCTGCCTTACGCACCATGGAAGCTGAATGTAAGTTCTAACTACCTCCAGGGACAGTAACACTATGGGGCATATGCACCAATCAAAAGTGGAACAATCTGTCGAATAAATGCATCATAGGGGGGATACAAGAAAAAAATTCTCCTGGACTTAAATGGGAATCCATATGATGCGTGCGACGATTCAAAAGTGAACCACTTAAATGGGCTTTTTAACCTCTTGTATACAAGAGAGGTCTCCGACATGTTTGGAAGCAACGCTGTGGAGATTCTCTCTAGCATTAAAGGTTTTAAAATCCCATTTAAAAGCAATGTTTGTTTTTTTTTTCTTTTCTCTTCCTACTGCCGTTATCCCTTTAATGACCAGAGGGGACCCCTTTGGTCATTAACCCTTTGAGTGCCCGAGGGGTATCCAGTGGATTAAAGTGCTGTATGTTGTATTAGACATTTTTTTTTTTTCTGTAAAATAAATCCGTTTTCAGAAATTAAACACCATCAAATTAAACATCGTTCTTTCACAGCACAGAGTGGCCCTTCAGGCTAACTCCCTGCACAGTGTGCTAATTAGGTCTGTTGCAGGTCAAACCTCCCTCTCTGTGATAGTAGAAATGAGAGGGTTGTTACTGTCACGTGAGAGATTTTTTTTTTTCCCCCCATAGCCATCTGGGGAGGTACTTAACCCTTTGAGCACCAGAGCGGTATGGAACGCATTGCTCTGTAATGCGTTCACTACTCCTCTGGCACTCAAAGGGTTAAATGTGATGCAACATTACCCAAGATGCAAGTGATGTCAGATGTTGGTTGTAAATTGGTGCCATAATCATTTAAAGATGTCTATGATTAAATGAGTAGTAAACTTTAAAGCGGAACTACAGCCCCTTGTAAACGTTGCCCCAAATATTTATCCATCTGATGACTAGCTGCCCAATAGTGCTAGTTGCCAGAATTATTACCGCGTTATTGAGAATCCTATACTGTTCCCGGACAGCCAGGAAACAGCACAGACATCTTTGCATAGTGACGTCTGCGCGCCTGCGCTGTCAGTCCCAGCCTGATCTAGGAGGCATTGTTAGGAGCCACTCGGTACCAAAAGGGACTGACAGCGCAGGAGCGAGGATGTCACTATGGAAAGATATCTGAGCTGTTTCCTGCTTGTCAATATCGGGAGCAGTAGCAGTTCTCAATAACACGGTAATAATTCTATAGACTTGCACTACTGAGAACCTAGTCACCAGATGGGTAATTATTTGCCACAAAGTTTAAGATGGGTGGTAGTTCTGCTTTAAAGGGATAGTATTCCTTTTAACAAATATTAATATTGTAGACATTAAAAATAGTAGTACAATGAGCTATGTCCCATCTCTCAAACATTTATAGTTTGAGAGTTTGAAGCATGTAAAGTTCCCACCCTCCCGGCAGTTTCACAGAAGTCTGCCCTCTAGCTGAAAGTAGCAGATTCACGTCACAGGACCATCCTGCGGCGCTTCAGCAGAGCCAAAAAAGCAAGATAAAGAAATAAATAATTCATTGGAATGGTCTACAAAGTGTGCCTGGTTTGCAAGCACACTTTGTAGACCGTTCCAATGAATTATGTATTTCTATTTTGGCTCTGCTGAAGAGCCGCAGGACGGTCCCGGGACCGGAATCTGCTTCTGTCAGAGGTGGGAGGAGGGGACTTTGCATGTTTGAGAAAGGGGACATAGCTCATTGTACTTCTATTTTTAATGTCTACAATATTAATATTTGTTAAATAAAAGCAATGCTATCACCTTAAGATATAAAAACATTGCAAGGCTTTTCCTGCTGAGTAAAACAAAGATACTGCCACTGCTGGGAGATGCGTCTTTCTAGGTTATTACAAGACAAGTCACTGACAACAGTTCTCCATAGAATGTGAAAGTAACAACTGCTGAGTCACTTCCTGTTGTTATGAACTTACAAGAATAAAACAACTGCTAGCAGCGGAAGAACCCTTGTTTTGATCAGCAGAAAAAAATATAGGGTTTTAGTGTTCCTACCTGTTAAATCCTTTTATCTTTAGCCCATAAGGAACACATATACCATGGGGTTGAGTCCCTCCTCCAGGAGGGCAGAACACCTCTCAAAAGACAGTCTTATGGGTGGAGACTCCCTCCTCTGGCTCAAACCTCCCCCCATTTACTAGCTAACTTCAAGAACTCTTTTGACCGAAGCCACACAAATAAACTAAGCAGGAAAGAGATGAAAATTTCCAGCTAGAAAAGACAATCAAAGGACTGCGCTGCCCAGAAAGGCAAGACCACAAATAAAAAGGTCCCTGGGTGGGAGACCTTTGTTCCACATGGACGAAAGATAAAAGGATTTAACAGGTAAGAACACTAAAATCCTATTTTCTCTTATACCCAATATGGAACACAGGTACCATGGGAATATACAAACACTAAGCCTCCTGGAAATGTGGGGGAAAAAAAAAAAAAAAAGAATGGACCTCATGCATGTCCCCATTATACTGGAGTTCCTCAGGACTGTCCAGTATTGGAATAGCCCAAGCGGCTGAACTTTCATAGCACAAGAACAAGAGCCAACAGGGCTCAGAAACTACTGAACAACAAATATGGCAGAACAAAGTTTGCAGGTCCCTAGACAGGCAGGACTGCCTGCAGTACCTTCCAGCCGAGGCCAGAACATAGACACTGTAGTGTTTGGTGAAAATATGCAAGGAGGACCAAGTAGCTGCCTTGCACAACTGCTCAGCTGAGGCCTGATTCTTGTAGACCCTAGAGGCCCCCCACACACCTAGTACAATGTGCAGTGATTGTAAAGGGAACAGGTTTGTTCCATATCTCATAAGTCTGGTCTATAGTAGCCTTGATTCAAGAGGTAACGGTGACCTTGGGAGCAGCCTGACCCGCTCTAGGACCCTCAGGGATGACAGACAATCTGCCTTGCAAAAAGGCTCAGTACGATGCACATACAATTTAAGGCAACGCACTACATCTAACAAATGGAGATCCTTCTCCCTGTCAGACTTAGGGTCAGGACAAAAAGAAGGCACAACCATCTCCGATTGATGTGAAGCTCAGAGACTAACCTGGGGAAAAACTCCTGAAAGGTTTGAAGCATCGCCTTATCCATATGAAACACAAGACAAAGCTTGCAACTCAGCGACTCTTTGCACCGAGACTAGTGCCAAGAGAAAAAACATCTTAAGAGTCAATTGATGAAGATATATGGAAGCTAGAGGCTTGAGAGGAGGCCTCTGCAAAACACCCACAGTTTAAGCTCCAATAGAGGAGTTGGAGACTTAAAGGAAGAGAAGGTATGAGCCAGCCCTAAAGAAAGACCTCAATATCTGGAATAGTCCACATCATCGTGCCACAGGTAACGCTGGAGTAAGAGGTCTGGCCTGGGAGGAAGTCCGTGTAGATCCTGAATCGAAAGACTGACCAAGTACGCAAACCACACTTCTCCTGGGGCAGTAAGAGGCAACCAGAATGACTGTTGCAGTGTCCTATTCTGATCTTCCGGAGTACCCCGAGTATGAGGGGAATCTGAGTAAACACATAAGCGAGGCAGAACTTCCATGGAATCGATATTGCATCCATGGAAAAGGCCAGATCGACTCCCTTCTGAGGTTGGAACCTTCCCATTGTCTCTGATGGCCATGAGATCTATCTTTGGCACACCCCACTGTTGCACAATTAGGTAGAACTCTTCCAGACTGAGTTCCCACTCCATTGGATCTACATCTTGGCAACAGGGGAAGTAAACCAGAGCGTTTTTGACCCCTGGAATGTGAACAGCTGAGATGGCTGAAACACTGGCCTCCACCCAACCAAGAATGTACCTCTCCTTGAACCAGCAGCTGTAGTGTGAGTGCCCCCTTCGTGATTTATGTTTGCCATAGCAGTGGCGTTGTCCGACTGCATCTTCAGTGATGTCCCCAGCAGGAGTGACGCCCAATAAATGAAGGCCAGCTGGATCACCCAGAGCTCCCGGACACTGAGGGACAAAAGGTGACCCAGAGCTGCACCCCAACCACTTAGGCTGGCATCCACTGTGACCAGGGTCCACTCAGAAATCAAAAAGGGTCTCCCTTGTTCCAGGTTTAGCCGATGCAACCAACACTGGAGGTCCCTTCTGGCCTCTGGAGAGAGGGATTTCTGGTGATCCAGATGCTCCGGATTCCTGGACAAGTTCTGGATAACATCTCTGTAGCGCTCACGTGTGAACCTGAGAGTAGAGTACAGCCTCCATTGTTGACACCAGTCTGCTGAGAACTCTCATGAACTCCCTTATTGTGGCCAAATCTTATCCTCCAGTAGGAAAACCTTCCCTCAAAGGGTGTTGAGCCTCATTCCCAAAAATACCTGGGAGGGCACCAGAGAAGACTTGAGCATATTCAGGATCCACCCATGATGGACCAGAAGTCGGGCGCAATCCTTTGTGGGAGCCTTGATTAAGAGATCGTCCAGGTAAGATGTCATGGAGATACCCTGGGCATGTATGAAGGCAGCCAAGACCCTGGGTGAAAACATCAGGCTCCGAAGCCAGGCCAAAAGGAAGAGCCTTGAACTGGTAATGATCTGAGCTTAAAGCAAAATGCAGGAAGTGTTGGCTGTACAGGTGAACTGGGATGTGCAGATATGCAGCCTGAAAATCCAGATCCTCCCCCAGCAAATTGCAGAGATGACAGAAAGCAAGGATTTCATCTTGAAGTGCGTAGTCACCACATATTTCTTGAGACATCTGTGGTCCAGAATGGGGTGACAGCCGCCGTCCTTATTCTGAATCACAAACCGTTTGGAATAAAAGCCAGAACAGCTCTTGGGAGTGTTTTTCCAGCAGTGAATCCACTACCTACTGGAACAGCTACTGGACTCCTATCTAGGTAAGTCCTTCTGTTACACACAGTAATTATATAGATAAACCTGACTGCTGTATGATGGACTCCTACCTAGGTAAGTGCTTCTGTTACACACAGTAATTATACAGATATCCCTGACTGCTGTGTGGTGGACTCCTACCTAGGTAAGTGCTTATGTTACACACAGTAATTATATAGATACGGCTGATTGCTGTATGATGGACTCCTACCTAGGTAAGTGCTTCTGTTACACACAGTAATTATATAGATACACCTGACTGCAGTATGATAGACTTATAGGTAAGTGCTTCTGTTACACACAGTAATTATATAGATACACCTGACTACTGTATGATGGACTCCTACCTAGGTAAGTGCTTCTGTTACACACAGTAATTATACAGCTACACCTGACTGCTGTATGATTGACTCCTACCTAGGTAAGTGCTTCTGTTACACACAGTAATTATATACATACACCTGACTTCTGTATGATGGACTCCTACCTAGGTAAGTGCTTCTGTTACACACAGTAATTATATAGATACACCTGACTGCTGTATGATGGACTCCTACCTAGGTAAGTGCTCTGTTACACACAGTAATTATATAGATACACCTCACTGCTGTATGATGGACTCCTACCTAGGTAAGTCCTACTGTTACACACAGTAATTATATAGATACACCTGACTGCTGTATGATGGACTCCTACCTAGGTAAGTCCTTCTGTTACACACAGTAATTATATAGATATAACTGACATGTAAAAATATTATTTTATATATATTAATAAGAGACACTTATTCCAAGAGTGCAGTTTTCCTTTAACCATCTGTGTGCCAGAGGGGTGAGAAACGCATTGATGTGCAAAGTTCTGCTCACCCATGTGGCACTTGGAGGGTTAAATGAGGAAGTGTCAGATACAAAGCTGCAGTCAACAGGGGGAAGATGACAGAAAAGTGTTCGCTTTATGGTAATTAAAACCGGTTAGGCAGAGCGCTTGAATTCTGCATTAATTTGCATATTTTCCACCACCTGTTTCTGGGACTGCAGAGCAAGCTAATTAACATAAAGCTCTGATTAATTCTGCCAGTCATTGGAAGATAATTACAGTGCAGGACTGTACACATTCTGCTCCAGAGATGCTGCCTGTTTGCCAACATCCCACTCGGGGAGCGGAGAGATTCGCCATGGCAACGAGAGGCAATTTTCTGGCTTTTCTCACACTAAATGGAAGGTCACTATAGCCGCACAATAGCCATCCTGACCCCTTCTATGTTCTCTACCTTCCTTTCAGAGGTGTTCAGGGGTAGACTGGGACCCAGAAGCCATTGCTGGTTATGAAAGGCCTCGCTGATGTTTGCTTCCAAAAAAAAAAAAAAAAAAAAATAGGATAGTGGAGCGTCGGTAACACAAGCCTGTATTTTTTTATCTACCTGAGCCTCCTACCAATTAACCTCCTCAGGACCAAAATGTGTGGACAATATGTTGCCAATTCATGAGATCCTCAAAGGTCAAAGAAAAAGGCGGTGTGATTTAACTACAACATTCCGATTAGAATGTAGACGGAATGGGGATTTTTTTTTTTTTTTTTTAAACTGTCTAGAGATGGGCATTGATAGACAGACATACAGACATTAGCTAGACACACATTCTAACCATTTGAGCACCACAGAGGTACGGAACGCACTGGGTTAAGGTCACAAAGGTTAGACCATGGAACACAAAAATCCCCATTTATTTAAAGCACTACCACCGCTAAAATATTTGATTTCTAATAATTCCCCATCTGGCGACTAGCTGCTTAGTAGCGACAGTCACCAGAATTATTACATTGTTAAATAGAATTCCGTATTCTTCCCTGGCTGACAGGCAGGACAGCGAGCAGACATCTTACCACAGTGACGTCTGCGTGCCTGCTCTGTCAGTCCCTTTTGGAGCCGAACTGCTCCTAGCAACGCCTCCTAGAGTCGTCTGGGACTGACTGCGCAGGCGTGCAGACGTCACTATGGAAAGATGTCTGTGCTCTGTCCTGCCTGTCAGCCCCGGAACAATGGAAAATTCTATGTAACAAGGTAATAATTCTGGTGACTAGCGCTACTGAGCAGCTAGTCGCCTTGGAGATCAAGTATTTTAGCAGTGGTAGTTCCGCTTTAAACGGTGCTTTTCACTTCATGCGAGAGAGGTCTCAAAAGCAGTGTTTCTCAATGCACTGCATACGTGTCTGTCATTCAAGGCGTTAAATGCCAAGTTTAAATCCATGAGAAATGTGAAAGGTTTTATTTGTTCGCCGAGTACAACTGGTTTGCTCAATTACGTATTGAACAGATTTTTTTTTTTTTTTTTTTACAGTTTTATTCTCTATACACAGGCAACGCAAGCAGACTAATGTTGTGCGTCATGTTTGAATGCAATGTTGAGGTACAACAGACATGTACGTGTAAGGTAGCGATCATATTAAATGGCTATGAAAAATGGAGATCCCAAATCACTGATATGCGAGAACCACTGAAATAGAAGGAAAGAATAAGAACGCGAGAGCGCAAGGGGCTGGAAAAGCACGTGCTGATGGAAAAGTATGAGCTTCCAAAAAAAAAGTGCAACAGAGCACATGACCAGGAGCAAGAGCACGTGTAAAACAGAGTGAGGATAAGAGAGCGACAGCTAGTGGATGAAAGACAAAGTGCAAGCAGACGAGAGCAAGAAAATATAAAACGGTGATTGCATTTCAACAAAACAACCGTTAGCAGTGGGAGCGGTCTTGTTTTATTCTGCAGGAAAAGCCCTAAAGAAAGAAAGAAAAAGGGTTACTGCTCCTGTAACTCCTCTGATGATCCAAGCATCTGAGGAGTTAAAGCAGCATGATTCAGCAAGCTCTCTTGCAAACAAGGGTTTGAAGGGTTAGTAATGCCAAAGATAACTTTATGTTTTATTTTTTTCTTTTAATCTACAATAAATTATGTTCAGCAAGTCCCATCTATAAAGGTTTGAGAGATATTTGGTGCTAAATTTCACCCCCTCCCTCCCCTTCTCCTAACATCAGAGCAGGTCCTGGGAGCAGCCGGTGGCTCCTGAGCAGAGCTGAAATAGCGATCTTTAAAAAGAATTACCTCTTTGGAACGGACTATAAAGTGTTCCTGGTTTGCAAGCACACTTTGTAGATCGTTCCAGTGAAGTAGTTGTTCTTAAATATCGCTATTTTGGCTCTGCTGAAGAGCTGCCTCATGTCGGCCGACACTGATCTCCTTCTGTCAGCTTTACAGCTGACATCAGGAGAGGGGGAACTTTAGATGCGAATATCTCTTAAACCATAAAAGTTTGAGAGATGGGATTTGCCCCACATAACTTTGTTTTATTGTAGATTTAAAAAAAATTATCTTCGGGCATTACTGACCCTTTAAGTAGCTACTGTTATGGGAAACCAAGATGAGGCCAATAGATCTGCTGCTGAAATCTATGGAACTTGTGTATAAAAATGCAATACTGGAGCAATTCTGATGCAAACCAACTGCACATATTAATAAAAGTAACCACTTGTAATGACAAGGAGGTCTCTAAAGTATTGCTTCCTAACATCCAAGGGGTTAAAATGCAACCAGAAGCATTGTTCAGTGTTAGTTCTTACACACAGTACTGTTTGCTGTGTCGCACATTTTCTAGAAGTTTTCATTTATACAAAAGTTTCTATGGAGCAGGTGTGCAGTGGACAGGGTTCAAAGTTCAGATTGCCCGTGAGCAGCTGGCCAGTGTGGTACTGTCAGACACCAGGGGAAGATCAATGGCAGGGGTAGCCTGGCTCCATTCACCAACTGGTACAGGCTGCTACTGACCCATAATCAGGTCTGGTCCAGGGCCGGCGCTAGCATAAGGCGGCTTAGGCAGCCGCCTTAGGGCGCCGCAGAGGAGAGGCGCCGAAATGGGGGAGCTGCAGAATTTTTTTTTCCCATTTATTTATTTTTATATCTCTCCCTCGCAGCCAGAACAGTATCTTTACAGGGGCGGCATAAAAAGCTGAACCCACCCGCACAAACTGAATCGCAAGATTGGTAACAAGTATTGAGCCAACCGGCTCAATCTTCCTGGGCAGCACCACGCAAGCAGGTGGGGCACTGAACCCAGGCTGCAGTCTGCAGGCAGCCTAGAACGTCAGGAGGTCCTGGTGGGTGGTGTTTCTCCTTTGGGCTTCATTTAAAAATCCTCAGGCAGGTGATGGTGCTGCAGCTTTGAGCGGGACCTGGCAGTGAGAACCGGGATAGAGCTGTTTGATCGGCAAGGCGGAAACAAAGCTTATATAAAGGCATATGATTTTTACTTACTACCTTTATGATCAATTTAACCCCCTCCATGGTGGTGATTTTTTCTAGAATTATTGGGGCATTCATGTCCGTTTCCTTCTGGATGTAGTACACTGTAGTAGATATTAATCTGCAATCTGAAGGGTCTGGATAATATTAACCCTTTGATTGTCAGAGAAGTATCCAACGCATCGTGAGGCAATGCGTTGTATACCTCTCTGGCACTCAAATAGTTAAGAGGTGTGAATAAAAGCTTCTGGGGAGGGCTTCATTCTAATTTCTCTAGAAGTGATGATTCAGAGCAGGAATCCTGCTTAGCTGAGCTCACCCCTCTGTGTGTCAGATAGACCGCAAAAAACTCACACAAATGTGTTAAATTGCTAACAAAACTGAACTACAGAAATACATGAAAGTTGCAGATCTCAATATAAAAGTTATCAAAATTCTCATTTTACATTAAAATGATGTCAAGAGCTATTAAACTCTTACGTGTAGGAGCCCAGGACAAGCTTCTAGCTCCAATGTGAAGGAACCCAGAACATGCACACTAGTATGTGCAAGAAACCAGGACCTGCAATTAAATCCAACGTGTAGTAAACCCAGGACAAGCACCAAGCTACTGTCAGATGAAGGAACCCAGGATAAACACCTAGCTAATACCAGGTGTAGGAACCCAGGACAAGCACCTATCTAATACCAGATGAAGGAACCCAGGACAAACACGTAGCTAATACCAGGTGTAGGAACCCAAGACAAGCACCTATCTAATACCAGATGAAGGAACCAAGGACAAACACCTAGCTAATACCAGTGGTAGGAACCCAGGACAAACACGTAGCTAATACCAGATGAAGGAACCCAGGACAAGCACCTATCTAATACCAGATGAAGGAACCCAGGACAAACACGTAGCTAATACCAGGTGTAGGAACCCAAGACAAGCACCTATCTAATACCAGATGAAGGAACCCAGGACAAACACCTAGCTAATACCAGTGGTAGGAACCCAGGACAAACACGTAGCTAATACCAGGTGCACCAGGGGGAGGAGAAGGGTCTGGAGCCAAGGTGTACAAGGCTAGAGGTGGGTACTACTGGGTATTACAATATAAGCATTACCTAGGCACTATAATAATCTGCACGGACACTGTGTGTTATGCAACTACTACCTGGGCAGTCTTGCTGCTCTGAGGTGAGCAGTGTTACATCAGTAAAAGGGGCGGGAGGGGGATACTTTATCATTCAATTACACTTGAAATACAACTCTGACAGTAGTGAAATAACACTCTCCATTGCCCAAATACTATGACAATTAATTGTAGCTGCTTTTTTGTTGTGAAACATTACTATCCCTTTAAGGGGCAGAGTGAAAATTGCACAAAAGTAAAAAAAATGGTCAAAGTGAAAAAATATCCACACTGGCTTTTCCAAAAGGCTTTTTGTAAAGCCTAAAACAATAATATAATTTCATAATTGTTTCTAAGATTTCTGAATCATTTGTATTGGTCATAAACAATTAACAAGTATGCAATCCCTTTGGCACTCAAACTTTTAACACGCCCAGCCGACGCATCGACTGTTTACCAGGACAAAAGGCTTCAGTCTTATGGATGATCAAAAGATGTTCAAAAGATGGAATTTACCGCAAGCAGGCCTTGCCCACACCTGTTAAACATGCACACACAAGTGCTACGCTCTACCCGAAGGCAGGCAGGGTGGAAGGGGTCAGCACTGGAACCATCATTACCTGTACATTTAAGGACTGTGCAGCAGCCTGTAAACTTGTACCAGCGAGCTGGACCTGCAATAAAGGGGAAAGAATGCAGAGAAATTACTTCTAGAACAATAAAGATCTCTTTGTGATGACAGCAGGAATGAGAGGATTTCTAACACCTTGGATACTAGAGCTCTACAATGCGTTAAAAAGCACTGGGGACCTTTCTAGCATCCAAGGGGGTTAACAAGTACGTGTGTTCACATTTCAAGGGTATTTTAAAGGGATAAGATTTGTTTCACAAAAAAGCAGCTCTGACTAATCTTCATGGTATTTGGGCCATGGAGAGAGTTATTTCAATAGTGTCAGAGTTGTAGTACAAGAGTAATTGAATGATAAAGTATCCCCCTCCCGCCTCTTTACCTAGTGTAAGCCGCCTCCCCTCAGATGTGGAATCTGGTCTCTTGACCGGATGGGTCACAGCAAGGGAAAATCTTTTTACTGTGAGAACAATGAAAACACTGCCCCCCCTTGACAGGTTTTTCCTTATACTCAATGAAGATTGTCCCACTCTGTGATCCATCCGGACAGTCTTGCTGCTCTGAGGTGAGCAGTGTTACACTAGGTAAAAGGGGAGGGAGGGGGATACTTTATCCTTCAATTACTCTTGAACTACAACTCTGACAGTAATGAAATAACACTCTCCATGGCGCAAATACTATGAAGATTAATTGGAGATGCTGTTTTTGTGAAACATTACTATCCCTTTAACCCTTTGAGGGCCAGAGGGGTAAAAGATTAAAACAGGCACCAATTCCTCATGCCAACAAAGTATCAATTCTATGCACACAGGTTCCCCAATACGAATATTTAGAGGGAATAATATACTGGGAGATTGAGGACCAACAGCAGCAAATTATCATTTAGGTGTTCGTGCTGCTTAAACCCTTTGAGTGCCAGAGAGGTACACGACGCATTGCATAGCACACCCCTCTGGCACTCAAAGGGTTAAAGGGATAGTAATGTTTCACAAAATCCGCAGCTCCAATTAATCTTCATAGTATTTGGGTCATGGAGAGTTATTTCAATACTGTCAGAGTTGTAGTTCAAGAGTAAACCACCTCCCCTCAGATGTGGAATCTGGTCTCTTGACCGGACAGATCACAGCAAGGGACAATCTTCTTACTGTGAGAACAATGAAAACCCTGTCCCCCTTGACAGGTTTTTCCTTATGATCACTGAAGATTGTCCCTCTCTGATCCATACGGACAGTCTTGCTGCTCTGTGGTGAGCAGTACTCATTTAAAGGAACAGTAACCCCCTTATTTTGACTTTTACATATTCTGCAAGTACATAATACGTAGTGTCAAATTGCCTAGACTTCCTTTGTCCCGTCTACAACAATTTTTTACCACTTTAATGTCCTGGACAATGAGCTACTGGGACAGCTGTCAGGAGCATTCAGTGCCACTGCGAGACTATTACAACACAGACAATTCAGTGCTGAGAAAGACTAACACGATTACATAACAGACCACTCAGCGCTGCATGGAGACTGTAACATTGTATTACATCACACAGAGTGTTCAGTGTTGTAGGGAGACTGTAACATTGTATTACATCACACAGAGTGTTCAGTGTTGTAGGGAGAGTGTAACATTGTATTACATCACACAGATAATTCAGTGCTGCAGGGAGAGTGTAACATTGTATTACATCACACAGAGTGTTCAGTGTTGTAGGGAGAGTGTAACATTGTATTACATCACAGAGTGTTCAGTGTTGTAGGGAGAGTGTAACATTGTATTACATCACACAGAGTGTTCAGTGTTGTAGGGAGAGTGTAACATTGTATTACATCACACAGATAATTCAGTGCTGCAGGGAGAGTGTAACATTGTATTACATCACACAGAGCATTCAGTGCTGCAGAGACACTGTAACATTGTATTATATCACACAGAGCATTAAGTGCTGCGAGAGACTAACACTGTATTACATCACACAGAACATTCAGTGCTGCAGAGACACTGTAACACTGTATTACATCACACAGAGCATTCAGTGCTGCAGAGACACTGTAACATTGTATTACATCACACAGAGCATTAAGTGCTGCGAGAGACTAACACTGTATTACATCACACAGAGCATTCAGCTCTGTGAGGGACTAACACTATTAAATAACACAACATTCAGTGCTGTGAGGAACTAACATTGTATTACATCACAGAGCATTCAGTGCTCCGAGGGAATAACACTATTACATAACAGACCATTCAGTGCTGCAGACAGACTAACATTGTATCATATTACACACAGCATTCAGTGCTGCGAGGGACTAACACTGAATTACATCACACAGATCATTCAGTTCTACTACAAGAGCCTGTAACTGGGCTTATAATTTTAAGCCCTTTACTACTAGCCAGACCTGAAAAGTTACTCGCCACTGCAAGTCAAAACATACCCACCAGGGCTGAATTTCTACTCACCAGGGCTAAATTTTCACTCGCCATTAGCTAGTGGAAATTTTGAGCCCTGGCCTGTAACATTCTATTACATCACACAGATCATTCAGTTCTACCACAAGAGCCTGTAACAGTCTATTACATCATACAGAGTATTCAGTGCTGCGAAAGCATGTAACATCTTATTACATCATACAGATCATTCATTTCTACTGCAAGATCCTGTAACAGTCTATTACATCATACAGAGTATTCAGTGCTGCGAAAGCATGTAACATCCTATTACATCATACAGATCATTCATTTCTACTGCAAGAGCCTGTAACATTCTATTACATCATACAGAGTATTCAGTGCTGCGAAAGCCTGTAACATTCTATTACATCATACAGATCATTCATTTCTACTGCAAGAGCCTGTAACATTCTATTACATCATACAGAGTATTCAGTGCTGCGAAAGCCTGTAACATTCTATTACATCACACAGATCATTCATTTCTACTGCAAGAGCCTGTAACATTCTATTACATCCTCCTTTGAAGGTCTATTGACCAAAAAAAACCCTGAAGACTAAGATCCAGGGAGCTGTCTGTCAGTGTTGTGGATGTGGTGGTGGTGGTAGGGGGATAGGGGTGAAGATGAAAAATAAATATTAGTGCAGGCAATCTGACTGTAGATATTATACACTTGCAGAATTTTGTCTGAAGAAAGGGTTACTGTTCATTTAAACATTGTATTTAACACCAGCTCCTCAATGACTTGCAGGGGGAAGGACTTGCCTCCGCTCAAGTAACCATTATTATTATTATTCTTTATTTATATAGCGTCAACTAATTCCACAGCGCTGTACAATAGGGAATAGACATAGAGAGATATTAAATAGTTCAAATCAAGTGTGGAGAACAGAAGGATCAGAGGGCCCTGCTTGTAAGAGCTTACAGTCTAGAGATCTCACTGGACTTAGCACTCAAATGCACAATGACAACTCAAATAATAAAAAAAATATATATATATAATAGCAATGCATTCCATAAACAGGTCAGCACATTACAGGACGTTTTCCATATGGCTGCCTCACCGCCTAGGGAATCTGGAGATGCAGGTGCATCCATCTGATGCACAGGGACCCCAGAAAACTTTAGGAGATTGCATGATTATGCTTTTCTTGTATATAGTTAATAGGGACACTTGCCTGTTGGTGGTCATATCCCCTTAGATACTCCCCTGTCCTGAAAGTACCTCTTCCACTTCAGAGCAAGGTGACGTAAATGAATGGGGAAGTAATTCTAGATGGTGTTCACTTCAGTGAGAACATCTAACAGGTGGCAGTCCCTCTATAAATCCTTTGAGTGCCAGAGGGGTACGCAACGCATTGCTTTGCAATGCGTTGTGCACCCCTCTGGCACTCAAAGGGTTAAGCACAGGTGAATCAATCACAATGGGATCAAGCATGGACATAAATAAAACCGGATAGGTTTGTGTGGAAAATCCGTGGTCAGACCTACGACTACTTGCTTGAAATAAACAAACCACGGTCCTGGAGTCCTGCGTAAGGCAGATGTGTATTTTATTTATTTACAGAATATAGCTTGGAGCACACGAGTTTTGAACATACATAATCACATTTTATTTTTAGGCGTTTTGCTCCTTCTGTAAACCCCAGTTGCTTATTGATGATAATTTAGATTGGGCCTGTCACCTTATAAGGAAATTATAGCTATATGAAAAAAGTGGCTGTTAATTTAATAATAATATTAATAACTAGTATTTATATAGCACCTTTCTTCCACTGGGACTCAAAGCACCTTCTCACACACTAGGAATTAACCGAATCGGCAGCTGAATAATAGATGGTATTATTACCTAATCAATACTCAGTGTCGGGAGCAGTAGGATTTAGCTATAAGGAGGTAATTATTCTGGCGACTAGAACTATTGTTCAGCTAGTCACCAGATGGGTAATTCTTGGAGTTTAACTTTACGTGGGGTGGTAGTTCCACTTTAAAGATCAGTTATCGCTTTCTCCTAAGTCTACTACTATGGAAGCTCGCAGGCTGCTTTGTGCAGCCAAAATAATGCTTGTATCAGCCATTGGAGAGAGATGGAAAACTGACCCCTCAGAACTATAACCCATACTAGTCTAGAGATTTACATAAAACATGATTGGTCTTTAGGGAGTAAAATAGATTGTGTTAGGGTTATGGGAATCCATACCTTTGCAAACAAGTATTGTATTTCTCTTTATTTTGAAGCTGGGGGGAGGCTGTGAAAGCTGTAATGCTGGGGGGGCCACCAGATCTAAATTTGTTGTGTTGCAGTTCCCATGGAGTTAGCGATAGTAATGGTTCAATAGAAATTTTTTATAAAGGAGAACAAAACAGTAAATACATCCAGCTAGCATTTGGAAAACTGTTATTTATGTTTGATCCCTAAAATCCAGTGTCATACTTGCTTTTTGGAACATGTATGACTATCCCATGTACAATCTATTGGATCAATTTAGGCAAGTCTGAGACTACTACACACCTCTGCGATTCAGAAAGACTGTTACCTTATCTTAGCTCTTTTACAGACAATACAGCAATATCACTAATGTGATACCCATCAAGATTGGGATGGAAATGGGAGTCAGAGAGCCCTGGAGGGGGCAGGAATGGCTGCCCCCATGGAGCATTTTAAGAGAGTAGATTTTGGACTCCAGAAAACAGAATTTTTACAGATGCCAGAATGAAGTATAGGGGGTTTAACCCCTTAAGGCCCAAGCGGTCCACAGCTGGGGTGCGATGGAGGACCAACACATTTTTTTTTCCCCCACCGGCCTACCCAGTGATCGCAGAGCACTGTACTAGGACAGTGACCGATCCTTAAGGCACATATGAGTGGTTAAGGGGTAAAGTCTTCACTTTTAGGCACTGGGTGTTCCTTAACATTTATTCTATGTTACTAGAGCAGAGGTTCTTAAACTGGGGAGGGCATGAGACTCTTCAAAGGTGGGGTGCAAAGCTTACAAAAAAAAAACTTCAGATACCAGCAACACAGCAGTATCTATACTGGCAAAATACAAAAATATAGGCCTGGATTTCAGTGCAGTTGATAAAGGTATCGATTGTTTAATTCTACAAATACCTCTATGGACTTTGGTGAAAATCTGCAAGATAAAACCATCAGTAACACATCTAAACTGCAATGTAATGTAGGCCATACTCAGAAGTTTGCGAAAGACAAGCTGTACTCGTGATAATTAAAGATAAATTACGTTGTAAGTCACCTGCAAACACCAAGCAGTTTAAAAGTTATTTGGTTTTAATTGGCTCCCGTCCTTCCTGGACATCAGTCCATTCTGAAAAGAAGGAACAGATCCAATCGATTTACAATGGAGCTCAGCTCTCAGGACAACCTTAAAGTGATAGTAATGTTTCACAATAAAAGCAACTCCAATTAATCTTTATAGCATTTGGGCCATGGAGAGTATTTGGATGATAAAGTATCCACCTTCCGCCCCTTTTACTGCTGTAACACTGCTCACCTCAGGGCAGCAAGACTGTCCGGATGGAATGCAGAGAGGGACAATCTTCAGTGAGCATAAGGGAAAACCTGTCAATGGGGGCAGGGTATTTCTTATGATCACAGTAAGAAGATTGTCCCTTGCTGTGATCTGTCCGATCAAGATACCAGATTCCACATCTGAGGGGAGGTGGCTTACACTAGGTAAAAGGGGCCGGAGGGGTACACTTTATCATTCAATTACTCTTGAACTACAACTCTGACAGTATTGAAACAACACTCTCCATGGACCAAATACGATGAAGATTAATCGGAGATGCTTTTTTAGTGAAACATTACTATCCTTTTAAGTGAAGCTTACACAAAGTGTTTTCCTCACTGCGAGCTGCTCCTACACTCCCTGAGAACCAACTACATCCCGGTTACTGTTCAGCAGGTGGTGAAACCGTTTACAAGGAGTGAAATACTTCCTTCTGTGAGTGCTGGTTAGTGTTGCCATGGTAACCAAGCTCTCGAGTCAGTCTGCTTCTCTTCACAAGGGGCTGACATCCGGGTAAGTTATGTGGGGATTAACCATTTGCTCGCCAAAGGAAGCCAACGCATAGTAACACAATGCGATGGATACTTCTCTGGCGTTGAAAGGGTTAAAACCATAACGTAACAAGTCCATTTTGAAGTGCGTGACTGACATCAGTCATACTCTTTAACCCATTAAGGACCAGAAGGTGTGTGCTACAATGTATGCGCAACAATATGCCAAACATCTCTCTGGCACGTAAAGGGATAGTAATGTTTCATAATAAAAGCAGCTCTAATTAATCTTCATAGTATTTGGGCCATGGAGAGAGTTAATTCAGTACTGTCAGAGTTGTAGTTCAAGAGTAATTCAATGATAAAGTAACCCCCTCCCGCCCCTTCTAGTGAGCTTAGAGCAGCAGGGAGTGTCCAGGTAGATTGCAGAGAGGGACAATCTTCAATTAAGATAAGGGAAAAAGCCGAAAAACTTGTCAAGGGGGGGCAGGATTTTCACTGTTCTCACAGTAAGAATATTGACCCTTGATGTGAGCTGTCTGGTCTATGGACTGGATTCCACATCTGAGGAGTTGGGGCGGGAGGGGGATACTTTATCATTCAATTACTCTTGTACTACAACTCAGACAGTATTGAAATAACACTCTCTATGGATCAAATACTATGACGATTAATTGGAGCTGCTGTTTTTGTGAAACATTACTAATCACTTTAAAGGTTTAATGTTGCAGACTATATTTAAGAACATTTGTACTGAACTATTACCATCTCACCTTCAACCCTTTGAGTGCCAGAGGGGTACGTGGTGCGTACCCCTCTGGCACTCAAAGGGTGAAATCCCACGCCCTTTTTGTACACTGCACCCTAATTTCCCAGGTCTGTTTCTGTCATGTCGCCTCATCCATATCACTTATTCTACCCTTTTCATTTCACTTTCAATAACCCCCCTCCCAGCTTAATTAGCAGGTCTGCTAATAACGCAACTATAAGCAGATCGTTACCCTTTAATCCTTTTGAGTGTAAGAGGTATCCTACACAATGTGTTGGAAAACTGGCACTCAAAGGAATAACAGCCATCCCTTTGACTGAAAGAGGGTTCTTCAAGGCATTGAAAAACAGTGCATTTGAGACCTCTTTAGCAACCAAGGTGTTAAAGTAATGTCCCATAAAAATGTATTCTTCCTTTGTAGATGTTATAAAAATAAATTATGTGGCACAAATCTCTCTCAAACCTTTTTGGTTTGAGAGATATTCGCCTGTAAAGTTCCCCCTCTCTCTTATGTCAGCTGTAAAGCTGACAGCAGGAGATTCAAGTCGGCTCCTCAGCAGAGCAGAAAATAGGATTTTAGTCTTACCTGTTAAATCCTTTTCACTTAGTCCATACAGGTCACTCGTACTTCTGGAATCGCCTCCCAGAAGGACCAGTGACCTGTATTGGACGACAGTGAAAATAGGATTTTAGTCTTACCTGTTAAATCCTTTTCACTTAGTCCATACAGGTCACTGGTCCTTCTGGGAGGCGATTCCAGAAGTACCAGTGACCTGTATTGGACGACAGTGAAATTGCATTATTTAAAATGAACTATGTCATTAGAACGATCTACAAAGCGTGCTTGCAAACCAGGCACACTTTGGAGACCTTTCCAATGAAGTAATTCTTTTTAAATAACGCGATTTCATCTCTGCTGCAGAGCCGACAACTGCTCCCCGGACTGGGATCTCCTTCTGTGAGCACAGCGCTGACATCAGGAGAAGGGTAGGGTGGGGGAGGTTTACATGCGAATATCTCTCAAACATAAAGGTGTCAGAGATAGGATTTGTGCCACAATTTTTTTTAAACTCTTTAAAACAAGAAAAAATTTTTTTTATGGGACATTAGTGTCCATTTAACAACTATGTTTTTATTTTGCACGCTATAGGGTAAAACTAGTTTCTGTGCTGCACAACACAGGCTGTAGGCGGAGTCACGCAAGGTGAGTGGAAATGGGTGAGACCAAGAGCGCCTTTGCCTGGGGAAGCCAGAATTTGGACACAGTTAGGAGGTATGGGCATGTAACAAATGATTAACTGGATTCAGTTACTGAGATAAAGTGGTACAGGCCAGCAATCATTTGTATAACCTGGAACATTACCTGGTGAAGGTGTCCGAGGAAGGCCTGTGCTTGGGCTGGTGTGAGAGCCGTCCCCACAGGCACTGGTTGCTTCTGAAAGTCCAGACCATTTGTTTGAGTGCCTGCAGATACAGAGATACAAGTTAGCTCTCTGCCAGTCCATTTTGACCATTTCATCATCTACATATGTTAATCGATACAGGTTTGGAGGTGGTCGATGTTCTATTCCAAGAGGGCTTTTTAATAGAAATGTATTGGCTAGAAAAGTCAAATACTTTGTGGGCTACTCTGTAAGACCATGTTTTAATGTTCTGAGAGTTGACGTTTCGTAATAGAGACAGGTTACTACTTTGTAAGGCCATGTTTTAATGTTCTGAGAGCTGACGTTTTGTCATAGACAGGTTACTACTTTGTAAGGCCATGTTTTAATGCTCTGAGAGCTGACGTTTCATCATAGACAGGTTACTACTTTGTAAGGCCATGTTTTAATGCTCTGAGAGCTGACGTTTCATCATAGACAGGTTACTACTTTGTAAGGCCATGTTTTAATGTTCTGAGAGCTGACGTTTTGTCATAGACAGGTTACTACTCTGTAAGGCCATGTTTTAATGCTCTGAGAGCTGACGTTTCGTCATAGAGACAGGTTACTACTTTGTAAGGCCATGTTTTAATGCTCTGAGAGCTGACATTTCACCATAGAGATAGGTTACTACTTTGTAAGGCCATGTTTTAATGCTCTGAGAGCTGACGTTTCGTAATAGAGACAGGTTACTACTTTGTAAGGCCATGATTTAATGCTCTGAGAGCTGACGTTTCGTCATAGAGACAGGTTACTACTTTGTAAGGCCATGTTTTAATGCTCTGAGAGCTGACATTTCACCATAGAGATAGGTTACTACTTTGTAAGGCCATGTTTTAATGCTCTGAGAGCTGACGTTTCGTAATAGAGACAGGTTACTACTTTGTAAGGCCATGATTTAATGCTCTGAGAGCTGACGTTTCGTCATAGAGACAGGTTACTACTTTGTAAGGCCATGTTTTAATGCTCTGAGAGCTGACATTTCGCCACAGAGATAGGTTACTACTTTGGCCAGGAGAATGATTGATGGATGAGATTTCCTGTTGTATTGGATGGCTGGAAAGGAGTTGCCTAGCGAGTTTTAACTCCAAACTCCTTCAGATATTATAGAGAGGTTCTGCAAGACAGTCGGATGCTCTATAAGGACAATTAGAAATGTCTTGGACCATTTGATAAGGTCAGTTTTAACCCTTCTAGTACTCAGAAGGTTAAAACAATATTCTTACACGCCCTGTCCCATTGCTTTAATATCGTGCGGGGAGGGGAAGGGGGGGGGGATGTGTTCACAGTTTTTGCTCACCTGTGTTTCCATCCCCGCTCTCCGCTGATTTACTGTTTTCTGACGGATTGTTCATTCTTGCATCTGCACAGCAAAGAGAAAAGTCTCAGATTACTGGAGTGAAAAGATAGTCACATAGGGGATGGAATGCCAGACATTTACTGTGTTCAAACTACCAATAAAAGACTTCTAAATTAACCCTTTGAGTGCCAGAGCGGTACGCAACGCGTAATCCGTTGCATACCCCTCTGGCACTCAAAGGGTCAAACTATGTTAGTACAATGCTTATAGTTTAAAGCAGCAGAACAAGGCTGGAGGCCTAGAGTCATACGAGTGTCCCTTTTAAAATACAGGTTATAAAGGGTAAGCACCACCTATTAGTCTAACCCAGATATCCTGTGTGCTGTAGAACACCAGGTTCTATGAATCAGTACAAGTACAAATTCAACACTATGGACCAAAGGGATGCTTTGCAATGTGTTGTGCATTGCAACAAGCACATACTTGCTGTCAGACATGTGTAGTGGCCGTTTCTTACTTGTGCAGCAAATCGGACGCTGCACAAGTTTGTGTTTCAGGCCCGATCAGCTGCATTGCTATGCGACAGTATGCCATGTGAGAAGCTTATAATACATTTGTATTTTCTATTTAGAAAAAGAGGATTTTAGTCTTACCTGTTAAATCCTTTTCTTTTAGTCCATACAGGTTACTAGTAACTTTGGGTAGGCGATCCACCCCTTTAATTGTAGGCAGGAACAATTCTAGAATTGTATGCAGGAGGTGGAATCTACCTTCCCTCCTTGGCTGCAGCTAGCCAACCAGCTCCAGAAAGATTTGAGCCACTATTGACTAGATAGTAGAAGGGAAAGAAGACTCCCGTGAGCATGACCTCGAAGGACCCCAAGGTCTACCACAGGAGAGCCAAGCATGGTCCCTTGACAGGGTGGGAGACCAGCAACCTGTATGGAAAAAGAGAAAAGGATTTAACAGGTAAGACTAAAATCCTCTTTTCTCTGTCGTCCAATACAGGTTACTGGTAACTTTGGGATGTCCAACCATTGAGTTTCCCAGAGGCAGGAAATAAGGCAAGGACCAGGCGCAAGGCCCCCACAGTCACCAAAGCAGATATGAACCATCAGATCAGAGATAGCCCTACAAAACAATGAAGCATCAACGGACACTAAACAGGGGTAACACCCCCCCAAAAATGTTACACAGCACACTGAACTAGAGCCAACAGGGCTCAAAAGCGAAGGAAGCAACAAAAACCAAAGAAAATCCTAGACAGGCAAAACTGCCTCCAGGATTTTCCTCCCAAAGATGGCATCAGCAGATGCCAACACATCAAAACGGTAATGCTTCGAAAAGGTGTGCACAGCCGACCAGGTGGCAGCCTTGCACAACTGATCAGCAGAGGCCTGATTCTTGTAAGCCCAAGAGGCCCCAATAAATCGTATAGAATGAACCGTGACCCTGAAAGAGACAGGCTTCTTCCTCAGCTCATAAGCCTTACGAATAGTGGACTTGAGCCAAGAAGCAAGTCACTTTGGATGCAGTTCTTCCTGCCCTAGGACCCTCAGGAATGACAAACAAAGTGCCAGAATGCCTGATAGACTCAGTGTGATGTACATAAAACTTGAGAAAACTCACCACATCTAACAAGTGGAGATCCCTCTCCTTGTCAGAGGTTGGGTCATGGCAGAAAGAGGGCACCACAATCTCCTGAATGATGTGGAACTCCAAAACCTCCTTGGGGAGGAACTCCTTAGAGGTGCAAAGCACCTCCTTGTCCTTGTAAAACACCAAATAGGGAGGATTACAGGACAGAGCATGCAACTCTGCAACAAGGCGGACAGACAAAATCGCCAGGAGAAAGGCCATTTTCCACGTCAACAGGCGTAGAGGAATAGTAGCCAGAGGCTCAAATGGAGGGCGCTGAAGAATGACCAAAACCAAATTAAGATCTCACGGAGGAGAAGGATTCTTGAAGGCAGAACGAGAATGAGCAAAGCCCTGAAGAAAACCTTGACATCAGGAAGGATGGCAATGAGCCTCTGAAAGAAAACAGAGAGAGCAGAAGTCTGAACCTTAAGGGAACTCAAACAGAGGCCCTTATCCACACCGTACTGCAAAAAGGCCAGAACTGTAGGCAGATCAAATTCCTTATCGGCACACCAAGATAGGAAGATCGACCAGACACAATGGTAGATCATGGAAAACACAGGCTTGCAGGCACTGAGCATAGTAGCCACCACCCCGGAAGAAAAACCTTTCTTCAATATTGAGGATTCAATTTCCAAGCCGTCAAAGCTAGCTGATGAACATCCTCCCTCCCACATTGCTGAAGGTCAAGTCCTTCTTGGTATCCTTCTGGACCACAGTGACGACGGATGCCAGGCTCTCCGGCTGGGGAGCAGTCCTGGGTCGCTCCCCAAGAATGGAAGACCCCCTGTAATTGGGATGGAAAGAGTTGCAATGTGGACCTAAGGTCCCTAGTAGCAAGCCTTGAACTCTTGCACCCAAACTGGCTCTAATGCATAGCTGGAGGTCCCTGGGAGATTCTCAGGGACATCAGAACATGCTGGGCATAAATGACCTGAGAATTCTCCAGGTAACCCTGAATGACAGGAAGAGCAATACATAATAGGGGATACAGAGACTGCAGCATCCTTAGTCTTAGGTATGGCCCCAAGCTCCAACGGTATAGACATACTCACAGTGTCCATAACCTAACAGTATAATAAATCACCCAATTACAGTGTGTAGGATTAAAGTTTCACCCCAGAAATCACTTACTTATCTGGCAGGTGAAGGGTTAATCAGCAGAGGAGAGAAGAAGAGTACAAGCCCTGCGTAGGATACTCGTTCTGGAAATAGGACAAAATGTCTGCCGCGGCGGGAGCCAATCAGATACGAGCGCACAAAGCAAGCGCTCATGGGAAATGTAGTTTTCCCAGAAAAGTACCCCAAACAGTGCCTGAAGCCCCCTGAGCCTCCAACACACTGAAAACATGAACCTTATGATAGAGGAAGGGCAGACAAGAAAAATGAGCCATCTCTGAAGTCGCTAGGTTAAGCGGTTGCAGAGATATATCCCAAACTGTACAGTCCCATACGAGTGAATGGAGCAATGGCGCCTATGCGGTAAAGTGCACCTTTAACTCAAATTTTACAAAATTAAAGGTGTAATATTACAAGACATGAAACATCACTAAAACATGCTTGGATAGCCAAAAAACACTGAACCAGTAGGAAAAGTGTCAAAACCAGCAGCTAAAGGGTTACACACCACATAAAACTGTTCCAAAACACCCAACAGACATACAAATAGACCCAATGAGTGCAGGAGTATGCAATAGGAACTCCAAGGAAAAACCCCTGTGTGGAGGGGCAACGTGGGACATGTGGACCTGCAGCACTCAAAGGGTTGCTCACCTTTCCTGCAGATCTTCTGTCTTCAGATTACCATGTTTTAAGAAGAAGCCTCAATGGGCAACTCCTGAGGAAAGAACTTGTAGTCAAGATTTTCCCCCCAGGGTCCACAAAAAGCACCTGGTCTCTGTGCTAGCCACATCTAAGGTCATTGTCAGTTATGATAATCCACCTAATGGTGGTATTCCATTTCTAACAGAAAAATAAAAAACTTCTAAAGCAATAGCAGAACTGTTCTCTTGCCTGTGTTATCTTCACCAAGGAACAAGTCTTTCTGGAGCTGGTTGGCTAGCTGCAGCCAAGAAGGGAAGGTAGGCTCCACCCCCTGCAAACAATTCTAGAATTGTTCCTGCCTGCAATTAAAGGGGTGGATTGCCTAGCCAAAGTTACCAGTAACCTGTATTGGACGACAGAGAAAGTGTTTTATCAGGAAGAATACATGGATATTTCTTTCATTTTCATGCATATCCTTGAAAACTTTTACAGTAAAAAGGTATATATCTATGCAGACAGAACATAAATATACATAAATAATAAAAATACATTTTTTTCCAAGTAGGTTATTTAAGGTTTTCGAAGATCTGAAGGCGGCAGATTGACCAGCTACTCTCTTGTAACGTGGGATACTCAACTCAATGAGCCATTAGCAGTGGAGCGGTGGTTATAGTTAGTATGGAGACCTGGAGTGAACATACTGCTCCGATATTCTAGTAACTTTTCAGAGAAGTGTTTATAAACAAGACATGAATGGTGAAGGGTATATCTAAATTTGAGTGTTAGCAAATTAAGTTCTTTAAACAAATCACATTGATGGGCAGTGTAATTACATTGTAGGACACAGATGCATAATGTATTATACAGTGCTGAGTTTGCCAACACTAGATCCCCATAGTCTATGACTGAACAGATGCCTCATTACCAGCAAAACTCGCTGATCCATAATTAAAGCCTCCCACATCTCAAAAGATGCAGGGAACCTCCATTGGGTAGAGAAGGACCATGACCCAGAGAGTCAGACAGAGGTGGATTTTCAAACCTTAAACTTCTGAATAACTTTCTCATTTCACCAAGCTTGTTTGGACTTTGACGCACGATGGGCTTGAAAAGTCTGAGAGGGTGGAGCCCTAGGCACCCTATAATGGAGGGGATAACAAACCACGTGTCTTATTAGGAAAAAAAGGCACATTTTGGAGGAATCTGGGGCAACATGTTTATTTTGCCTCCAATAGTGTGACTGATTAGCTTTTCTAGGTCAGTGCAAATAAACTGCTTCAGTAAGATATGCTTTTAGCTCCAGAATTTTTCCAAGCAATACCAACAGTTCTTCATTAGCAACATCCCCTTGGAAGGCATCTGAGAGACATTCTCCCCAGATAGCCATTGCTCTAGTGAACCAAGCAGCAGCAAAAATAAGTCACAGAGTTGCACCCGTAGCAGCTAAATGAACCTTTAGTAATAAATCCAAGTGTTTATCTGGCTAATCCTTAAGAGTCACAGTGTCTGCCAACGGCAAGGAGGTGTTCTTAGCAAGGCAATATATCTGGAGATCCACAGCAGGTGGGATAGCCCACTGCGTCAAAGATTCACCGGAAAAATAATGGAGAATAGAAATGCTCTTGTGAAGAAATAGTCTTATTAGGCTCCCTCCATCCTTCCAGGAGAACCTTGTCCCTTGTCCAAAGAGTGATGGGAAGGAAAAATTGTTGCCTTTGGAAGATGTCTGGAGAAGACAAACTAAAGTCAGTGGCCTGAGACACCTGTCTCCAGGACCACTCTGATAAGACCCTCAAATGACTGACAAGAATCTTTCTCAGACATCTCCCAAGGACAAGGAGGAATGTAGTTCATCCCCATCCGTCTTGTATGCCTACTCAGAGGAATGACCTCCAAATATAGGTCTTGTATAACTAAGAAGGGGTCTGGGGGGACCAGACCAAAACTTAAGGACCCCTGAATAGGGGAAGAAACCAGAGTCTTAACACAAACTGGTTACGGTTCTGCAGTGCAGGGCCCTGGAGTTGGAGTGGGGGCCAGAGTGCAAGGAGGACGCAAGTTACCAAAGTACACCCTAGGAAGCCCAGTCTGGCATGAGAAACAAGCGATTAAGGGGACCCAGAATCTTTAGAATTTGATTTAACTCATGCGTCCTTTAGGAACTGAAATGTCCAAAGGAATACCCCAAAATTAGGGGGAAAATAGCAGGAAAGAAAGATAAAAGTACTTCTAGAAATAAAAGTACTTATCTGACTACACGGGGTTAACCCCTTGAGTGCCAGAGGGGTACGCAAAGCATTGTATACCGCTCTGACACTCAATGGGTTAAAGGGGTTAATGGCAAACTGACAGGAGAAACCAGCCTTTGCGTAGCACATGTAATAGGAAAGCATGATGGCAGCTTCCACTTCAGAAAAAGCCTTGGAAACAGGGAATTCTGGGGGTTGTAGTTTTCGATACATACGCTCGGCAAACTGAGGTTCTTCAGATGTTCTAAAACACTCTTAGCAACTCAAATGTCTCCAAATGACATGATAAAGAATAGGCCTAATGTGAATCTACCATGACCCACGAGAGGCAAACAGAGGCAGAGATATGTCCCTTTGAAGAATCGTGTGAAACCAAAAAGTCCAACGGCCGGTACCCACATCAAGAATTAAAATAAAAATACAAAAACGAAAGTATCAAGCAGAACAGTAGAAAAAGTTTAGGAAAACAAAGTCATTGACTGACAAAATATGAGAAGAGTCTTAGAAACTCCATACCTCCTCCTTACTGCTACCCAGAGGTTCTGCTGGCACAGATGGAGAATTGCTGTCTAGCGACAGCCTTCTTATATTACATCAGCCTCAGCCAGTCACTGCCATCTGCACAGGAGTTTAATGTAACAGAAAACAGAGCTTTAACCCTTTGCTTGTCAGAGGAGCACGCAAAGCATTGCTCTGCACCAAGACAAACTCAACGACTCACTTAAAGGGATAGTAATACTTCAAAATTACTATCCCTTATATTGAAGCACTTAAAAAGCTGAATTAAATGCCACCAGTGGCATCTCTCAAACCTTTATGGCTCGCGATATAGCTGCTATTAAACTTCGCTCCCCCCTGCCTCTCCCCTGACATTAGCGTTCTTGCTGCAGCAGGGGAATCCGTTCATTGAATCAAGAGGAGGCTCTTCAGCAGAGCCAGATCTCGTTATAGAAGAAACAATCTTTCACTAAAACGGTCTTCTACGTGTGCTTGGTAACGCACACGTAGAAGACCGTTTTAGTGAAGGATCTTGTCTTCCATAACGAGATCTCGGCTCTGCTAAAGAGCCTCCGCCGGTCCCGGGACCGGATTCCCTTACTGCAGCAAGAACGCTGACGTCAGGGGAGAGGCAGGGGGGAGCGAAGTTTAAAAGCAGCTATCTCGCAAACCATAAAGGTTTGAGAGATGCCACTGGTGGCACTTAATTCAGTTTTTAAAGGGCTTCAATATAAGGGATAGTAATTTTGAAGTATTACTTTTCCTTTAAATGACAAATTGCTATTTAAAAAAAAAAAAGAAGGGAGGGTCAAAATCAACCTAAAAATAACGAGGGGGGGGGGTCATGCACTACACTGTATAAAGGAGACAGCAAATTTGGTGAGCTCTCTTTTACATCAAAATCTTCCTCTCCATCGGTATCAGCTATTACCATGGCAACTTCCTATATATTTATTGTGTCACTAAGAGATCGCATTTCCCTAGAATTTCTCTAACAAAACACACAAAAGAATGACCAGCGGCCAGCACCACAGCAAGGCCATGGATTCACGGTGATTTCAAACAAGGATCGTAAATATTAAGGTGGGAAAATGTATAGAATTAAAGATGTTTCCTGTTTTTTCTCCATCTTTACATTCTTATTGTAATTGTCATCAAAAAAGAGACAGTGCAGCAAAACTTTTTACCAAGGAGACAACATATAAACACATTTCTATTCAGTGGTGCACAAAGCATTGGGATTTTTTTTTTTTTTTTTTTTTTTTTGTCTGAAAACCAGATTTACATCTCTCTCAAATGTATAAGGGCCTTTTCTGTTGACTATAATGAGCACAATTTTACCCCTCTTCACCCTATGTGAAGTGTGTGTGTGTGTGTGTGTGGGGGGGGGGGGGCATATCATACATGAGAATTTTTGTCTTCTGTTGCCGCAATTTATAATAATCTTATATTATATACAGGGCTTATAATTTTAAGTCCTTTGCTACTAGCCAGACCTGAAAACTTACTCGCCACTGCAATCCATAGCATACCCACCAGGGCTGAATTTCTACTCGCCAGGGCTAAATTTTCACTGGCCATTGGCTAGTGGAAATTTTGAGCCCTGTATGTATGTATGTATATATATATATATATATATATATATATATATATATATATATATATATATATATATATATATATATATATATATATATATTATATATATTTATATTATAAAAGGAGAGCTGCCAGATACCTTCCCTCCCCCCAGCGCAATCCGCTCTCCAAATAATCCTTACTTGCACGGAGGTCACCATCTTTCCTGCAAATGCAAGCATGCTGCCCACTGTCAGGACCTTCCGCCTACGGTACTGCCCTGCTAGGACCTTGAGATCCTCACAGGGCATTACCATTGGCTGGAAGAGGAAGGTCCTGACAGCACTTTGAAGGAAGCGGGCGGCAAATGCAAGCGTGCCGCCCACAGAGAAGACGGGGACCTCAGTACAAGTAAGGATTATTTTGAGAACGGATTGCGCTGGGGGGAGGGAAGGTATCTGGCAGCTCTGATTACTTAAAAAAAAAAAAAATAAAAATAAAGGGGGAAAACAAGGGTGCGTATTATACATAGGCACTTGTTTTCCCCTCAAATCTTGGGTATAATATACACAGGTTCGTATTATACCTGAGATTTATATGGTAATCCTACTGCTGGGACATGCTATATTAATGCAATTTCCTACTTAGGTCACAAGATTGTGTAGTTGTCTTCACATTCTATTATCAGGGCTTATAATTTTAAGTCCTTTGCTACTAGCCAGGACTGAAAAAGTTACTCGCCACTGCAATCCATAACTTACCCACCAGGGCTGAATTTCTACTCGCCAGGGCTAAATTTTCATTCGCCATTGGCTAGTGGCGAGTGGAAATTTTGAGCCCTGTTATTACGACCTTTAGGACTGTTGATATGCCAGGACAGTCACAACTGTCCATGCGTTAAAGGGGAACACTCACCTCTATTAAAGAACATCTTATTTTAAAGTTCTAGCTTCGTTAATGTTCTGTCCGGTTTTGTTTTTTAAACTTAATGCAGTCAATTCCGAGATATAACCTTTTAAAAATAAGCTGGAGACACGAGTCAAGGACAGGCTGCCGTACAGCTCTGTGCCCGCAGCCTGGCAAGAGAGCGCTCCAGCCCACATGGGAGTAATCCTCCGTCATTGGAGGAGGTAGGAACGAGACACTGCCGGGGAGAGGAAGAGGCAAAGACGGACAGGCTGCGGTACGGAGCTGTGCAGCCGCACAGGGAACCCTGAATTCCATGATGTGCCAGGACCGTCACTGGTCCTTAAGTGCCAGACAGCTATCACTGTCCTGGCGGTGGACGTTAAGGGGTTAACCGATATAGAACTAAAATGTATTTAATGGAGGTGAGATTTCCACTTTAACCCTTTGAGCACCAGAGGGGTACGCAACGAATTGCAGAGCAACGCTGTGCGTACCCCTCTGGCACTCAAAAGGTTAAGCATTTACACAAAACAAATAGACCGGCAGCTACAATTGACCTTCATTATGAAATCACACTCACCCGGCACATCGGCCTTGCGGATCCGGTGCAGCTCCCGTCAACCTCAGCCAGGTTTCAGGAGACACAGGACGGGGCGCGTGCCGATCCACACCATAACAGCAGCCAGTTGTCAATAAAACAAAATAGTTATTTGTAGTTTCGTAAAAGCAAAGGTTCTGTACAGGAACAACTTCAAGTTCACATGAACAGGAAAAAGACGTATTGCCTAACGCGTTTCATGACAGTCACTCTACAGAACCTTTGCTTTTACGAAACTACGAATAAATATTTTGTTTTATTGACAACTGGCTGCTGTTATGGTGTGGATCGGTACGCACCCCCATCCTGTGTCTTCTCAAAAGCTTAAAGGGATAGTAATACTTAAAATGTAAACAAAAAAATATGTTATAGGGTTTATCCCCCTGAGTAAAGTAAGGACACTCCTCCCACTGCTGAAAGGTGTTTTATTCAAAAATTAAAGCTCAAAGTTGAATTTTTTAGGTGCAATATCACAGTGGCGCTGTTGCTACACAATCCTATGGACAGCTCTGGTCCCGGGACCTTAAATCTCCACAGGATGGTGTAGCAACAGCGCCACTGTATAATTTCAGGCCACTGCGATATTGCACCTAAAAAAATTCGACTTCGAGCTTTAATTACTTTTGAATAAAACACCTTTCAGCAGTGGGAGTACTCTTGTTTTACTCAGGAGGATAAACCCTACAACATATTTTTTTTTACATTTTAAGTATTACTATCCCTTTAAGGACAGGAGACAGGCCTGGCAAGTCATGATTTTTTTTTTGATCATCGTATTCCTGTGGACATTACATATTCACACCGGGAGTCTAAAACAGACATCTCCAAGATCGAAGCAGTCAGTTTCAGCCTCTCCCACAGCAAGCTGGTACGTGTGATCGCTCACCAGCTCTCCAAACAATGGACTTAGTCCTCCTTTGCACAAAGCCCCTATCCCGCCTGGTCCTTCAGGGGTTAAGAGATTTAAGGGCAGTATGTAAAAAAAAAAAAAAAAAAACCTGGAGGAGTTCTGGAGCAAACCATTTGCACTATAGGGCAGAACTAAAAATTCCCATCAACTTAAATGGGGACCATGACCCTCTAGCATTCAAGGGTTTAAAATCCCCCATTTAAGTCCATGGGAATTTTTAATTCTCCCCTATAATGTAAATGGTTTGCCCTAGAACTCCTCCACGTTTCTTTTGAACACACGGCCCTTAGTCTACGTTTCAAGCTTTTCCATAGAGAGCAACTGAAAGAGAAAGTGTGCATCGGACTCCAACAGGTGGGAGTCTGAAGTGTGAACTGCAATAACTAGGCAATACAATCTTCCAGCAGAGGGCGTACCTTAGTTTAAGCCATACGCATGATGCAAATATTTATCATAATAATCTCTTTCATGCTCTAAATAAAGTAACAAAAACACATGTCCTGCTGTCTGCAGTAACTGGACACAGGCCTCACAGGGAGTGAATTCCCAGCCCAGATCACTGCTTCTCCCAGCTCCACCACACACACAATGCACCAGAGACACCTCTGTCCTGTAACTGGTTAATATGCACATTAAAAAATTGGGGATTTTGGAATTATTTGTTCCCTGTGTGCAATACAATTGCCCCAAATACGAGAACAGAACGAACACTTAATAGAAACCACCCAACGCACACTTGTGTTACTGCGCCCAAAAAATCCTAATAGCCAATATGAATCTAATACTTGTGCTTTGTTCAAGACACAACCTCTTCAATCAGTCCTGGACGTCAAGTCCATGGGGGGGGGGGGGGGGAACACAAACTGAATGAGCCTGTTTAACCCTTTAGGGATCACAAGGGTATAAAACACAGACATGTAATGTGTTGCACATTCCTCAGGTCCTTAACCCATCAAATGCAAGAGGGGTATCCAACGCATTCCCCTCTGGCACTCTAAACAGTTAAACAGTTAACATTGCAGTGAGCAGTGCTGGAGATCCTGTGTAAGATCCTGACAGTCATGTCCGCCTCCATCAACATGACATTCAGGACCAACTGAGGAGGCACAATGGCAAAATTCAGCAGTCTAGGCTTTTCTGGCTTTAGCCAGGAAAGGGGGTGTTACTTTAAGAGGTGTTCATCCTCCCTAATACCCTCTAGGTGACAATTAACAATGTAATGGGGATTCTTTACTGTAATCCTAATAAAGCAGTGTATCCCAATATCCGCATTACTGTAATCATAATAAATCCGTGTATCCTAATATCCGCATTACTGTAATCATAATAAAGCAGTGTATCCCAATATCCTTATTACTGTAATCACAATAAAGCCGTATTTCCCAATATCCGCATTACTGTAATCATATTAAAGCCTGTGTATCCCAATATCCGCATTACTGTAATCATAATAAATCCGTGTATCCTAATATCCGCATTACTGTAATCATAATAAAGCAGTGTATCCCAATATCCTTATTACTGTAATCACAATAAAGCCGTATTTCCCAATATCCGCATTACTGTAATCATATTAAAGCCTGTGTATCCCAATATCCGCATTACTGTAATCATAATAAATCCGTGTATCCTAATATCCGCATTACTGTAATCATAATAAAGCAGTGTATCCCAATATCCTTATTACTGTAATCACAATAAAGCCGTATTTCCCAATACCCGCATTACTGTAATCATATTAAATCCTGTGTATCCCAATATCTGCATTACTGTAATCATAATAAAGCAGTGTATCCCAATATCTGCATTACTGTAAACATAATAAAGCAGTGTATCCCAATATCCGCATTACTGTAATCCTAATAAATCCGTGTATCCCAATATCCGCATTACTGTAATCATAATAAATCCGTGTATCCCAATATCCGCATTACTGTAATCCTAATAAAGCAGTGTATCCAAATATCTGCATTACTGTAATCATAATAAAGCAGTGTATCCCAATATCCGCATTACTGTAATCCTAATAATGCTGTATTTCCCAATATCCACATTACTGTAATCATAATAAAGCCTGTGTATCCCAATATCCTTATTACTGTAACCATAATAAAGTCCACGTTTCCCAATATCCGCATTACTGTAATCGTAATAATGCCCATGTATCCCTATATCCGTATTACTGCAACCATAATAAAGTCCATGTTTCCCAATATCCGCATTACTGTAATCGTAATAATGCCCATGTATCCCTATATCCGTATTACTGCAACCATAATAAAGTCCATGTTTCCCAATATCCACATTACGGTAATCATAATAAAGCAGTGTTTCTCAGTAATCATAATAAAAGTTCATGTTTCCCAATATATGCATTACTGTAGTCATTATCTGTTATCACTGAAGCAGCTTTTCCGGTACTTGAACAAGCACAGAAATCTTGAAATTACTCCAGAAAGCAGCAGGTGCACCAAGTAAAAATACCAGATAACTTAAAGTACAGCTAAATACACGACAAAGACGCATATTCCACCAGAGAAAAGGAGCAATTCTGGAGCATACCATCTTCACCATAAGGGAGAGATGAAAATCCTCCACACTTCAAACTGATTAAGTGGGGGGGGGGGGGGGGGGCTGAACACTAACGAACTCTCAAATGTATTGCTTCTCCATGTATTGGAGACTTCCCTGGCATTCATGTGGTTAAAATCCCAGTTAAACCAATGGTTATTTATATTTCTCTTGTGCTATAGTTGGTTTGTGCCGTTCCATTGAACTATTTTTTTTTAGATAGCGCTGTTTCGGCTCTGCTGAAGAGCCGCCGTTCGGTCGCATGACCCAAATCTCCTGCGGCCAGCTAGACATCAGTGAAAGGGGAGCGAGGGGGGACTTTTAGCAGCTTCTATCGCTCAAACTATACAAGTTTCAGACACAACACATACATCATTGAATTTATATTTTTAAAAGGAGCAGTAAACTTTTATTTACGAACACACATATTTTAGAGTTTTTCCTGCTGAATAAAACAAGGTCACTCCCATCGCTGTCAGATGTTTTATTCAAAATGTATAGCAGTTCAAATAATCAGGAAGTGAATTTACTGTGTTTACTTCCTGATGGTTCGGACAGGAAGTGAATTTACTGTGTGGAAGTGACAGGCAGTTTCTATCACATTCTATGGAGAAATGTATGTCTGACTTTTCTCTCCATTATTATCTAACAGGAAAACTAATTAGAATTTGACCACTAGAGGGCACTGCTAATGTAAAAAAACATGGGTTTAAACTGTAATAACTCTGGAAATATAAATCTCTCAGCAGTGGGAGTACCCTTATTTTATTCAGTAGGAAAATCCCTACAATATATATTTTTTCATTAAAAAAAATTTACTGCTCCTTTAATGTTACAATATTAAAGTTTCTGAACAGCAGGCACACTTATTTCTGGGAAAAGTGAATGTGAATATTTCCTGGTACTGCACAGAGCTTCATTAACATATGACACTTCACTGAAAAGGCTTAATTAGCATATGACGTCCTTGATTGCCTTGATTAGCATATGAAAAGATCACTGGTACCACACGGACACCACAATGAGCATACATTAGCACATGGTAACAAGAAGGAATATCACCTTAACTGTACATTTGCCGATCTTTAGGATAACATGACACACAGGCAGTTTTTAATGCAGTTTTCAAATATGCCAACTGAATTAACCCTTTGAGTACCAGAAGATTAAGCAAATTGCGCTTTAAATATGGCTTTTAACCCTTTAAGGACTGTAGGGTTGTGTTTAGCATTGCTTTTCAACGCCTTGAGCACCTCATTGGTTTGTAAAGGGTTAAAGAGATGCTTTAAAAAAATGAAATTGATTGGTGTAACTTTAAATATCATACTTACAGATAACATTTGTAAAAAGGATTTTTAAAATAAAATCCTAAACATTCTTTTTATAATGTGACGTGCAGGATATACTGTACAGACATCGTTTGGTTAATTTTGGTTGATATTTGTAATAAGAGAAAAGTGCTAAGGTAGTTCATTTATTAACCCTTTGAGTGCCCGATAAGTATCAAACGCATTGCAAAAAGTTCTGGTACTTATAAGGGGTTAATACACCACTTTTATTCAAAAAGGTTGGTAGCTTGTCTCAGCCCATTCACAGACAATACAACACTCACTTCTCAGACTCCTATCAGGATTGCTGTGTTAATGAAAGTCAGGGAGCCCCTGAAAAGCAACAATTTAAAGGGATAGTAATACTTCGTTTTAACTTTATTTTATTTTGTAGGCATTAAAAAAACATGAAGAATGATATAAGTCTTATCTCTCAAACCATTATGGTTTATGAGATATTCACAAGCAAAGTTTCCCCTCCCGCCCCTTTTTCCTAGTGTAAGCCATCTCTTCTCAGATGTGAATCTGGTTGTAAGACCAGACAGATAACAGAAGGGGACAATTTTCTTTGTATGAAAACAATGAAAGCCCTTCCCCCCTTGACAAGTTTTTCAGCTTTTTCCCTTATCTTAATTGAAGATTGCCCCTCTCTGAAGTCTACCTGGGCACCTCCCTTCTGATCTGGTTGAACAGGGGGGGATACTTTTGTTTGTGAATATCTTTTAAACCATAAGGGTTTGAGAGATAAGACTTATATCGTTCTTCATGTTTTTTTAATGCCTACAAAATAAAATAAAGTTAAAACAAAGTATTACTATCCCTTTAAAGAGAAACCATCATGATAATAAGATTACCCATGCAAAATCTTACTGTCTATATGCTCAATAAGTCTCTTGTAAGCTCTGTGCAGCCCGATGCCTACAGAAGATGCGTTTTTTCACCAATAATGCAGACTTATTGAGCATATACACAGTAAGACTTTGCATATAGCTAGGTTAGAAAGATATGGGGGTGGGCAATCTTATAATCATGATAGTTTCACTTTAAAACTCCCATTGTTGCAAGATTTTAAGCCTCAGAAAACAAACCGAGAAATATTAAAGATGCAGCACAATCCCAGTTTTTGTTTTTGTTTTTTGGGGGGGGGGGGTGTTTTGATATTCTGTCAACCCTCCAAAGGCCAGAAGGTATCGCAATGCACTGGTTACCTCTCTGGCACTCAGAATGGTTAAAGGGATAGTAATAGTAATACTTCTAGTATAAAAAAAAAATATATATATTATATATTATATATATATATATATATATATATATATATATATATATATATATATATGTATATATATATATATATGTATATATATATATTTTTTTTTTTTTTTTTTTTTTTTTTTTTTTTTTTTTTTTTTTAACATGTAGCGCTATATTTTATTACTTACACTGTTGTAGTTCAAGAGGTATTCAAGCCGAAAGGATCCTCCCATTAGATCTGGAATACAGTGGCGGGACTGGACAGATGCAGCGAGGGACAATCTTCAGTGATAAAGTATAAGGAAAACCCCGTCCCCTTGGCAAAGGAGGGCAGAATTTTCCTTTTGGTTACTGAAGATTCTCCCTCGCTGCTCTTCACCAGAACCAAACAGAGAGGCAGCGTGATACAGGGAAAGGGGCGGGAGGGGGATACTTTGAGCTTGACTAGCTCTTGAATTACAAAACTGTAAGTAATTAAATATAGCGCTATATGGACTTGGAGCTACACTTTAATACAAGTATTACTATTCCTTTAACTCCCTGAAAGTTAGAGGGTTCTCCCTTGCATTTGGCCCTCTACAAGTTCCTCTAAGGCTCAAAGCCCCAGATATCTAGGACAGAAGTCTTCACACAGAAGTCAGGTACATATATACAGTTTATTGTTGTGCATTTGATCTCTCGCTTGTAGTTCACTACCAATTGTTCCCGTTTACAATCTGATAAAGTCTAGTGACCCATAATAATCATTCAGTTCTAATGAGGCCCATATATTATTGTGAGGAGTCCTGACCTAGAGGAAGACTTCAATAGAGATTATATACAGGAAACAACAAGTAGAATGCAAACAGACACACCCAGATGTATGAAGGACGTCTTTCTCACTAATTCGCTTAACCATAAACCCTTAGCGACAAGTGACGGGCCAGGTCTGTCACAGAAACCCGTCCTTTAAGGACGGGTGATGGTCCTGACCCGTCTTAGACTTTATATACTCATGCCAGGGAGGATGTAACCGACTGCTCCAGGACCAGAGAAGTCAGTTTCAGACTTTCTCCGGTGGGGCCACACGTGATCGCTGTTACACTTTTAACTCCATTTTATGCGCTGGGGGCACAACTATCGGTAGAGCAGGTTTGGTCACCTGACCTACTGCCCACCTCTGTCACTGAATAAATGATTTAGAGCAATCCCAATAAATACGCATACTGACATTTCAACAAACACTGGGGGATGATTCACTAAGCGGTGATAAAGTGGTGATCACTTCTCCACTTTATCACTTCTCCAATTTCTGTTATTCTATGGACCCTATGTACTAAGATTTCCAAAGTTGAAAAAATCTTAGTGAATAGGCTCCACAGAATAATATAGGAATTGGAGAAGTGATATAATTGGAGAAGTCATGTCCTCTTTATCACCGCTTAGTGAATCTCCCCCTGATATGAGTGTTATTACTGTGGAGCAATGTAATACACTTGTTTACACAGTTGAACACAAATTATTACAGGAAAACAAAGCAAAAAAAATATTATATATATATATTTATTTTAATTTATGTAAGTACTTTTGCAGATATTCTATTTTTAAGCTGTGCAGCGCGCTGATTCTTTGGCACAGCTTTGACTGCCTAATTCTCCTCTCACTTCCCTCCCAGCTGCCCCAGGGTGCGTGTTCCCGCTTCCTTTTGGAATGCCGTGAATGGTTTCTATCCTTATATCAAGCTCCGGTTAGCATTATATGTCGGTTGCAACCTCAGTATAATGCTAACCGGAGCTTGATAGAATGATAGAAGACATTCACAGCACACCGAAGGGAAGTGTGAACGCGCTCCCTAGGGCAGCTGGGAGGAGGAGACGAGCTGTGCTGTGGACTTTATGCAGAAGTGCACAGCACAAAAAACAGAATATCTGCAAACGTAGCTACATTAAAAAACAAACAGCTTTCCCAATTATAATTTAGTAACAAAACCTATGATAACATTTTTATACAGGGATACATCCCCTTTAACACTGAGTGCCAGACTGCTTTGCAATGCGTTGCATACCCCTCTGGCACTCAAAGGGTTAATGAAAATGGGTTATCCATATAAATAGGATATCAAAATAAAGCCCTACTTGTACTTAAAAAAGGTATATAATTTGTGTGGGTAGACTAAATGAATTAAAGGCTAAATAAAAATGAAAAAAAGGCATAGTAAACAGGCAAATATTGCTCTTGCCCTCTAGTATCAAAAAAGCCCTCACCACTGAGGGGTTAAGGACAAGAGTGGGTGTGTGTGTGTGCGCAGTCTGTTCCTGTCCTCTCCTGCTATACAGTGTCTTATACAGGAAGTAACAGGTGAGCAGCACTGAAGCAAACCAACTGCACCGTAGGGAAGACATAATTCCCCAAATTACAACTCATCCACTGTATTTGCCTCTGTACATCTATATTCTTAATCTTCCCTGTAAAGACAAAGAGCTCTCTATAGCAGAGGTTCTCAACCTATGTCCTCAGTGGTCACTAACAGGCCAGGACTTAGGAATTTCCCTGCTAGAACACAGGTGTGGTGATCAGAGGCTCAGTCGTAGTGATTAACTCACCTGTACTTTTAAAAGGAAATTCTAAAATCCTGTCCTGTTAGTAGCCACTGAGGGCACGGGTTGAGAACCACTGCTCTATAGAAGAAGTCTGTATGTATTGTATTGTAGACCTCCCTAGTATTTAAGTAGTCAATAACCCTATTTACAGGGACCACATCACCTCGAAACAAGAGCTTTCAAATCTCCTTTATGCTGTATTAGCAGTTTTCATTCAGAAATGCATTTTTAGTTCTTTTGTCAATTAACCCACTGAGTGCCAGTGCAATATGTTGGATACCTCTCCTGCACTCAAAGGGTTAAGGCATACTGCATGGGCACTTCCTGTGTTAGCCCTTCTTTACCTGACTGACACTTAAAGGGATAGTAATGTTTCACAATAAAAGCAGCTCCAATTAATCATCATAGTATTTGGGTCACGGAGAGTGTTATTTCCTTACTGTCAGAGTTGTAGTTCAAGAGTAATTGAATGATAAAGTATCCCCCTCCCGCCCCTTTTACTGATGTAACACTGCTCAGCTCAGGGCAGCAAGACTGGGAAGGACAATCTTCAGTGAGCATAAGGAAAAACCTGAAAAAAAAGAGGGTCAGGGTATACCTTATGCTCGCAGTAAGACTGTTCCTTGCTGTGACCTGTCCGGTCAAGAGACCAGATTCCACATCTGAGGGGAGCTGATTTACACTGGGTAAAAGCGATGGGAGGGGGATACTTTATCATTCAATTACTCTTGAACTACAACTCTGACAGTATTGAAATAACACTCTCCATGGACCAAATACTATGAAGATTAATTGGAGCTGCTGTTTTTGTGAAACATTACTATCCCTTTAACCAGTTTAATGCATCAGTAGGGGGAGGCAATGTAAGGATAAGACAGGAAGTGCTTGCAAGGCATAGATTAATTAGCACAATCTAGAAATCTAAACTAGTTTTCTGACTAAAAATGGGTAACACGACAGAGGTGACTGAAAGCTCGTGTTTTAGGTGAGAGTCTCTTTAAATCAGTGGGATTTTGCCCCATGCTGTAGCTGGTTTGCTCCAAACTTGCTCATCATTCTGCACAAGGCGCACAGCGTGATTCAACACGCAGCTTCATGTAATTAACCCAACACAAAATGGAACAGTGTGAAACCATTTGCAAGGACCTTTTCTGTCTCCTACAATTCAATACTCTGTTACGTCAAGATATAAAAATAGCAGAAGTTCTATTTCCCAGCCGGTAGATCACATGAACAGAAGCGTTTCACTGGTGTAAATGAAGAGAGGCTGTAAGCAGTAAGAGCACAGTGTGCACTGGTGAAACACGGAGGACAAGGTATGTATTAACATGGTACACAGCACTGTACCAGAGTCCTGCTATGGTCCTGTTGGTCGTGTTCTAAACTTTTATTTCTCCTGCGTTCCACCAATGATTCCTCACACACAGGAAGGGTGTGGCTGAGGGCCAGCAAACGTGACCCAGTCAAGTATTACTGGGTCCGCCATTCAGTGGATGTTGCATTGAGCATACTAGCCTACAGCATCCTCACCCCTTGAGACTAGCGGAAAGGAGGTTTCAGCTTTAGCAGAGGAAAGTTTTTTGTTTTTTTTTTTGTTTTTTTTTTACAGCAAGGTCTGTTAAATTGTGGAAATCCTTGCCCAAGGACGTGGTAATGGCAGATACAATGGATACATTTAAAGGGATAGTAATACTTTGTTTTAACTTTATTTTATAGGCTTTAAAAAACCTGAAGAATGATACAAGTCTTATCTCTCAAACTTTTATGGTTTGAGAGATATTCACAAGCAAAATTTCCCCTCCATCCCTTTTTACCTAGTGTAAGCCATCTCTTCTCAGATGTGGAATCCAGTCCATAGACCAGACAGATAACAGAAGGGGACAATCTTCTTCCTATGAGAACAATGAAAGCCCTGCCCCCCTTGACAGGTTTTTCAGGTTTTTCCCTTATCTTAATTGAAGATTGTCCCTCTCTGCAATCTACCTGGACACCTTCCTTCTGATCTGGTTGAGCAGTGTTACATCAGTAAAAGGGGGCGGGAGGGGGATACTTTATCATTGAATCACTCTTGAACTATAACTCTGACAGAATTGAAATAGCACTCTCCAAAGTCCAAATACTATGATGATTAAATAGAGCTGCTTTTATTATGAAACATTACTATCCCTTTAAGAGAAGAGATTAGATACATTTCTCTGGGTTATGAGACAAAGGTTGGACTCCACTGGCCACTGTGCAGACCTTTCTTGAACCTAGATGGAGTTCACTGTGATCATGCAAGGAGATAGTCAGCCGTGTGATAGGCGCCAATTCCTAGCACTGTTCCCTCTCAGAAGGGGCGAAATCACCAATACAGCACTGCAACACCCCACACACTGGCTGTAACACTATGAGGCTACAAGTGCAATTCAGTAAGTTAACCCTTTCAGTGCCAGAGGGGTACGCGCAACAGGTGTGATTCTGGAGCAAATCAACTGCACCACAGGGGTGAAATTAAAAGTCCTTTTTTATTTAAATGGTGCATTTAACCCTTTGAATCGGATGGACTTCTGTCTAGTATTGAAGGGGTTAACAGTGTGAATATGGTGGAAATGTTTGTTCTGTATGGTGCAGTCTGGTTGCCCCAGAACTGTACATCTTCACCTTATTAAATTGCACCTTAAAGGGATAGTAATATCTTCAAGAGACTTTTGCAGAGTCTTCTGTATGTTAACAGTAACATATTGCGCTATGTCTAAGATCTTAATGTTATGTAGTTCAAAAGTTATTCAGCACTAAAGCTCCCCCGCCCCTTTCTGACCGCCTCCCTCTGAATCTGAAATGTGGTCGTGGGACCGGACAGCTGCAGCGAGGAACAAACTTCAGTAAGTGTAAGGAAAATGCTACTGCCCTTGATGAAAGAGGGCAGGATTTCCCTTTGCTTACTGAAGATTGTCCCTCGCTGCAGCCGTCTGAACCAGACTACAGATTCAGAGTGACTTGGGGAGAAGGGGCGGGCGGGGGATCTTTAGTGCTAAATAACTTTTGAACTACACAACAGTAAGATCTGAAACATATTGCAACATGTTACTATTAATATATAGAAGACTTGGCGAAAGATTTGTAGAGAGACATTACACTTAAACTGATGGCAAAACAACCACCATTCTGGAACATAACAGCAGCACCACAGGGGGCTCCTCCTTCCTAAAATGTCCATGACTTTAACCACATGAGTGCCAGGGAGGTATCCAACACTGCTGAAAGGCGTTTTATTATTTAAAAAAAAAAAAAAAAAAAAAAAAAATACAGATCAAACTTAAATTTTTTAGGTGCAGTATCACAGTGGCGCTGTTGCTGCACCATCCAATGGACAGCTCTGGTCAATTGATCATAAATCTCTCTAGGATGGTGCAGCAACAGCACCACCCTACAATTTCAGGCCGCTGTGATACTGCACCTAAAAAATTCAAATTTGAGCTGCAATAACTTTTGCACCTCTCAGAAGTGAGAGTACCCTTGTTTTACTGTAGGATAAACCCTACAATATATATATTTTACATATTACGTGTTACTGTCCCTTTTAAATGGGACTCCGTAATGTGTTTGAGACCACCAATCATCAAAGACTTTAACCCTTTGAGTGCCAGAGGGGTAGGCAACGCATTGGTCTGCAATGCTTTGCGTACCCCTCTGGCAATTAAAGGGTTAACAGCCGTGTGTAAATCCCCACTATGGTGGATATTTCCACAACTGTTCATCTTTTTCTTTGTGTACAGGCCCTACCCCTGTTATCTTGTTTAAAGGGATAGTAATACTTAAAATGTAAAAAAAAAATATGTTGTAGGGTTTATCCCTCCCGAGTAAAACAAGAGTACTCCCACTGCTGAAAGGTGTTTCATTCAAAAGTTATTAATTTTCAAAGTTGAATTTTTAGGTGCAATATCACGGTGGCCTGAAATTGTACAGTGGCGCTGTTGCTACACGATCCTATGGACAGCTCTGGTCAATTGACCATAAATCTCCATAGGATTGTGTAGCAACAGCACCACTGTACAATTTCAGGCCACTGTGATATTGCACCTAAAAAATTCAACTTTGAAAATTAATAACTTTTGAATGAAACACCTTTCAGCAGTGGGAGTACTCTTGTTTTACTCAGGGGGATAAACCCTACAACATATTTTTTTTTACATTTTAAGTATTACTATCCCTTTAATACAATGATCTGTGTAGGTAGGTGTCCTATACACAGCAGTCAGGGGCACCATATTGTTCCACTAGAAATGCTGCTTCCTTCTGGATTAGAAATTACACTTCAATAAAAAGACATAATAAACATACTGCATTCTGATAACTTTTGAATGAAAAATCTAGCAGCAGCAGGAGCACCCTTGTTTCAGGCCAATGCGTTTTGTACCCCTTTGGTCTTTAAAGTGTTAATAGCTATGTGGTGAGCAGTGTGTCCCCCCAGTGATCCTTCTAGGAACTGTCATGGCCACCTCCATGGACATGACATGGACAAAATCCATACAGGCCATTAGTATTTCCTGGCTATAGTAAGGCGATTGGGGGCTATTATGAAGAGGTGTTAATGTGTCTAACTTCAGGGAACCCTGGGGTTTCCACATAACCCCAAAAAGTAGATGATCATGGACCTCAATATCATTATAGGTATGCATCAAATCCTAGATTTGCTTAAAGCGGAACTACCAGTACCACCCGTTCTAAACTTGTCCCCAAATAATTAACCTTCTGGCGACTAGCTGCTCAATAGTGCTAGTCACCAGAATTATTACCTGGCTATTGAGAATTCTATACTGCTTCCGGGACTGACAGGCAGGACGGAGCACAGACATCTTTCCATAGTGACGACTGTGCGCCTGCGCTGTCAGTCCCAGTCGGCTCTAGGTGGCATTGCTAGGAGCCGCACGGCACCGGAAGGGACTGACAGAGCTGGTGCACAGACGTCACTGTACAAAGATGTCTGCGCTGTTTCCTGGCTCAGTCCGGGAGCAGTAGAAATTCTCAGTAACGAGGTAATAATTCTGGCTCCTACCACTATTGAGCAGCTAGTCGCCAGATGTGTAATTATTTGGGAGCAAGTTTAGAAGAGGTGGTACTGGTAGTTCCGCTTTAATTCAGTACCGAGCCGAATCCCAGCTTTTTAATTCAATCCACTATTTACAGTTCCAGTTTAACCCCCTGAGTGACAGAGGTATCCAACTCATTGTAGCTCAATGCATTGGACGCCTCTCTGGCACTCAAATGGTTAAAACATGTTTGTTTGTTTGTGTTTTTTTGGGGGGGCAGCCAAATACCACACTTCCAGCAGAATTATACTTTATCACCAAATGAAATGGCCATATTTGTGAACTTCATTCAAACCAGACTACACATCATGATAGTAAAAGACCAACAGAGGAGGCCTAATTTAGGAGACCTTTCTGACAATGTGACAGCTGTTTTAATAAGCTATTTTTAAAGAGTTTTCATAATTCCCCTGTATTTGTGTTAGCCATTCCCCCCTCCCCCATTTCAAGCAATTGCATGAGATAGTTCACTTTGTCAGTTTATGCAAATGAGCTCATACTGGCTTGCTGATAGGGGCAGGCGGGAGAGCATGGTGGAAGTTTAGCATGTGGTTGGCAGATAGGGGCAGGTGGGAGAGCATGGTGGAAGTTTAGTATGTGGTTGGCAGATAGGGGCAGGTGGGAGAGCATGGTGGAAGTTTAGTATGTGGTTGGCAGATAGGGGCAGGTGGGAGAGCATGGTGGAAGTTTAGCATGTGGTTGGCAGATAGGGGCAGGCGGGAGAGCATGGTGGAAGTTTAGCATGTGGTTGGCAGATAGGGGCAGGCGGGAGAGCATGGTGGAAGTTTAGCATGTGGTTGGCAGATAGGGGCAGGTGGGAGAGCATGGTGGAAGTTTAGCATGTGGTTGGCAGATAGGGGCAGGTGGGAGAGCATCGTGGAAGTTTAGCATGTGGTTGGCAGATAGGGGCAGGTGGGAGAGCATGGTGGACGTTTAGCATGTGGCTGGCAGATAGGGGCAGGTGGGAGAGCATGGTGGAATGTTAGCATGTGTAATTTGCATAAAATGACAAGTGCATAAAGCTCGCATATCTCAAAATACTGGTTAAAGTAAAAAACAGTTAGAAAGGATATGCATTGTTGAATGCTCTTTCAAAAATCACCTACAGTTGCACTATAATTATTTTATTATTGCCTAGGGCCAGACTTCTCATTAGACAGAACACAGCCATCTAAGATGCCAGATTTGTAGGCGACATAGATGTACTGTCCTGACCCACAAAACAGAGCAACTCCAATGGTGATCTGCTTACTTACCACTTTGCATACCCCTATACTGGCCATTATTTAAACCCCTGGATGGCAGGGAAAGCCAACACATTAACCCCTTGAGTGCCAGAGGGGTATGGAACACATTGCAAAGCAATGTGTTCTGTACTGTCAGACCGTACCTCTCTGGCAAACAAAGGGTTAAGGGGTTAAGAGTTGTTTTCTGTGCGCTCGTATTTTACAGGGAGAGGATTTTGTCTATTCTAAGGTACAATGGATGGGACTGGGGCAGAACCACGAGAGGTTAAAGACACCTTCTGTGACTGCAAAGCTAAACTGAGCCTGTGTGCACAGGAAACCCCACCCCCCTTACTAATTTAAAGGGACACTAATGTTCAGGTCAGTCTTAAATGTCATGTCCATAGAGGCAGACATGACAGTTGTTAGCAGAACCACAAGACATCCACTTTGCTCACTGCACATAATATTAACGCTTTAAGTGACAGAGGGGTGACACAAATCCTCTCTCCCCCTTTATGGTTTGAGAGATATTCGCACGTAAAGTTCCCCCTCCCTCCCCTTCTCCTGATGTCAGCGCTGTGCTGATAGCAGGAGATCCCGGTCCTGGGACCAGCCGGCGGCTCTGCAGCAGAGCAGAAATCGCGTTATTTAAAAAGAATTACTTCATTGGAAAGGTCTACAAAGTGTGCCTGGTTTGCAAGCACTCTTTGTAGACCATTACCATGAAGTGGTTCTTTTTAAATAATGCAATTTCGGCTCTGATGAAAAGCCTCCGAGTCAGCTGACTCGAATCTCCTGCTGTCAGTCAAGGGGTTAAGACAAAGTGAAAGCTTAGACAGTTTGTAGTCACTTGTACAGACCGCTTCGATAAGAATGCATGGAAGTCAACATGGTAGATTTCATGAGCGGATGTGAATTAGACACCACCTCGGCATCCTATAATAACTATTCGCTAAATTGTTTTCAGAAGCCAAGACAATACAGACTGCCCACTTCGCTGCTTATAACTAGGGATGCACTGATACCATTTTTTTAAGACTGAGTACGAGTACCGATACTTTCCCCAAGTACTCACCGATACAAATAACCGATACTTTGTTTGCAATGCTATTTGACAGTTTTCTAAGGGGTGGTGAGAGGGTGCAGTTGAATTTAGTGGAAGATGGGGGGGCTGAATGGGAGAAGTGGGGGCGCTGGGGAGAACTGAGTGAGAGAAGTAGGGGGGGATGAGTTTAGAATTTAGTAGTTAATTTACTGAGATTAATAACTACCGCTTCTGTTTTAAAAGGTTGCTAGCTTGTCTTGTGCCATTTACAGACAATAGAGCAACATCACTGCTATGGTAATGGGAGCCCTAAAAAGACAGGACTGTTTACATGCGCCCATTTATTGTCTCCAAATAAAATGTCTGGAAAGTTCATTAGACTTTAGCCTACCCCTGCCATAAAGCAAACCTAAGACTAGACTTTAAGCCTCAGTAAAAATTTTACGGGTGCCAACATGAAGTATAGTATAGTTAACCCTTTGAGTGCCAGAGAGGTATCAAAGAGTTAAAGTTGATGTATCACCTCTAGATAAGTTAGGCTAAATAGTTAGGTTATACAGTGAATATGATTTAAAAAAAAAAAAAAAAAAAAATTAAAGCGCTATTTTGTCGAAATTCAAGTTATAAGCTCTGCCATGTACCTACTTCCACATAGACTGCGGTTACTAGCTCTGTAACTGCAGTCCATCACTCTTCCTCTGCCCCCTCCCTGTATCCAGCCTCCTCCAATGACGGAGACTTTCTGTCTGTAAGCTGGAGTTATCTCATTGGCAGATATCGACATCTAGCCAATGAGACCGCTCCAGCTTACAGACAGAAAGCCTCAGTCATTGGAGGAGGCTGGATACAGGGAGGGGAGCAGAGGAAGATTGACAGATTGCGGTTACAGAGCAGGTGACCGCAATCTATGAGGAAGTAGGTACATGGCAGAGTTTATAACAAAAAAAAAAAAATTTAAAGACACTTTTAATCATATTCTCTATCTAACCTAACTATTTATCCTTATTTAAAGAGTTGATACATCCACTTTAAGCGTGTATATGTATTTTATATATAACCCCATATTATTTGTTATTCCAGTTTCACACAGGCGACACCAATGCAGCAATATAACACCAGCAATGTCGTCTGTTATGAGAAGTTTTGTGCTGGGCCTTTGGCCTTCCACAAGTGACCGTTGCCTTGTGTGAACACACACTGAAGTAAAGCAAATATATTGCTTTCACACAAACACAGTGAAGGTCCAGCAGGATGGGTCTGCACATCTGAGCAAACGTTTCATACAAGCATAGCTGGAGTTTGCATTGTATCACCAGTGAACAGTGTAACTCAGACGGGTGCTCACGTGGTCTGGTCGTCAGACATTCCCCCGCGTCTGGACTGAACACAGGAGAAGGTAAGCGAATCGACGGGAGACAGAACAGCTGCAGGGGGCTGGTACACCTCCATTACATGTGAGAAAGAGGCCTAATTTTTATTTTATTTTTTTAACCCGGGGGTGGGTGGGGGGGGGGGGGGGAAGGGGCTCAACAAAGATAAATTGGGGAGTTATTTCCACAGAACATACATTTATCACATTTATCTTACAGAAACATTCATCAACCATACTATAAAAAAAAAGGCGCTGACAAGTTAACCCATTGTCTACCAGAGGAGACCCTACCTCATTGTGCAGCTATGTACTAGGCATCACTCTGTCATGTAAAGGGTTAACTCACCAGCATTCTCTATTTATAGAATGAATGCTTTGGATACCTCCCTAGCTCTCAGAGGGTTAAATTGTGACCTGTACGCTGCCCTTGAGGACGAATCTTGTTTAAGAGATGATAGAACTTAGGATGGTGTCATTCAGTAGCAGTCATGTATGCCTGTTTATATATTTCTCCTTATACTTGCTGCTTCCAGTACAAAGAAATCTCTGTTGGAGTCTCGCTCTAGACCACACCTCCTCGGAGCAAACAATAGGCTGCCATAAACCTGAACGGCTCATAAGGGCCGCTAGTCTATAAGATTGTAAACTGAAACAGTAACACTACAGCAAGAACAAATACATACAGAAAAAAACATCTCAAAGACACCAACTTAGGCAAGTCCTCCTTATATGGCATACTAGTCTAAAAGTCTGTGTACACGGGCCAAGGTCAGGGTAACGTTAACCCTTTGAGTGCCAGAGCGGTACGCAACGCATTGCTTTGCAATGTGTTGTATACCCCTCTGGCACTCAAAGAGTTAAGTGACCGCTCCACTTGATACAGTCTTGCGTCGCCTCACTCACACGATGCAATCATGCGCAGTAGAGACTGCATTGTGACAAACATCCTAGCGAATTATTATACAGGATATTTTCCCTTTAAGAAAGTAATTGGCTTGGGAGAAGTTACACTGTGCAGAATAATGCAAGAATATTAACTTCTGGCACTCAAAGGGTTTATTTGTATGGCTTTTTACAAAAAAAAAAGTTGATACATGGATCACATATTAACCCTTTGAGTGCCAGAGGGGTACACAACGCATTGTGTTGGGGACACTGCACAGCATTGCACACCACGTGAAGGGTTAAATTTATACTGCAGTTTTAACAGAACAAGTAATTTCTTGAACAGTGGCGAGAGCGCAGCCTTCTCATCAGAACCTCTAGTACAGGCTTAACATGACGTTGTTCCCATCTCTCATTCACAGCCGCCTTGATAGAAGTAATAAACCCTGATTAAAACACAACCCCAATTAACTGCCTAGAGGAACCCAATTTTCAGAGTTCAGTCTCAAGTCAAATGCAGTGTGAGTTTAATCTACTGCAGAACGCGGGAACTAGTTTTCAAAAACAATTTTCTTTCCGTAATGTGAAGACGGGAGGATGGACCCTTTCGTGTAAAGGTAGGAATTCTGTTCCATCAGACGGTGGTTCCTAACAGGTGAATTACACACAAACACACACAAACACACACAAACACACACAAACACACACAAACACACACAAACACACACACTGGCCCATATCTATAAAAGCAAACAGGATTATTCTGGGGGTAATCCAACACCACTATAGGGGACACAAATAACAATTCCTAAATTACTATCCACTTGAATAGAGCCAGTGCAAATTAACACATTGCACCCCTCTTGTACTCAAAGGGTTAACTGCATCATATGGAGACAAAACAGATTTAAAATGATTAATATGTGGCTTTTCACCTCTGAAGGCTAGAGGTCACCAACACATTGCGATGCAATGCACCAGGAGGCATTTGGGGGTTAAAAAGCTCTTCTAAAGGAACAGAAAGTTAAAGAATTGGTTTCCAATAGTGCTCCACAATTGCTCTAATTTGTTTTAACCCTTTGAGTGCCAGAGCAGAACACAACGCGTTGCATACCCCCTCTGGCACTCAAAGGGTTAATACACATGGCCCAGTGAGGTGGATAATTCAGGGGCAAACAAACCGGCAACCAAATTAAAAGGCAACAACTGATTTAACCATTAGAGTGCCAAAGGGGTAGCCAATGAATCTGCAAAGTAATGCGACAAAATTAACGTTTTAAACCTCTGAATGCTAGAGAGCTCACTAACCCATTGCTTCGCAATGCACTGTAAACCCCTGTAATATTCAAGGGGTTAAAAGACCCATTTCACTCAGTTCCTATGTTAGGAATTCCAATCAGTTGCCTCACTACAAACAAGTGTCACAGAAATTAGACTTTTCCAGCCGTGTCACAACTTAACCCTTTAAAAATAACAGAGGGGTAGGCAATGCGTGGATTACACCTCTGGCACTCAAAGGGTTACAAGTACAGTAAACCTTCACTGTAGCACAAATATGTAAAGTGCACTTAACCCTTTAAGTGCCAGAGGGATAGGCAACGCATTCCAAAGCAATGTGCTGTACACCTCATTCACTCAAAGGGTTAAATCCTTGTTAGTGATCTCACTGCATCTGTTTCCAGAGAATTTTTCTGGTCAGGAACAGTGACAGATTGGATAGTGCAACAATGTAAAATAGATACAATGTAAAAAGAGCATTCAAAGCCCTGGACAGATAGTCAGGTATACAAGTATAAAACACACATAAAAAATTATATTAACGAGATATATATAATAAAAAGTATAGGCAATTTCACTCTACATATTATTCACTTGCAGAATATGTAAAAGTCCAAATAAAAGGTTACTGTCTCTTTACATACATTCAAAATTCTACATTTTTCAATAGTTCTAGTAAGTGAACTGTAAAACGTATTTGCCCTTCACCAAAATAAAAATATATAATCCTATAAAGAACACAGTGCATCCCTTTGGTTCATAGAACATTCAGCTGGAGATACACAAACACATCTCTGCCCTCAACAGGTGTGGGGTAGACTGAGGTGAGACTGAGGTGTGGGGGAGACTGAGGTGCTCCCGCTGTGGGACATCATCATCTTTAATTAACACAAAACCCCAAAATGTAATTTTCCAGTCCAAGGAATTCTACGTGTGTAGGCAAGTATTCCCTTCAAATGTGAGAAGAGATGACCAATCCAGCACTGAAACAGTTAACCAGTACCAGAGGGAGTTCGCAACCCATTGCTTTGGGTATTAGAACAGATGCACCTTGTATATCTGCCCCTTTTCAATCACTTAACTGTTTCATTGCTGGGCTGCTCACCTCAACCCTTTGAGTGCCAGAGAGGTACGCAATGCATTAAAAAGCAACGTGTTGCGTACCCCTCTGTCACGCAAAAGTTTAACACATGGCTCTCAAAAGGTTTTTGGGATATCCCAGCTTTTATATATAAAAAAAAAAACAAAACAAAAAAAAACAAAAACAAAACACAGATTGGAGGACTGACACCTGCACAAAAGCAACATTTTCCCTAAAACCTGTCCTGTCCCTGGGCCCCCCGCGGGAATGCAATCTGAGACCCGTCTGAGATGCAACGATGGCTGCAGGTTTCCCCAACTGTCTCTAAAACTGTAGTTTAACCATGTAAAAAGAATATGCATATGCATCTTTTTTGCAAAATTCAAATAGTCAAATACATTAACAAATGGTGACTCTCAATCAAATAGCTTTTTTTTTTTTAAAAAAAAAATCCTTTTTAACCCCCTTGGATTCTACAGAAGTCTCCAACACACGTCTCTGAAATGCTTTGGAGACTGCATTAGCATCCAAAAGGGTTAAATCACCCACACCAGCTTCACATGTAAATCTCTGTTCAAGCTGCGTAATAAAAATCAGAGGCAAGTAGTTCCCGGATCTCACTGCGCTGGCCCGGAGTACCACTTCTACATATGCTATTAGCTTATGCATTAGTCACCCCACACCCCCTATTTCCATATTAAACGGTTATAAGAGCACAGGCAATACCCACCTAGTACATAATCGCTGCAGTCCAACATGATGTTACGTGTACTCGGTATTTAGCATCCAAAGAGGTAAAGGGGACGGATATCCCTAATAAGTCTACAGGAGACTTCTAATTTTGACAGAGAAGGGAGGAAAAGGGGGGTTAAAGAGATGGAACAGATATTGCATCGACTACACCATAGCAATCGTGAACCCAACAAGGAAACTTGAGTTGTTCAGCGGAGTTTTTAGTCTCTCCTGCTAGCTCGATCTGACATTGTCAAGGCAACTGAAGCGTGAAAAGTTCCCCTTTTTGTAATAAAATAGAAACAAAGATTGCAGCTGGCAGTTTCCATAATGAAGCTTAATCAGTATGCGGCTGATTAGGGCCTTATGCAAATCTTCCCTCGTTAGCACAGCAGCTAGCACTTTGAAGTCCGTGAGCAATTCATTTGCAGAGTACACTGAAAGCGCTCCCTGCATAATTTAAATCACGGCATAAATATTTATCAGCTCATTTGCATATTAATTGGTTAGCGCAAACATTCCAAGCAGCGCGGCAGCCAGGGAGAAAAGTGCATGAAGGGAGAAAGTTAAAAAGGGAAAAAAAAAAAAAATATATTGAGTGCCAGCATAATAATTAAGGGAACAAAATGAAATTTCTTCCACTGCGTTGGCTTCTCTGACCCAACTGGAGCGTGTTACTGTGATAGGCGCAGAGAGAGCGAGGGGGGAGTTTAAAGTGGAGTGGGGATAGTTACGGGCATAGAAATGACAGTTTAACACATTTTAAATAATTGTTGAACCCTTTAAAGAGCCAAGGAATGGGACGTCCATAGCAATGGATGGATTTTCTTATCCTTTTGGATTCTAGGGAGGATTATAGCTCGTCAGTCCTTAACCCTTTCAGTGGCAAAGTTAGCCAATGCACTGCATTGTGTTGATACCTCTATGGAGAGCAAAGAGTAAAGGAAACAGAAACCTTTATAGCGTCCATTTGAGTAAATAAAAAAAAAAAAAAAAAAAAAGTTTTAACCCACCCACAGTCATCACAATTACTTTTTTTTTTTTTTTTTTTTTTTTTTTTTTTTTAAAAAGCCCGATTTACATAGTTCTCTGAAAAGATGTGGGTCTGTTACAGGCATTCTTGAATTCCCTACCACTTCCGCTGGGAGGCTATTCTGTGAATCTACCACTCTTACTATAGTACAGTACATGGGTACCTTACCTCTGCATTCTCATTGCTCAGCATTAACAGGGTGACAATTGTGTACAAAAGGGGACAGGAAACATTTTTTCTAATTTCCTAATTAACCCCTTGAGTGCTAGAGGGGTACGCAATGCATTGCGTACCCCTCTGGCTCTCAAGGGGTTAATGGTGCTTAGAAAGAGGCGCATGTGTACAGGGATACAAATCCTATAACAAAGTCCTAGAATGCGCTCACTGTGTGTAACTGCACATGCATAGTAGGGCTCGCAGAACGGGCTGATCCGGTGCGGAGAGCTCCGGAAGGAACTGTCACCCAGCACCTCCGCTGCTGCCCCGGAACCGAGAGCACAGACAGGCTGTCAGCCTTCTGGAGCTCCCAGCTCCGGATCAGCCCGTGTATACGGGGGCTCTAACTAGATACTGATAGTTGCACATGTCAGAAATTTGCCGTTGCACTTTTGCTCAAGGTACAACATCCTGATGTTTAGAACGGGATTTGATGACATTTGATAGCTGGACCGCAGGGCTCAAACTCCACTGCACGTGGTAATCGTAACTAAAAGGAGCAGTATTTTTTTTTTTTTTTTTTTTTTTTTTTTTTAATGAAAACCTAAATGTTTTGGAGCTTTTCCTGGCGAGTAAAACAAGAGAACTCCCATCATTGTCAGCTGTTTTATTCAGAAAGTTATCACAGTTCAAATTGCCAGGAAGGGAGTGTGATTACTTCTTGATATTTCTAACTGACAGCAGGACTTGGTTTCTATAACATTCTATGGAGAACTGTTTGTCAGTGACTTTCCTATCCTAGAGAATGCAATAGAATAACTAAGTGGAATCTGACCAGTAGGGGGCATGGTAAAAAAAAAAAAAAAAAAAAAAAAAAACACACACACTTTAAACAATAAGTTTGGAAATATGCATCTCTCAGCAGCGGGAGTATCCTTTTTCATTCATACAATCTTGTTTCTATCACTTAGCCAACTACAAAGATACTCTACTGGAGCCTAGGGAATGAATTATAGACCATACTGATAAGAATATTCACTTCCAGTGGAATTTAAAAGTTAAAATAATTTGCGTGAGTGTATAACCTGTTGTGTATTGCCTAGTCAGCCTCCTGAAGAGGAGACCTACTTGGCTTAAAAGCTTGCACCCTAGAGCCAGTTATCCAATAAAGGTATCAAGATCTGATGGAGGATGCCAGTAGAAGTGCCAATGGAGAACACAGGCCAGAGGGGTAAAGACAGAAGCTGTTGGACTTTATAAAAAAAAAAAGCAGCCTTCACAGGAGTTCCTGCATTCCATTCCCCGCTAATCCCCTCACTACAACAATAAAAGCAGCAGCAGTGGACTCTAACAGAGCACATTCAGTGGTGCTCCTGTGAGCACAGTATTCAGTAAAAGAAAACAGATTAAAAGAAAAAAAAAAAATTAAATTGGGCTCCAACCCTTTAAGTGCCAGAAGGTTATGAAACCCTTCTGTAACTCAAAAGGTTACATGTGCTTTCATAGAAGTATGTGTGTTAAGGTGACCACATATCCCTTTAAATGATAAAGTGGTATGCCACCTGGCACTCAAAAGGTAAAAAGGGCAGCAATCTGCCTCTGCAATAAAAGGAAAGAAAAGCGAACATATTGCAGCATTCTCCAACCCGAGAAAACCACCTGTGGGTCGCTTCCGGATCAAGCTGTGGCTCTTTTACATTAAACTGTTGGATCAGTGTTGCCTGGTGTCCAGATACTTTTTATTGCATTCTATGGGAGAGGGGATCCACTGGCTACAGTTCTCCATAGAATGCGACTGTAACAGCTCCAATAGTTTGTGACAATTTGTACTCCAATACCTTTCTAATGAAACAACCGTCAGCAGTAGCAGTGTCCTTGTTTTACCCAGCAAAAAAGGCCATAAATGTTTGGGTTTTGTTTTTTTAATAAAACTTTGCTGATCCTTTAACGCTTTGGGTGGAAGAGCAATGCACATCCCTCTGGCGCTCAAAAGGGTTAATGAGAGCCAAAAATATTGTGGTTTTTTTTTATTTCACAATAAAAGCAGCTGCAATTAATCTTCATAGTATCTGGGCCATGGAGAGTGTTATATCAATACTGTCAGAGTTGTAGTTCAAGAGTAATTGAATGATAAAGTATCCCTCTCCCGCCCCTTTTACCTAGTGTAAGCCACCTCTCCTCAGATGTGGAATCTGGTCTCTTGACCGGACAGATCACAGCAAGGGACAATCTTCTTACTGTGATCATAAGGAAAGCCCTGCCCCTCTCGACAGGTTTTCCCCTTATAATCACTGAAGATTGTCCCTCTCTGCGATCCATCCGGACAGACTTGCTGCTCTGAGGTGAGCGGTGTTACATCAGTAAAAGGGGAGGGAGGGGGATACTTTATCATTCAGTTACTCTTGTATTACAACTCTGACAGTATTGATATAACACTCCACATGGCCCAAATACTATGAAGATTAATTGGTGCAGATTTTATTGTGAAAAATGACTGACTGTTAAAAGGTTTGACTTGATTAGAACATGTCATTCTACAGCTGCCAGAAGTAGAGATTACACAAAAAAATAAAAATATATTCATATTATTTATATATATATATATATATATATATATATATATATATATATATATATATATATATATATATATATATATATACACACGTGTGTAAAAGCCTGTGTACACGGGCCAAGGTCTGGGTAATGTTAACCCTTTGAGTGTCAGAGGGTTATGCAACGCATTGCAGAGTACCCCTCTGGCACTCAAAGGGTTAAGAGGCCACTACCTCATTGCTCCACGCGATGCAATCATGCGCAGTAGAGACTGCTGCGCATGATGGCTTCTGGCAAACATCTTAGCGAATTATTATATAGGACACACACACACACCCCCAGATAGACCACCTGCAGTTTGCAGAATTTCTAGCTATATGAAGAGGCTTTCATTTGTCAGATCTGAAGTAACTTAAAAGGAAAAAGAAATGGTTAACACAAATTTCTAATGAATTAAAAGAACTCTGTGTAAAATTCATATAAATGCAACATCTTTCATACCTCAGTGGACCTTTGGATATGTTCACACTGGCAACTTGGCTGCAAACAGTTTTGCTCATGCCAATGCACCAGTACTTAACCCTCCGATGTCCTGTATTCCCCCAGTGATCCTCTCCTATGGAGTGGCGTGGCGGAGATGTCCAAACGGGTCGGCCTTGTGATACATCAGCCAAATACAATTGGTTGACAACTACTCAGGGCGGCCTGTTATTGGAGGTTGTAAAGGGCATTGCCACCTCCAATATCAGTTATGTGAATGATCCGTATGGTCTATAGGAGGCAGTGGCAATGAGCCACGCGGTTATGGTTTGTAAATACGGTCTCTCAAACATGTAAAGTTTGATATGTTCTTCTAAAGTTCTCCCCTCCCACCCCCCATTCACAGACATCAGCGCTCTAGCTGACAGCACAAGATTCTGGTTGTGCGACTGGCCAGTGGCTCTTCAGCAGAGCCGAACAGCGACATCTAAAAAGAAATATTTCATTGGAGCAGTCTACAAAGTGTGTCTGGTTTGCAAGCACACTTTGTAGACCATTCCAATGAAGTATTTCTTTTCAGATAGCGCTATTTCGACTCTGCTGAAAAGACCAGATTTACATAATCCGTTTTTTTTTTTTTTTTTGTTTTGTTTTGTTTTTTTTAAATATCTACATTAAATTTTGTTACAAGCAACCATTACTATCCCTTTAAAGACTCCACTGAGGTGTTGGGAACACCCTGCGTTGTAAAGAGAGCTGCAGAAATATTTATCAAAAAGCCTTGATAAATATCCCTGAATTAAACTGGGCCTATCAAATTCAAGTCTGCATATTTGAAATCTTAAAAAAGGTCTACCTATCATGTTAAAAACAAATATTGTGACAGACACCCATCGAGAATGAACAAGATAAAATGTCTTGTTCTGAGGCGTGGTGGCATCTCAATGGTGCTTCAAGTGCTACACTCCCATGTGCCACTGCCGAGAGGAAATGTCCATATCAGACTGGTCCTGCCACAGACAGTCCAGCTACGAAAATATCAGGCAAACCCTCCCTGCAAGAGACAAACAGCACAACCACAGACCTACGTTTTGGCCTATGTGGGCCTCCTCAGTGTGGTGCAGCAGATTCCCTCTAGATACATGGGGAGCAAGGGATCATGCCAGGGATATCCTTCCACTTAGGGAGACCTAGAAACAAATATTGTGATGAGCACCCATGAGTCATATTAGCCAAAAAAACAAAAAGCAAACGTACAGTTAAGGAGATCTTCATACCTTGAACCATATGCTAATTGTGGTACCCATGCGGTACCAGTGATATAGTTCACATGCTAACTAACTGTTTGAGTGCCAGAGGGGTATGCAACACCTCTCATTGCGTACCCCTCTGGCACTCAAACAGGCTTTTCAGTGACATTTCATGTGCTAATTAAAGGGACAGTATTGCCAAGTTTAAAAACAAATCTTGTAGCATTAAAAACTTAAACTAAATGCCCCCAGTCCCATCTCTCAAACATTTATGGTCTGAAAGATATTCTGCACTAAAGTTCCCCCTCCCTCCCCTTTCCCTGACTTCAGCGCTCTAGCTGACTGCAGGGGAATCCGGTCCCGGGACTGTCGGAGGCTCTTCAGCAGAGCCGAGATCACAAGATAGAAAAATAACTACTTTATTGGAACGGTCTACAAATGTAAGCACACTTTGTAAGCCATTCCAGCGAAGGATTTATTTTTCAATAACACAATCTCGGCTCTGCTCTACTGCCTCCGCAATGATTCCCCTGCAGTCAGCTAGAGCGCTGACGTCAGGAAAAGGGGAGGGAGGGGGAACTTTAGAGCAGAATATCTCTCAAACCATAAATGTTTGAGAGATGGGACTGGGGGCATTTAGTTTAATCTTTTTTAACTTGGCAATACTATACCTTTAAGATCTGTTCTGCACTTGGAGACTTTCACTTTTTCAACAAATATAAAAGGGTGAATATTTCCTAAACTGTACATCTGCTGGACTTTTTGTTAACATGACACATAGGTCGTTTTGACTGAACTTTTACAATATGTAAATATAAATTCAAGGTGACTGGTCCACTTTAAAGTGGTAGATGACACCCACCAAAATTTGTAAACATTGCACAAATGTAAAAGCACCAACCAGCTTCCTTTAACTAGAGATCCCTTAACTGACATGTTCCTTAACAGAGAATGAAGACAGGTTATCGGGTTTAATCTTTATTGATAAAAAGGACAGCACATTCCCCAGCACTGCCAGTCACCATCTCACCATCTCCTGGGAGAGCAGATCAATGTCGGAGACAGAGCTGGGGGATGCTGAAAGGACCGTGTGTCGCTGTTAACATTATTCAACAGCTTCTCACACTGGACTTGCTTTCATTTAATATTATACCCAGGGGAAACGCCATCACCTGGGCTGTCAACCAATCAAATAGATTTTTATGGAGATTGTGGAAGAAAATAAAAGAACACACACATTTTTATGGTGACATCAACAGCCGTAATGGGATGGAACAAGACTCCATTTTACAGGACGGGAAACAAACAAAAAAATCCCATAAACCTGAGAACCAGGGCTCCTAAATTCTTTATATTTTTGTCCACTCAGGATTAACTCTTTGTATGCTAGATCACCAACGCATTGTTCTGGAATGCTTCTGAGATTTCAATATCATTCAAAGAAAATCTGCAATTGCTATCAATATAAAGTAAGCAGACAAGTTCTGTAAGTGATAAATTATTGTGCAAACTAATTGCACTACAGGGGACAAATAATATCCATTCATTTAAATGGGGCTTTTAACCCTGAATGGGTTAACCTCATTAAATGCTAGCTAATGCCAATTCCTTTATTTTTACTTCTCCTCTGCCGTGAAGTGGATTGGCTCCAAAATGGCTTCACTTTTGTACCTACGACCTTAAAGGAGCAGTAAACTTTTTTTTAATGAAAACACATTTTATAGAGCTTTTCCTGCTGAATAAAACAATGTCACTCCCATCGCTGTCAGATGTTTTATTCAAAATTTATAGCAGTTCAAATAACCAGGAAGTGAATTTACTGTGTTTACTTCCTGATAGTTCTAACTGACAGGAAGTGACAGGCAGTTTCTATCACATTCTATTGAGAACTGTATGTCTCTGACTTTTCTGACTTTCCTCTCCATTAGAATCTAACAGGAAATCTAATTAGAATTTGACCACTAGAGGGCACTGCTAATGTAAAAAAACATGGGTTTAAACTGTAATAACTCTGGAAATATAAATCTCTCTGCAGTGGGAGTTCCCTTATTTTACTCAATAGGAAAATCCTTACAATATATATTTTTTCATAAAAAAAAGTTTACTGCTCCTTTAACCGTTTCAGGACTAGAGTGGTGTGTAACCATTGCATTTGCTTACACCTCGAGTCCTTAACAATTTCAGTGCTAGAGGGGTACACAATGGATTGCAAAGCAATTTGTTGTGCTCTGGTGCTGAAAGGGTTAAATGTTTAAAGAAACACAATCTCCACCCCCTTAATTCATCTGGGTACAGAATGAGGGCCACTCTCCGTGACTGCACTGAAAGATTTGCCTACATTATTGTTTAACCCTCCGAATGCCAAAAAGGTGCGCAAATCATTACGTTGCAATGCATTGGATACCTCGTTAGCACTCAAAGGCCTCTCTCTAGTACTTGATATTGGATGCGGACAGGACTCTCTGCAACGGACATCTTATAGCTTTTCAGTGGGAGCAATTTGGGGTTCTGGAGTCCGAATAAGAATTGCATCTGCTTCTGTGGACATAACACACTGTACTTAATAGGAGAACTAGTCCACATACAATGAATTCATAGAGGAGTGGTGGAAAAAATAAAATATAGTAACTGTTCTTGCCAAACAGTACATTGAAGTCAGCTAGTAGATTTAAAGGGATAGTAATACTTAAGTATTACTAATCCCTATAGGAAAGTAATACTTAAAAAAAAAAAACAAAAAAAAAAAAAAAAAACGTATTGTCCCCAGTGTCATCTCTCACACCTTTATGGTTTGAGAGATGATCACTTCTAAAGTTGCCCTCCCCCTCCCCCTTCCCCGTAGTCAGCATTCTAGCTGACTGCAGGGAAGAGAGTCGTATGACTTTCAGGTGGCTCTCCAGCACAGCCGGATCACGTTACTAAAAAAGAAAACTTTCACTGAAATGGTCTTCTACGTGTGCTTGGCTTGCAAGCACACGTAGAAGACAGTTTTAGTGAAAGTTTTTTTTTTTTAGTTAACGCGATTGCGGCTCTGCTGCAGAGCCGCCTGATGATCTCTGACCGGATTTCCCTGAGTCAGCTAGAATGCTGACTATGGGGAAGGGGGAGGGAGAGGGCAACTTTAGAAGTGATCATCTCTCAAACCTTAAAGGTTTGAGAGATGTCACTGGGGGCAATACGTTTTTTTAAGTAGTACTTTGCTATAGGGATTAGTAATACTTAAAGGGATAGTAATACTTCATTTTATCTTTATTTTATTTTGTAGGCATTAAAAAAACATGAAGAACGATATAAGTCTTATCTCTCAAACCGTTATGGTCTGAGAGATATTCACAAGCAAAGTATCCCCCCCCCCTGTTCAACCAGATCAGAAGGGAGGTGCCCAGGTAGACTGCAGAGAGGGACAATCTTCAATTAAGATAAGGGAAAAAGCTGAAAAGCTTGTCAAGGGGGGGGAAGGACTTTCATTGTTCTCATAGGAAGAAGATTGTCCCCTGCTGTTATCTGTCTGGTCTATGGACTGCATTCCACATCTGAGAAGAGATGGCTTACACTAGGTAAACGGGGCGGGAGGGGAAACTTTGCTTGTGAATATCTCTCAAACCATAATGGTTTGAGAGATAAGACTTATATCATTCTTCATGGTTTTTTTAATGCCTACAAAATAAAATAAAGTTAAAACAAAGTATTACTACCCCTTTAAGTATTACTATCCCTTTAAGAGGCAGCATTGAAGGGGTACATGTAAAATACCAGAATTTAGGGCTAGGAACTATCCACCACCATATAGCGGCCATTAGGATCTTCTGCCCACATTAATGTATGTGTGGGGTTATGCACCAAGGTGTGTGATGACTTCTCCAGTTCCTATGTTATTCTCTGGAGATCTTAGTGCATAGGCTCCACAGAATAACACAGGAACTAGAGGAACCATCTCCACTATATCCCGCTTTAGTGATTCTCCCACAACGTGGTGTTAATGCAATACTTCTCTAGAACTGAAAAAGCCTTTAAATAAACTCAAGCTGATGTGAAACCGTAAGATGCAGTAGTGGCAAAGGCACAAGAATTCTGTTTACTCTGACTTAAATTCCTGCATTTTTAGATAAAGAGAATTTGAGTGGCACCTGGAGTTTAATAACCTGGCTCCCTTCTATGTTAAATTGTTCCAAATTCCACATTTTTAATGTCCCTGGGGGCAGCATATTGCCAACACGTATAATACAAAAGAGTCTAATTAGCTCAATATTGAGAAGCTACCATCAAGTTAGAAAAGGCCAAGCAAAGCTAGTGGAAATAATAATGTAATTATGAAATCAGACACAAAGCTGATGGTGTGGTTCCAATCCTGCCACCCACAGAGCTCAAGCGCAAGATGAGATGTTAAGTGCCCGGCCATCCACTCTGCAGCCTGTTGTGCCTCCCAGATTATGCCTAGATCTAATCAAGCCTCAAAGGAATAACAAAACCACAAACAAATCACACAGTCGGGTACATTTAAAGTTTGCAGTGAAGTTGTCCCATAGTTCATTACAAGCATGCAAAGCGTATTCTAATATAGGTCTAAGGCAGTGATTCTCAACCAGTGCGTCAGGACACTTTGGTGTGCCACAGACATTCACTTAGGGTGCCCTATTTTTCCATAAAGACTTTGCCAAAAATGTGAACATTGACTTTAAAATGTATATTTATGGATATTAATGTGGACAAATTGTTTGTTTTCATTTTTCAGATCCAGAGAGCTTAGAATAACCGTATTTATATAACTGTAACCTTCATTACCCCCGTGACAAATTACATATGTGTTAGGGGTGACCTGAAAATACCAGAATGCATGTTAGGTGTGCCTTGAGCAAAAAGACTGAGAACCACTGGTCTAAAAAGCAACAAAAATGAATAATCAAATCCTACCCCCGGCATGGCACCATTTGATACGCTCAGTCTTGTTTCCATGCCTTCTGGTAGCCAGTTCCCCACATACCATGTGAACCCACGAGGCTTGTTACACTGCACATTTGTAGCCCCAGATCCCCATATCCACTGCCTGACCACAAAGCCAGGCCCCACTACCTCTCGCAGCCATAGCTCCCTCATATACAATGTATGACACCGCAGCCTGGTTCTGCTAGTAGTCACAAAACCCCACATATTGTCTGACCACCAGCCTGGTTTCACTGGTAGTCAAAGAACCACACTTTAGTGTGACAGTCAAGCCAAGTTCCATTGGTAGGCAAAGACTCTCACACTGTCTGCTTCCCCAGCCTTGTTCCATTGTTAACTAAAGAATCTCACACACTGCTTCCCCAGCCTTGTTCCATTGGTAACCAAAGAATCTCACACACTGCATCCGCAGCCTTGTTCCATTGGTAATCAAATAATCTCACACACTGCATCCGCAGCCTTGTTCCATTGGTAATCAAATAATCTCACACACTGCATCCCCAGCCTTGTTCCATTGGTAATCAAATAATCTCACACACTGCTTCCCCAGCCTTGTTCCATTGGTAACCAAATAATCTAACACACTGCTTCCCCAGCCTTGTTCCATTGTTAACTAAAGAATCTCACACACTGCTTCCCCAGCCTTGTTCCATTGGTAACCAAATAATCTAACACACTGCTTCCCAGCCTTGTTCCATTGGTAACCAAAGAATCTCACACACTGCTTCCCCAGCCTTGTTCCATTGGTAACCAAATAATCTCACACACTGCTTCCCCAGCCTTGTTCCACTAGGCCCTGAGGGAAGGTTCTCCTCTGATGCAGAGTCTGGCTCCTACATTTTTGGTCTGGCTCCTAGAGTTAAACCAAAATTATCAAGCCCTGCACGGAGGTTTAGGAATGCAAGGGAAGGGGACTGAATTTAATCATGTAGCATATCTTGTCAAATCCCATCCCATGATCTGCATTTCAACAACCCTGAAGCTGGAGTGCATTCTCTCTGCTCCACCAATGGGGAGACGATGTGTTCAGACCCTTCATATCCCTCTGGCACTGTAATATTCAGATTGTACTACACTTGTGGACATATTGTTGTACTGTGGTCTTTTTTTTTACTAGAATTACATTTCAAAATTGAAGTGGATTACAACATTTTTCAACTTTATTTACAGAAAACATAATAAAGAAGTGAGACTATGAAGTATAACACAAGTCAGGCTTTTCTTCCCACTGCATTTTGGCTAATTTAGCCCACTTTGCCAGTAACCGTATAATGAAATCAAATCATTTGGCTCCCATTAATGTCAAAGTATCATTAATTAAAAGACACCTCATATTGTGAGAATATGCATCAACAAGCAGCCCTGCTGGCATCCACTCACTTCACTGGATAGTGTCTGGATGATCCACTCACTTCACTGGATAGTGTCTGGATGATCCACTCACTTCACTGGATAGTGTCTGGATGATTGGCCAAGCTGAACCTCTGGATCCACTCACTTCACTGGATAGTGTCTGGATGATTGGCCAAGCTGAACCTCTGGATCCACTCACTTCACTGGATAGTGTCTGGATGACTGGCCAAGCTGAACCTCTGGATCCACTCACTTCACTGGATAGTGTCTGGATGATTGGCCAAGCTGAACCTCTGGATCCACTCACATCCAGTCACCTATCCAGACACTGCAGGACAGCGTGAAGAGTCATACTCTCACAATATGAGATGTTAGGTTTCCTTTAATCAATGACAACTTCCCATTAATGGAAAGTAAGCATAATTTTACACTTTTTATTGCCTAAATTGATTGTGGTCTTTGAGAAATCGGCATTTAGTGCCATGTAAACATTTGAATCATTTGGTTAAATATTATAATTTTTTTTTTATAATTTAATTAATCTTTTCGAAAGCACATTTGTCAGCTCGCTTCCCTGCTGACAACTCTGAAAGTGTGTACTCATTTGCATGTTGTTAATCAGATTTTGTACCGGATTTTAATACACTATTGCCCGCCCCTTTCTTCTTCTTTTTTTCTGTACATATGTTTATACAACTTTCTGCTCCAGTGTCACAGAGTTATGCAATGCATATTCTTATGGCACTGAAAGGGTTACAGGAGGGTAGTAGCTGTCGCTGCTCTTTAGCAGAGACAGCAAACTGCCCTCTGGCTTCACAGAGAGCTACAGAGAGAGCCCATCATCATTAGCCTCAGGTAGGTAATGTTAGGACTGAACTCAGATGATAGAGGCAGCTATAGGGCCTTACTGTATGTGGTGATATGCCACATTAGCGTGTAAAACCCCCCACATGAACAGGACAATGGCTCATTATTCTGCATTTCCACATGCAAATGAGCCACTGTTGGCAAAATCATAAACCTGTTGAAGGCATGGTGGATTCATAGCGATGTCAGCAGATTTTGTTGGATTCCCAGGGATACGATGACAAGGAAAACACTTTGGTGCATGCTGTTGATCTAAATCTACACCATTTCACCACCATATCTCACCCCCCTCCCCCCTCGGGCTCTTTATAATCTCGTCGTGTACACACACACACACACACACACACGCACGCACGCACGCACGCACGCACGCACAGTCCAGAAACGAGTAGTTGTTCTTCGATGCTGCACTCTATGGGAAGGGTTGAGAATTATACAATTGACAGAATCAGTTCCACCTGAAGACCACAACCGGGAACAGAAACTTTTCCTGAAAGTCTTTGTTATGACAGCACGCTGAACAGTGGACAATATAAAATGTAAAATAATACGGTCAAAGTGTTACATTGAATCATTGTCCTCTCTTTCATGGGTAGCGGACTAGAAAGCTTTCAGCAGAAGAAATTCATGGCTCTAACAGTATAGGCCGTCTGACTTTAATTATCATGTATGCACTCGCATCAAATATACATTCATAATAAAATGTTACTATCTGTTTAACCCTCTTGGGTGCTTGATGGGTCTCCAGATAGCATTCAAAGGATTAATCTATGTTAACCCTTTGAGTGCCACAGGGCTGAGTACCACTTCTGGCACTCATAGGTTTAACCCTTTCAGTGCCAGAGGGTACTCTTTCCCACCCCCAAACACTGAAAGGGTTAAACTTATTTAGAAAAGTTTTGTTAAAATGTATGGTCTTTTGGTGGACTGGGGGCCAGAACCTGGTTGGAGGTCACTGCTGTAGCCCAAGTATCATACAAGCGCACAATAAAGCCGCTGTACTGAGCCCGGAGCCTCAGTGACTGCTCATTCCTCGGGCCGCTTAGATAATCCCTTGTAGAACACAGACTTGGACCCCGGTTCTGCCCATCTTGGAAGATGTAAAGGTTAAGCAGATGTTCCAAGCAGATGCCTTGCATTCACAGCTGCGCTATCTGCTCTGTATTCGTGTTGCTGCCAGCTCCCTACATGGCATAAATGAAAGCAATGATTGGGACACGAGTGCTAGATGCACCTGGCACTGCCGCACATGTTTGGAAAGTTCAGATACAGAGTGTGTAATGCTTTATTGTTACAAAATGGTGTTATTTATACACAAGACTAAACCAGAGGCTCATCTGCTTTAGCCTTCTAAAGAAGTGGGATGCAACATTTGGTACTCCATTGGTTAGGGACTACAACTCCCTTCATCTTCAGTCAGCCCACAGCTCCCATTATGCCCAACAGTTTGAGTGCTTAAGGTTGACAAGCCCAATTCTATCACCTGTGCTCCCACCTCTCTCCTGTGTTCGCCCATCCAGATGCAGGAGGGGTGTGTCTGAAAGCCAGTCAACGTGGATGTCAGGCAGTATTATTTGCCAACTCTTTTGGGAACTAGGCATTCAATGGAGGTTGTATTGTGTATAGTAACCTCCAAAAACACTCGTGTGAATGGTCCGCACGGTGCCCACAGGGACCACATACAGACTTTCTGTAGCATCCCGGCATGAACACGGTAAAGATGCAGTATGCTGGACTCTAGTGTGTTAAAACTACATCATGGCTCAAAATTTCCACTCGCCACTAGCCAATGGAGAGTAAAAATTTAGCCCTGGCGAGTAGAAATTCTGCCCTGGTGGGTATGTTTTGGCGAGTAACTTTTCATGTCTGGCTAGTAGCAAAGGACTTAAAATTATAAGCCCTGAACTACATGATAGCGGCCCAACTGAAGGCACCATAAGCTCAGAGTTGTACCTCTCACAATGAACATCAATGCAGTATCCCCAAGTTGGTGTCACCCATGAGACAGAGGACTAAAAGTACCCTTTGCTTTTGGGCTGGCCCACCTGTGCTCAAACAGGGATATATGTAAATACTGGTCTATTGTTAACCCTAAACCAATTTTCAGTCTTGGCACAGAGGCTTTACAAATAAAATACCTAGTAGTGACAAAGCTGAAGATGGCGTCACCCAAGAGAGAGGGGGGAGGTGTTGGTATGTGCAGTTTAGGCAACAGTCTGAATTAATTTCCAAAATATACTAGTGGGTTGTAGACAGCACGTCATTTAAAATATTGTAGGTGAATGAGGAGATATGTGGTTTTGTTTTCTGTCCCAGACAATGCGTCACTCATTGGGTAAGTTATCTCAGGGCAGGACAATAAGGGCACAGTCTTCTTGCAGAGGGTGGGGCAGTGAGGCCACAATATTGCTATTGGCTAAAAGAGAGGATGAGAGGGGCAGGTGAGGGCACAAAAGGGAGGGTAAAAGGATGAGCCATAAGGGAGGATGAAACAGAAGGTAGGTGGATCTATTTAAGCAGTGGACGTGGTTAAAGGTGTAGGGGCACAAGACTAGGTGTATCAAAGTGGAGGTGGCAGTGGGAGTTAAATAGAAACATATACACACTTATTAAACATGCACTAGGGAAGAGAGCAATCTAAAGCGAGCGAGCGTTAGCACTCAAAAGGCTGATAAATGAACAGCTGTAACTCTAGACCAAGGGTGGCAACATGAGGCCCTCCAGCTGGTGCCAGACAACATCTCCCATCATCCACTGCCATCCACTGCCATCCACTGCCTGGTGGCGATGATGGAAGTCGAAGTCTAGAAGCCTCACGTTGCACATCTCTGGTCTAGTTCTTCAACTAGTAAAGCTGTAGATATCAATAAATACAATACAATACGCCACTTGATTTACATTACAAACACATATGCGAAGAAGTGCTGAAACTTCATTAAAACGACTGTAACGGTCCAGGACATGTAACAGCTCTTTGCACCTGTTTGGTGCCTAAGGCAGACCTGACTACAGGAGGCAGGGTCGCAGCACTCTGATCTTGTAATGTGGATGGATAAGAGCTAGGCTCTGCCTCGGGCTGATCTTAAATCCAACAATGGAGCCTCGGGCTTTCCGGAGTGGGGAACTCTATGTGGTGAGGAGGTGGAGAGGGTGTCTCGGTTAAAGAAACAAGGATGTGATCAAACCTAGACTTCTGTTTGGAGCAAAGTTCCAGTACAGAATCATCTGGGATATATCCGAGATCTAAATGCTTGGAGAAGTGTAACAATTGACTCATTTACGGGCAGACTTGTGACACATTGAGAATGATGCATTATTCAGTGCTCAACTGCCACACACAGGATTTCAAAAGTAATCCCAATGGATTTAACCCTTTGAGCACCAGTGACCGACATACTGCAAAGCAAAGCTTTTGACACCCCCGCGCCACTAAAAGGGTTAAACAGGGATTTCGGCCCCTTTAAATATCTATACCGTATATTTTTCTATTCTGCTGTCCCTCCCGACAGTTCAGATTTCTTCCTCTCCGACCGATTTTAGCAAATAGAGAAAAGGAGTTCATGAGAAATCTCTCTAGTCAAAAAACAAAAGTTTATTTGTAACTCTGAGTGCCATAGTCACAGTTGGAAGAGAGAAGTGGAATGGTTAATATCTGCCACGTGGCTCTGTCTGCCAGTATGGCCTAACTTGCATAAACTGACAAATAAATAAAGCTTAAAATATATCAAACTATTATGCTAAATAAAAATGGCTGACATGTAGGTTATTTTGAAAGCTCTTTCAAATGAACCCTACTTGTCATAAGGGCATACTTCTACTTTAAATGTGTATCCTGAGCCCCAGGCAGCCCCCCCATCAGGGATACTATAACACAGTGTTGGAATTAAAGGGATAGTAATGGTTCAAAATAAATGCAGCTCCAATTATTCTTTACTTTATGAGCCATGTAGAATGGTATTCTCTACGATGTGTAGTTCAAGAGTAATTGAATGATAAAGTTTCCCCTCCCGCCCCTTTTACCTAGTGTAATCCACCTCCCCTCAGATGTGGAATCTGGTCTCTTGACCGGACAGCTCGCAGTGAGGGACAATCTTCTGGAAGTAAGCATAAGGAAAACACCGCACACCTTGAAGGAGGACAGGTTTTTCCTTATGCTAACAGCAGATTGTCCCTTGCTGTGATCCATCCAGATGGTCTTGCTGTGCAGCTTTACATAGATAAAAGGGACAAGAGGGGGGCACTTTATGATTCAATTACTCTGTAACTACACATAATAGAGAATGATGATAATGCTCTACATGGCCCAAAAACTATAAATAATAATCTGAGCTGCATCTGGAAACATTACTATCCATTTGAGATTCGAGAGCACATAGTTCTAAGTACTAGTACAGAAGCCCATTCACTGCTGTGATAAAAAGCAACACCTTTATTGACCTACAAGAAAATGGTCTCTGTGCAGAGTTCCAAAGAACTTTTTGATGACAAAAAAAGCAGCCGAAGTGTGATCGGCTTCCATCGCAAGGTAACTTTAAAGGGATAGTAAGGTTTCACAATAAAAGCAGCTTCAATTAATCTTCATGGTATTTGGGCCATGCAGTGTGTTATATCGGTACTGTCAAGAGTTGTAGTTCTAGAGTAATTGAATGATAAAGTATCCCCTTCCCGCCCCTTTTACTGATGTAACACTGTTCACCTCAGGGCAGCAAGACTGTCAGGATGGATCGCAGAGAGGGACAATCTTCAATTGGCATAAGGGAAAAACCAGTAAGGGGGGGGCGGCAAGGTTTTCATTGTTCTCACAGTCAGAAGATTGTCCCTTGCTGTGACCTGTCCGGTTAAGAGACCATTTTCCACATCTGAGGGGAGGTGGCTTACACTAGGTAAAAGGGGCGGGAGGGGGATACTTTATCATTCAATTACTCTTGAACTACAACTCTGACAGTATTGAAATAACACTCTCCATGGCTCAAATACTATGAAGATTAATTGGAGCTGCTGTTTTTGTGAAACAATACTATCCCTTTAAGGCTTAGTGAACAAGCAGTACTTTATTTCGTGGCGGCCAGTCGGCAGTTCTCTCTCAACTTCAGATATTCCCAAAAGGTGCACCATGACACACGTGTGTTTGCACCAAGCAGAATGTCAAAAATGGTTCCAGATATGTTAATGGAGTTATATTCCACTTCTTGCTAAACGGTCACATAAATTTATATTTTCCATGTGTCATTAGTTGAAAATGGATGTGCCGTGAATTAACCCTTTGAGTGCCAGAGGGGTACGAAACGCATTGCTTTGCAATGCATTGCGTACCCCTCTAACACTCAAAGGTTAAAACAAGTTTGGCAACCTCTGCTCTACTGTTTTTCACGGTGGTGTTCAGGAGTCTACTCAAGTTGGGCGCTGACATCCAGTGACATCACAGCATTGTCACATGATCTCATGTTAACCTGCCTGAGCAGCCGCACTAGAGCGAAGCAGAAGTACTCAGAAACTCATCTTGGCTCTGTCACTGAAAGACAAAGGAAATGTGGTCATCCTATCCTGAGCAGTGATATTACTCACTCTTCACGCTCAGATTTGCATCTTTACACAAAATGAAAGAGACAAGAAAATAGGAACTTTGCGAAATGCACACAACGTAGAAGGACAGCGAATTCAGCACGGACCCTCTTCCACGTAATCTTGACTTAAAGGGATAGTAATGTTTCACAATAAAAGCAGCTCCAATTAATCTTCATAGTATTTGAGCCATGGAGAGTGTTATTTCAATACTGTCAGAGTTGTAGTACAAGAGTAAGTGAATGATAAAGTATCCCCCTCCTGCCCCTTTTACTGATGCAACACTGCTCACCTCAGAGCAGCAAGACTGTCCGGATGGATCACAGAGAGGGACAATCTTCAATGATTATAAGGACAAACCTGAACAACCTGTCAATGGGGGCAGGGTTTTCCTTATACTCACAGTAAGAAGACTGTCCCTTGCTGTGATCTGTCCGGTCAAGAGACCAGATTCAACATCTGAGGGGAGGTGGTTACACTAGGTAAAAGGGGCAGGATGGGGAAACTTTATCATTCAATTACTCTTGAACTAAAACTGACAGCATTGAAATAACACTCTCCATGGCCCAAATACTAAGAAGATTAATTGGAGCTGCTGTTTTTGAGAAACATTACTATGCTTTTGAGTGCCAGAGGGGTACACAACGCATTGCGGAGCAATGCGTTGTGTACCCCTCTGGCACTCAAAGGGTTAAAACCTTGGCATCACTTTCTATGCTTCCACAAGTAAGGCAGCAATATACACAAGGGTCTGTATTCTTCAGAAGACAGTGTGAAGCAAGAAACAAGCTCTTGAGTAAATTCAACCAGTCATCCAGGTGCTACAAAACGTGCAAAATGATTTGCGTCACGTCCAATCCTGCAAGAGACTTATGATCGATGCAAGACTGCAATCATTTAGCTATCACAGGTGTAGGCCAGCAGTGGCTCTCCAGCTATTTGCTGGACTACAACTCCCATCACTGTCAGCTGACCAAGAGAGCTCCAAAAACGCAACACAACCTTTGGAGCTTGGATCCTGCGTGCCGGCACTCAGATATGATGAAGACAAAATATCTGACACACTGAAGGTGAACCGTTCATCTTTAAGTAACAGGAGAAGGCTAGTCAGGCTAATATTCCCCAGCTAAATGACACAGAAATCCTGTGTGAAAGGCAAATGTATTCCCGGTGAGCGAGTGTAAAAGCAGGTAGTTTATAGATCGCTGCAGAGCTAATGAACTCGTCTTTACTGCAAATTGGACAAATGATGCACGGATCGGCTCCTGTGTTCCCAAATGCCCTTCACTGTTGGATGCCAAAGCAGCAGAGAGTCTGGAGTGGCAGCGCCCCCTAATGTCATTTTGGAAGTAAAACATCTAGGAGTCAAGTGAATATTCAACTCTCCAGGTGTATATACGTTCCTCTCTAGGAAAACTGCTTTCAAGTCCTTATTCATCATCAAGCAATAGAAGCGCAGTTCTAGAGCAAACCAGCAGCACTGTATGGGGAAATGCAAAGTCTCAATAATATATACAGGACTTTTAAAGCAGAACTTTCACCCTCTATAAAGTTGCCCTCCAATAATTAGGCACATGGCGACTAGCTTCTTAGTGGTGCCGTTATCTCTCACAAGTACCCAGTTCTGAAGTAATCCTTATTCTTCAGAGACCGGAATAAAGGCTTGCATGCAGACATCTTGGCTTATAGACGTAGCTGTCCATCCCGATCTCCTGTAGAAGGCATTGCACTGTGCCTTAAAGGAGCAGTAAACTTTTTTTTTTTTTTTTTTTTTTATGAAAACACATTTTACAGAGAATTTCCTGCTGAATAAAACAAGGGTATTCCCATCACTGTCAGAGGTTTTATTCAATAACTCTGGAAATATAAATCTCTCCGTAGTGGGAGTACACTTATTTTACTCAATAGGAAAATCTCTATAAAATATATTTTTTCATAAAAAAAGTTTACTGCTCCTTTAAGGTACAGGAAGGGACTGATGGAGCAGGTGCACAGACTGCTCTAAAGCAAGAAGCCTGCCCATCAGTCTAAGGATTACTTCAGAATCAGGTACTTATGAGAGATAACAGCACTATTATGAAGCTAGTCACCATATGCCTAATTAATGGAGGGTGACTTTATTGAAGGTGAAAGTTCTGCTTTAACCCCTTGAGTGCTAGAGGTGACCAAAAGAAAGGAGATCTCTAGCACTCATGTTAAAAGCCTCATTTAAATCAATAGGGATTTGGGGAAAGTTTATTTTAACCCTCCGTGTGCCAGAGAGTTATCCATTGCACTGTGTTGCAATGCATTGGATACCTCTCTCTGGCACGCAAATGGTTAACTCTATAAAATATTTAGTTCCAGAGATTTGCCTGAAGTTGAACTTGTGCCACTAAAGAGATGCCCAGTGCATATCATGGACCCTGGTATTAACCCTGCGAGTGACAGGTGTTCAGCACATAGCTCTACCACAAAAGGTTTAACCCATTCCTGACAAGGCCTCACTTGTACTAAGCATAGCAGACTAACACTCTCGGGGGGAGGGGGGGAGGAATCAATTACCCATTTTTTTTCCCCAATTTCTTCTTAGTCTGGACCAGGTGACTATTTAAATGAATGAGAATTACCGCCACCTACCAATTACCCCCCTTCCACTTGCCTATTACAGCCAGAAAATCCTAATGGCCCTTGTGATGTTATTCTTAATAGATTCAAGCAATAACATTTATTCGGTTAGTCCTGGATAAGATGTCCATGGAGACAGACATGACAGTTCCTAGCAGGACCAGAAGACACAATCTATGAGAACTGGGTATGGTAATCTTAACCCTTTAAAGGAACATAGGGATGTACTCAATGCTTCACAAAACAATACACGCCCCCCTGGTCATTAAAGGGATAGTAACACTTAAAATGTAAAAAAAAAAAAATTATATATATATATTGTAGGGTTTAACCCCAAGTAAAACAAGGGTACTCCCGACAGCTAAAAGGTGTTTTATTCAGAGGTTATTACAGCTCAAACTTGATTTTTTTTTTTTTAGATGTAGTATCACAGTGGCCTGAAATGTTACAGCGGCGCCGTTGCTACACCATCCTATGGAGATTTATGGTCAACTAACCAGAGCTGTCCATAGGATGGTGTAGCAACAGCGCCACTGTAACCTTTGCAGGCCACTCTATAGTATTACTACCCGTTTAAAGTGTCGATGCGGCTCATACATGCTACCGGGCTTCAGTTTTAAAAGAAAGCCGCCAGCAAATGTCACGTCCGTCTCCATGAACATTACATCTTCTCTTGACAAAGCAACAAGGACAACATTCAGAGGCTATTAAGGTTTCCTGGCCATAGTAAGGTGTGGACACAGGTGTGGGCGTGTGCAATTCTATGTTATTGTAACTGTGCATGTTGTGCTAGTGATTTGTTGGTGGCACAGTGTGGCAGATTATGCAAATACGTTTATGTATTGGGCCAGAATTATCACACACTGTACTATAAATGAATCTAGGCAGAATCCATGCACTGGGTCGTTTCTAATACCACAGCAAAAATCAACTTTAGCCTTAAATAATAAACTGGTATACCGAGCATGGAATTAGCACAGTACCACACTGTGCCGCCAAAACATAGAGGGTTTTGCCCTCTGCTGGTCAGATCCCAATTAGGCACTCACCTCTCCCACATAATGTGACAAAATAAGTGTAAACAGTTCTCCATAGAATTTGAATAAAAAAAACAAAAAAAAAACAGATGACCGCAGTGGAATTACCCTTGTTTTACTCCTCAGGAAAAGTTCTAGAATGTATAGGTTTTATAAAGAAAAAAGGTTTGCTTCTCCTTTAATGTGCTATATTGGTAATATTTCAGCTACACAACAAATGTTTAACTCCATTCCTCATGTTTCCCCTGTTAGCACTGTTTAACCCCTTCAGGACCAGGAGGGTGTGCACCGATGGTCGTGAAAAGGTTAGGAAGGCAGTAAACCCCAATTATTAATATTTAAGTGTTTTGGGGATTTTCTTGATGATCATGTATTCCAAATTCTACAAAAAAGGAGTACAGATTAAAGAGGACCCTCCACCTTGGTTCAAGTTTCCATATATGAAAATGGCATTAAAACCTGCCGAACAGCAGTCGTACAGTTAAGGAGGTACTCAAACTTATAACTGTATTCTAATTATGGTAACAGTGATTGTTTCATAAGCTAATGAGCCCGTTTCAGTGACATGTCATTCTAATGAAGCTCTGTGCTGTACCAGGAGACTTCCACTTTCACTTTTCCTAAAATAGGCCTATGCTACAACTTTGGTTAAGTGGGAATTTTAATTTTCCCACTATGGTGCAGTGTTTCCTCTAAAACTGCACCTCTTTATCTTCATGAATATGGCCCACAGTTTTAAATCCGCCAATACTGCGTTTCTCAGCCCCGGTCCTCAGGTAACCATTGGAGGAGGTTGGATCGAGAAGGGGAAATCTGATTGCCATTTGGAGTCAAGAAGGATTTTTTCCCCCCATTCAAAGCTGAATTGGAAATTGCTGAATAAAGGTTTTTTTTTGCCTTCTTTTGGATCAACAGAGGTAAACAAGAATTGGAAAAGGGTTGAACTTAATGGACGCAAGTCCTTTTTTTTTTTTTCCTCAACCTAAACTACCGTAAAATCTCTCGTATAATACACACAATTTTGCCCCTCTCCACCTTATCTGAAGTGTGTGTGTGTGTGTGTGTGTGTGTGTGTGTGTGTGTGTGTGTGTGTGTGTGTGTGTGTGTGTGTGTGTGTGTGTGTGTGTGGGGGGGGTATTATACACGAGAGAAAAATTATAATAAAGAAAAAAATCCCATTGCAGGACTGCTTCCCTCCCTCCCCATTACCCATAGCCTCCTCCTGTAGAGTCTGTCTGAATTCTGTAGTCCATAAAAATTCACTACTGGGTCTGTAAAGTCCATCCAAATTCACAGCCTGACAGAGTCCCAGCAGGCAGCATGCTTGCATCTGTCGCCCACTTCCAGCATTGCCTTGTCAGGACTTCTTATTGCTAGCCAATGGCAATGTCTTCTGAGGACCTTGCCATTGCTATGCTCTTTGGATATATGGTATTGCCCTGTGAGGACCTTGCAGTACTCACAAGACATTACCATTAGCTAGCAAGAAGAGGTCCTAACAGGGTTATGCTTGAAGCACGTGGCAGATGCAAGCATGCTGACCAATAGGACCTTGTCAAGCTGCAAATCTGGACGGACTACAGACCAAGTAGCGAAACTGGATGGACTACCGAGAGGCAGAGGAGGGGGATATGGGTAAGCGGGGAGGGAGGAAAGCAGTGCTGCAATGGGATTTTTTTTGAGTGACAGGGGAAAACAAGGGTGTGTATTATATATAAGCACTCGTTTCCCCTAAAATCTTGGGTATAATGTACACCTGCTTATTATACACAGGTGCATATTACACTCGATTTTTTTAATAACCCTAAATGTACTTTCTCTACCCGAGAACAGATTTTTCAACCTGATTTGTTTACTTCAGCTCTGGAAGACAAGTCCCAAAAACCTGTTAGTAGGAGTACTTGAGGACCGCCATTGAAAACCCTGGCAGTAGAGTACACCGGGCATGCATGCCCTTATTTCATAGTGTTGCTATGTTACTATCTGCAGAACGTCCCCGTTGTGGCCTGGTAAGTGCCGCAGTCCACCTTGCTTCCCACCTTCTCCTCTGGGTCTCTCTTTATTTAGTAGCACATTCCCTGAAGCAGATGCCTGCAGGAACCGAATAGTGGTGTTTTTCTGCTAATTAGCAGGACAAGATTTAGCATTTGTTTCGCCGCTCCCCATGTGCGCTATTCTTCCGCCGGCTAACACAGAAGCTCTTCAGTGTGTTGTAGTCCCTCCGGCAGAGTAATGTTTTGATTGGATCTTTCTTAATATAACATCTCGGGAAGTGGACAATTTGTGCACAAAAATAGCACTTAGACCAGTGGTTTTCAATCATTTTTTATTTCTCCATACTATCCATGTTTCATAAATAGATATTCTGAGCTGGCTTAAAAAAAAAATATATATATACTTTTTTTTTATGGACTCTAAATATTCCTAATTTCACTTAGGGCCATATACTCAAATGGAAACTGGAGTAATTCTGGTGCAAACCAGATATACCATAGGGGACAAATCACAAAAAAAAAAAAGATCCTATTTAACACCTTAAGTGCCAGAGAGGTACGCAACGCATTCCTTTGCAATGCGTTGCGTACCCCTCTGGCACTCAAGGGTTAAAATGGATCTCAAACACAAAGAACACTAGAGGGTCTCCGACACATTGCGGGGGGGTGCATATTTCCTGTTTAATGCCATTTAATAATAGGATTACACGCCTAACAGGAAGCATTCTCTCTTTTTCTTTAAAGTCTTGGCTAGGAGCATAATCCTATTATAGTCATAGGGAAACTATTAAAGACACAGCCTGCTTTCTGACTTTACATAACTTGCATTTGATTTTTACACATCCTGCAAATTGCCTATACTTTTTTTTTTTCTCCCAACTTAATTTCATTTTGATTTTTATTTTGTTTTATTTATAAATTGATGACCCTGTCGGTTTCAGTCAGAGACAGTGAAATCAGAGATATTTATATAATGTTGCAGTAGATGTGGCTTTCCAACATTGTTTCACTATCTTTTTGGGTTTTTTTTTTGTTGTTTTAAGCTGGATCTTTTCATCATGGTGTCAGTATATTGGTATACCTGTTTTCTGGCAACACATTCAGACAGGGATAGTAATACTTGGTTTTATTTTGTAGGCATTAAAAAACATGAAGATCGATATAAGTCTTATCTCTCAAACCTTTATGGTTTGAGAGATATTCACAAGCAAAATTTACCCCCTCACTGACCAAAACGGTCAAGTCTGCCATCTAGCTGTCAGATTTAGAATCTGGTCCGCAGATTAACCGGTGGCTCTTCAGCAGAGCCGACATCGCAAGATTTAAAAATAACTTTCATTGGAAGGGTCTAAAGTGTGCTTGCAAACCAGGCACACTTTGTAGACTATTTGAACGAAGTAGTTTTTCTTATATCTCACGATCTCGGCTCTGCTGTAGAGAGCCATGCCCAGTCCATGGACCGGATTCCAAATCTGACAGCTAAGTGGCAGACTTGACCGTTTTGGTCAGTGAGGGGAAACTTTGCTTGTGAATATCTCTCAAGCCATAAAGGTTTGAGAGATAAGACTTATATCGTTCTTCATGTTTTTTTAATGCCTACAAAATAAAATAAAGATAAAATGAAGTATTACTATCCCTTAAAGAGGAGACTATCTTATGCACAGCAGCACCAGAATTACTCTACTTTTTTTCTTCAGAGATATGTCCCACATCATGTGTTATTTACAGACTAAACATCATTACCTCCACCACTCACTGACACTGCTCAGCAATGCATTACCCACCGCCCCTAGCACTGACTTCCTGTCTTATCCCTACATTACCTCCACCACTCACTGACACTGCTCAGCAATGCATTACCCACCTCCCCTAGCACTGACTTCCTGTCTTATCCCTACATTACCTCCCCACTCACTGACACTCAGCTATGAACACTGAAAGCCCAAGTACATGGGATAAAGTGCCACCCAGTGGCCTCGGCTGCTTCCCCAGAGCCGGGAGCAGAGACAGGCGGTGAGCATTTTAACCTGTACGCTTAGAAGTACTTCTGGAACTGTAGAACCTATGACATTATCAGCACACCTTGGCTTCCAAAGAAAGCTTTGAAGTCAGAAGTACACATGCCTGCGGCAACCCAAGGGGAACACGTCACAAGGAATCCTGTAAGTTCTCTCTAGTTTGTGAGTGAAGTGTTAAAAGATGAACCCACTGAGTGCCAGGGGGTAGTCAATGCATTGCAACGTAATGTGTTGGATACACTTCTGGCACTCAAAGGATTAGAGACCTTCTCATGTAAATATCGGTGTCAGTAGCTGGGGCGGACTGTAGACCAGAACCTCTGCCACAAGCTATTTCCAGTGAAGATTCATGGCCATGTGGAATGATTTACTCACACAGCGAGGGAATTGTAGCAAGTGTAGTGCCGGTTCCCAGGACAACGCACAGCTCAACAATGAAAAGGCCAAGTCGGCTTGGTCCTATGGTCCAGTGATTAGCGCTAATCCGTCACAAGGAGGATCCTCTCTGAGGTCTTAAAGGGAAACTTTCATAGCTTTAAGGTCATATCCACAAAGATTAACTGCATCTCAGGGAACAAGAGAAAACTGCATATTCCCACTTAGTTAAATGGCAGTTTTAACTCTTTGAGTGCCAGAGGGGTACACAACGCATTGCTGGGCACTCAAAGGGTTAACCCCTTGAATACAAGAGGAGCCTCCAATACATTGTGAAGCAATGTAGCATTCAGGGAGTTAAAGCAGAACTACCATGCTAAGTAAAGTCACCCTGCAATACTTAGGCAGATGGCGACTAGCTTAATAATCGTTATTTTACCTCCTAAAAGTGCCCAGGAATAAAGTTATCAGTAATATTCCGAGACTGACGGCCAGGTTAGTGCAGTCTGCGATCCTGCGGCGTCAGTCCCTTCCGGTGCTGTTCGGGTCTGTGCAATGCCTATGAAGGGTGACAAGGACTGACAGCGCAGGTGCACACACAAGATGTCTGCAATGATGCCTGGCTTCCGGTCTTGGAAGTTTAGGGATTTCTTTACAAGCGGCTACTTTTGAGAGGTAAAATAACGATTATTAAGCTAGTCGCCACCTGCCTTATTATTGCAGGGCGACTTTAGTTGATGTGGTAGTTCCGCTTTAAACGCCCCATTTAAAATCAGGGAGGCAATTTCCATTTCCCTCTGGTGCCTCTGGTTTAACCCAGCATAACATTTAATTGTTTTAGGGTTGCAAAAGGTGAACCAACTGTTATCGTAGGAAAAGATAGAAATCCCAGACCTTCCATTGATTGAGGAAGTTTTTAACCCTGTGAATACCAGAACTCCCTAAAATTCAAAGTGTTTAAAACCCCATTTAAACCAATGGTCACCCCCACGGTGCAGTTGGTTTGTTCCAGATCTCAGGACATCAGCCACAGTAATGCTTGGAACTCTGCGCGTAAGGCATAGCACTCATTTACTATTCATCCATTTGAGTTGTGTACCCCTTCTGGCATTCAAAGGGTCAACTGATATAGATGATATTTTCGACATAACGTGACATTCTAACATACTGTAACGACTAAGTGAAGTTATTGCGGAAATTCAAGTCCTTAGCAGGAATACAATGCAGAGCAATCTCTGCACACAAGCATTTTAAATGGATAGTAATGTTTCAAAATAAAAACAGTTCCAATATTCATAATAATGATTCATAGTATTTGGGCCACGGAGCGTTATTTCAGTACTGTCAGAGTTGTAGTTCAAGAGTAATTGAATGATAAATATCCCCCTCCCACCCCTTTTATCTAGTGTAAGCCACCTCCCATCAGATGCGGAATCTGTTCTCTTGACCGGACAGATCACAGCAAAGGACAATCTTCTTACTGTGAGAACAATGAAAACATTGTCCCCCTTGACAGGTTTTTCCTTATGCTAACTGAAGATCGTCCCTCTGTGCAATCCATCCGGACAGTCTTGCGGCTCTGAGGTGAGCAGTGTTACATCAGTAAAAGGGGTGGGAGGGGGATACTTTATCATTCAATTACTCTTGAACTACTACTCTGACAGAATTGACATAGCACTCTCCATGGCCCAAATACTATGAAGATAAATTGGAGCTACTTTATTTGTGAAACATTACTATCCATTTAAAGAGCAATTATCACCATTTAGCTCTTACGGGACCAGACTTTGTAAAAAGGCCCAGGGATGCACTGTGATACCCCTGAACAGCTCCAAACCGCCGGTCAGGGGGTCAGAAAATGGACCCCTCAGATGGGATGCTGAACAGTAAAGCTGTTGCTCTCAGCCCCAAACTCCTGAGGGGAGATGCATTAAGGTGTGACTTCTCTCCAGTGACATCACTTCCTCAAATCCTATCTAATACTATAGAGTCCAAGCATTAGGATTCCCCCACCTAGAGAAATCTTAGTGCATAGGCTCCATAGAATAACATAGGAACTGGAGAAGTGATTTCACTGGAGAAGTCATCTCTGCTGTGTCACTTCTGGTTTACATGTGCACTCACAATAGTAAATGTGTCAAAATGAGTTATTTCCAATCTTACACTGGTTATACTTATTAGTTACTTGTTTTAAAGCCATTGTACATGTGCCACCACTGGCGGCGAAGCGAGCGAATCCCTCTCTACTGCCCATGACAGCTTCTGACAAACATCCTTAGCGAATTATAATATAGGATAGCAGTCAGAACATTCAGAGGCTGTAAAGTGACTAATGCGGGGGAGAGATATATTAAAAACAGCACTTAAAGTGGATCTATCACATATAGAGAAGTAATGCTCATTAATTAGAGCATTTAAAGTTTTTCTCTAACGTTACTTTTTTTTTTTTTTTTTTAAACCCCGTTACCTGCGCAAAAATTAGTGTTTAAAACGTGTCCAGCAGCCTACTTCCGGCTTGCAGCACTGCCTCTGCTCCAGTCCCACTACCCAGCATCCGCCGATGACAGAGGCTTTCGTTCTCCAAGATGCAGCAAACTCATTGGCAGAGATCGATATATAGCCAATAAGATCGCTCCAGCTTAGAGACAGACAGCCTTCGTCATCGGAGGATGCTGGGTAGTAGGACGGGAGCAGCTTCTGTGCGGCAATCTGCAGCAAGCGTAAGTAGGCTGCTGGGCACTTTTTAAACATTTTTGTGCAGATAACGGGTTAAACTTTTTCGCTAAATGCTCTAATTAATGAGCATTACTTCTCTATATGTGATAGATCCACTTTAAACCAGGGGTGGCCAAGTTTTGTTGTTTCTGTCTCCCCCCCCCCCAGAAAGCCACATGCATGAGGGAACCTTTTGTTATTGATAATGATGGTGAATTATAGCCTGTCAGCTATTCAAAACTATGGATTTATTTAATGATCAAGTTAATGACATTGCTGATATATAACAGGCATCTATTCTTGACCTGTACGGTAATATCAGGCCGGGAGTTAGGTCTTACTGACCTACTAGTTCATGTGTCCTACTTAAAGGGATACCAATGTCAGAAAAAAGTATTAACTGTATGGTATATAGAATTAAAAGAGAGTACTTGCACTTATTCATATCTCTAAAACCGTTATGGTTTGAGAGATATAGGAAAATAAAGTTCTCTGGTCCCTCCCCTTTCTGCTTGACAAGCTGTAAAGCTGTCAGAAGCAGATTCTGGTCACTTGACCAGATACGGCTCTTCAGCAGCATCGATATAACGATATCTATAGATAAATACTTAATTTGGAACGGTCTACAAAGTGGGCTTGGTTTGCAAGCACACTTTGTAGACCGTTCCAATGAAGTATTTATTTCTAAATAGCGTGATTTCAGCTCTGCTGAAGAGCCTCTGTTTGGTCAAATGACTGGAATCTGCAGCTGTCAGCTAGATGGCAGTCTTGAGTAAAACAGCCAGGAAACGGTAACTTTAGCAAGTTCTCTCTCAAACCATAAAAGTTTGAGAGATAAGCCTTACATTGATGTTAATCTTTTTTTAATGTCTACAATATTAAATCAACTTAAAATTAACCATTACTATCCCTTTAAGCAAAATATATAATCTCAGGTGAGCCACACATTGGACGCCCATGATCGAAACCAATTCTAGATCAATTTTTCTGCTCTGCGTTAAGGACTGTACTGACAATTGTTCATTCTTCTAGGGCAAACATTCCAAGCAATACTCATATCTCATCAGAAAGGGGATTTCATAACATTTCTCAAGTGCATTTCCTAACCTGAGAAATGTTAAATGGTGCTTAGCATTAACCCCTTAATGAGTGACGGATGTGCAATGCCACGTACAACATAAAAGTCTGGAACATAAAATGCAAATTCTGATTTTATTTTTTTTTAATCATTACTATAAACAGGTATATCCCCTGAAAAGCAGTGTGGTTCTAACTTAAAGGAACCTCACCAACATAACTTGGCTTCAATAAATCCAGGCTGGTTTTGTAGCATACCTTTTAGTGGTGTCAATGCTGCAGGTTTGTGCTGATCTATCAGTAATAAGGGTCTGTCAGTCATTCAGAGTACCTAGCTAGGTATGAATCAGCATGTTCTCTTCAACATCCACTTCCTAAAAATAAAACAAAACAAAAAAAAAATTCAGCTACAGAGCCCTCTCTTTTCAGCAAGATAGATGCTTTAATGGACAGTCAGAATGAAAGGCCTGCCCACAACACCTCTAGCATAAGTTATCAAATAATTTACAACTCTTACAGAGTCCCCAAAGAGCAAGATGGAGACATCTGTTGATGTGGGACTGGCAGGGATTGGGGAATCTTTAACTGAAAACAATAACCTCTTCATTTTAAAATGGTTAAGAAGAGGTTTCTTAATATTACAGTTTCTGTTAGGAATACATTATTCTTTCGATCCTTCATTGTCCCATAAACAAAACAAACTTTTCCACAATATCTTTAAAGTTAAGGACACGTTGAATAGCCCCCATGAATCGTAATAATGTAAGTGGATTTATTAAATAGCACACGGTCACTTATCCTCAAGTGTTTTTAATACTTAAACATTTTTGAAAGATAAACACCGCTATAGACTGGACACATCTAACATGGTCCATTATTGTACACCATTTTGTATTTAAAAAAGCCAAGTTACTAGAATGTGAAATTCCCTTAATGGCAATTGTGGATGTCCCATAACATAATGAACTTGTCATCCTACCTTAAACTACCTACTAGCTGTTGGACTACAACTCTAAAGTCACTTAAAGCAGAACAATCAAAATATCATTGCCCCCAAACACTTACTAACACAGCGATAGGCAAAGGCATACTGTCATTAGGGTGAATAAGTGCCGCATTATTGAAGAAAAACAGCTTCTTAGGCAGCCACCAGAGCAGACATCTTAGATGAAAGGTACCCCTGAATCTGCTCTGTCTGTCCCGTTCACTGCCAGGATTAGGGAGTGGCGTTCCTTGGTACCTTAAGGCACCGGAAGTTACTGAAGGCGCAGGCGCACAGAGCTTCTCTTGTTACCTCTGTGAAGTCTGATACCACCAGAAGAAGTTGGTTTTCAACAATAACGCGGGACTTATTTCAGCCTTATAATAGTACGGTTTTGCCTATCGCTAGGTTAGTAAGTGTTTGGGGGGCAATGAATGATATTTTGATGATAGCTCCGCCTTAATTTAATGAGACAAGTACCCACTGCTCATCTATTCAGAAAGATGAATCTTAGGCCAGTGGTTCTCTACCAGGGTGCCGTGGCACTTTGGTGTGCCACAGATACCAACTTAGGGTGCCCCTTGTTTTCTATGAAGAAAAACAAAAATGTATTTTCTGTAAAAAAGTTTATTTTTGTTAACATGATTGTGAGCCCTATTAATAACTATATTTATGTATCATACACTTCATTATGCCATTGATAAATTACATGTGCTAGAGGTGCCATGAAAGTGCCAGATTGCTTGTTAGGCGTGCATTGAGCACCACCGTCTTAGACCATTCATGGATAATCATTCAGAGACACATCAGGATTGCTGTAGAAATTGGAGCCAAAGAAAAGCAGGAATGGCTTCCCCCATAGAGCAGATGTAAGACTAGGTTTTTTTTAGGCTTTAGAGGTGGGGGGGGGAGGAAGGAATGTTTTACACATGAAACATAAAATACAGGGTATCTTAGTGTATATAATCCCAGTTCATTTTGTGTGTCAGAGTTTCTTTAAGAGCATAAAGAAAAAGTGAGTTTTTCAAGAGCGGATTCACACAGCCATGCCATAATTACAGGGCCTGTAAATTCTGCCATCAACTGCGGGAGATTTCTCTTTTGAAGGGAAACCGCTAATTCCTTTCAGCAGTGGCTTCAACTCTGAGCCCTCTACCTGTGGCTTGTACGGGCTGGGAAGTAAGCGCAATGGAAAGAGGAAGAGAGCGCTTATGGTGTTGGCTGCACAAATGACTAGAGCTATGAAAAGACATGGACATTTACTCAGGGAGGTAAGTAACGAGGCTCTACTGTATTTGCCATATGTGCAGGGCATGTGGATAACAATGGGAGCCATGTAGGGAAAGCCTATGGTTAGAAGAGAACACGGCAGCCTAATAGGAAGTCTTTGTTCTTCAAAAGGGTCTCCTCTCCCCTTTTGTGCTTCACTTAATTCATGGCATCTGAGCCGCTCTTGAACTTGACAGGCTCAGCAAAAGAGAATGGGGGATGGTAGAAAAGGGGAATAAAAGAAAGGCCTTCAAACGAATTTCATTAGGGTGAAGAAAAAAAAAAAATCCACTTTTAAGAATTCCTCTCCAAAGGCATCGGACATTGTGAGAGCCAGCTACAGTAGAATACATTTCACACAAAGTAATGCAATTTTCTCCTTTCTATGCTGGTCTTAAAGGGCAACCATCAAGCTCCTAAAAATAACCCCCAACTTACTTTACTATGGCCAGAAATTCATAATGGGCCATAGGAATGGTGCTCTTGTGCCATGGTTCAAGAGAACATCTTCAGTCAGTCCTAATTATCATTCTCTACAGAGGGGGACATTATGGTTGCCAACAAGACCTCAAACTCTGCTCCCTGTACATGGAAACCTAAACCCTTAAAGGGATAGTAATATTTCCAAATGAATGCAGGTCTGATTAAGCTGCAAAATTTTCATTCCATGTAGAGCATTATTTCAATACAGATTTGTAGTTCATGAGTAATTTAACTATAAAATGTCTTCCCCCCACCCCCCTTTTACATGCGTAACACTGACTCTCCAAGCCGGTCCGGACAGGTCGCAGCAAGGGACAATATTCTGGCTGTGAGTAGATGGAAAACTCTGACACTCAGGAACGACTGAATCTTCGTTTGAGAGAAAACACTTTCAAAGGCAAAATTCCTACAGGCCATTAGGATTTTCTGCCCACAGTAAGGCAAGTTGGATGTTATTAGGTGTTCCCTCACCTTTAAAGTGGATTTCTACACCACAATCTCATGTTCCCTGCAGACATAGCCTGACACCATGTGCTTAGGGTTCCTATACATTATAATATACGAAGCAATTCAGGGTAAAACCAACTGAACGATACATGACAAACTGAAGTTCCAAGAAAATCCCACTGACTGAAATTGGGTTTTAAACCCCCTAAAATGTATGAGACATTGGAGAGCAATGCACCTGTTTCCCTCCAGCATTCAGGGGGTTAAAAACCCCATTTACATCACTGAGAACTTTCATTCTGTATTTCCTTGTGATGCAATAAGTTTGCCCCAGAATTACTCTCTCACACTTGAGGGGTTAATCCTTTGAGTGTTGGAGGGGTGTCCAATGCACTGCAAAGCAAAGTGTTCCGTATCCTTGTGGCACACAAAGGTTTAAAAGCCCCCATTAAATAAAAGTGAGTTTCTACTCCCCCTGTTCTATATTCTCTGCAGAACACATCCGGTTCCATATAAGTCACCCTTCTCTCCTTCCCATTGGGGGGGTATATATATATATATCCCTCTGTCCTGTCTGACTCGCTCTTATTACCCCTTTATCTTTCAAGTATCCTCTGGTACAGCTCTTAACACAGACTATGGACGGCAGTAGTCTATGACTCACAGCATTGTGCGCTACTAAAGTAAATAGCTCAAACAAAGCAAAATGCCCTTTGGACACGAGGGGCGCTGTTACAAACAAGTTTTATATTTATGTTTTCTTTTGTTTTGTTTTTTCTCTCTTATAATCAAAAAGATGAGCTGTAACAATATTTGAACATATCGCCCAACATCTGAGACACAGAAAAAGAGGATTTTATATACACACACATATATCTATATATGTATCTATGTCTATCTCTATATATCTATATATCGAGAGAGAGAGAGAGAGAGAGAGAGAGAGAGAGAGAGAGAGAGAGAGAGAGAGAGAGAGAGAGAGTGTTTTTTTTTTTTAATCCTGTAAGTATCAAAAGTGTCCAACACATTGCGCTGGATACCGATCAGGCTCAAAAGGCTTGATGAGAGAGTCCACTGCTCCTTTAAGAGTTAGTCGTGTCAGAACTTTAACGTTGAAAGGAAAATTACATTTAAAATTTTAAAGGCAAACAAATTCCTTTAAAACCTGTTGAGGGCCGAGAGGTATGCAACTATTTGCTTTGCAATGGATACTTCTCTGGCACTGAAATGGTTAATTAAATGTGTGAAGAGGATAATACTAGGAGGAACAGATTCCACCTCCAAACAGCAAATCGATCGTCAAACACTGACAAAGCCGTCACTTGGATACAATGTCAATGCCAGACTCCAGCTACCAACAGGAGGCAGGTCAGGAGGAGAGAGGACCCCTGTGACCTGCCCCCGGCCCAGCCAATGAACTGCAGGGTGTTCAGGAAGAGCCAGGCCATCTGCTACAGGAAGATCCCAGTAGGGGTTAGTGCACGCACAAAAGCTTCTGTGCAGATCTACATTCAGAACTAATTCTGTTACTAAAGGGGGGAAACTGGCATCACGTGTGGAAGTGTGTTCCTACTATCAATATCCTTTATTTATAGAGGGACAACGCTCTGCACTTCTATACACCAGTCACTCAGCCATGCTGGGCCTTATGCACAAAAGCCAACAGAGAAGCCGCTCTGGGGTAAAACGACTGCCGTAAGAAGCAAATACAAATTCCCCATTTAGTTACATGGATTTTAAACATTTCACTGTTAGAAAGATTATTGGTTTGGAAGGGAACAGAACACTATATAATGACTGTCAGAGTCTCTCTCCATTGATGAGTAAAGCTGACCAAGACGCAGCTCTCAGGATAAAGTAAATTAAGGTTAGTAAATGCCTGAAGTAGGAGAGATTCAGCTCATAAGACAAAGCATATTAAGGTTAGGTACTTGCCAAAATGAGGTACCTTGGCGCTGGTGGCAAGCTTAGCATTCTATGGCCACATAATGTGACTAAATCCTCATCTTCAATATAGTAGTGATATGCAGGCACAATGCCGCAGAGTAAAGGGTTAATGGTACTGAAAATTTGGATGTGCACCAATACTTTGTGTATTTGCTTTTAGCTATTTTGGTCAAAACTGGTTGCACTCCAGCAATTTTAAATGTGTTTTTTTTTTTTTTTTTTTTGTTTTTTTTTGGGTGTGCTTACCAAAATCTGGACTGGAATTTTTATATATATATCTATCTATTATACACATATATATATATATATATATATATATATATATATATATATATATATATATATATATATATATATATATATATACACACATACACACACATATATACATATATATATACATATACACACATACACACACATATATACATATATATATACATATACACACACACACACATATATACATATATATATATATATACACACATACACACACATATATACATATATATATACATATACACACATACACACACATATATACATATATATATATATATACACACATACACACACATATATACATATATATATATATATATATACACACATACACACACATATATACATATATATATACATATATATATACACATATATATACATATACATATACACACATATATATATATATAGCTATATCTATAAAAAATGAGAGATTTGTTTTCTGAGGCCTGAAATTTGTTGTATATTATATATTGGAGCAAACATTCCTGCATTTCTCTGGGCCCCAATGGATTGTACAGAATTACCTGTGGATAGGCTGGGATAACATAACAGAATGCAAGAGCAGTGGGCGCTTACTGTAGTTAGCTCTGAGTGCTAGTGGGGTAGTCAACGCAATGTGTTGTATACCCCTCTGGCACTCAGAGGTTTACCTATCTGACTTTATCTTTTATCTCAATACACAGAGGATAATTTACACGTGCATTAGAATACAAGTTTAGGATTTTACTAGTGTAATGAATATTTTTACATACACTAGCTGTAAGTCTGGGACATTTAACATCATGTGATATTCAAAATTATATCTGCACTTTGTTGTGTGTTACAGTTCAATTAAATGACCAGCTTAACCCTTGGAGTGCCAGAGAAGTAAATGCACAGTGCTGAATATCTCTATGGCACTCAAAGGGTTAAACAAGCAGGAATCTTCATTGGTCTGCTCCAGAATTACTCCTCCTCTTAGCTTTGTGCATACAGCCCACATGCAATAGAAGGGCCCTCTCCCACAATCCTTAGGGAACAGCTGGGGTTCTTAAAGGAACACCAATATCTTAATGAAAGAACAGTTCAACTTCATCTGGACAAGAAACGAAATGCTGAAGCAGTTAGGAAACTATTCTACATAGATTGTTTCCCCAGGTAACCTATAATGAGCACTGCATTGAGATCCACGAAGAAAGACTCCAGTGGCCCAAATTCTTCCCACTCAAGTGTTCATAAGAAGGAGTGGAGACCTAAGAATTAGGAGTCTAGGGTACTGATGACAGGCCTCAAATAATCCAGCCTGCTTCTGTAGACATAATATCCAGTACAAACTACAGATCAGTACTGGGGAGCCAATCCACGCAGAATGTATTCAGTGGACATAAGGATTTTGTGTTCAGATTAAAGGTAATGGGGGGGTTGCATTATTAGAAGCAGTTAGTGTTTATTAGAACTTAGTGTTGTGACGGACCCTTTAGATTCAAATTCAGTAATGAAAACTCCACCAAACTGCTGTCAGTATCAAACGATTTGAATGCTAGTGGGCACCAGTAATGCAAGGCATCATTTATTAGGATAACATCAGGTAATCGTTACTAGGTCCTGGTTATAACGTTTTTTAATTTTTTTTTTTATTATTATTATTTATTTTTTTTTTACAACTTTTTTACAGTTATTTCAGCAAGTTCACTTGTAGCCACACACACACACACACACACACACACACACACACACACACACACGCACACACGCACGCACACACGCACGCACGCTTTCTTCCAAAGTCCACTGGTAGTCACAGAACCACGGACACACACTCCGACACACGGACGGACACACACTCCGACACACGGACGGACACACACTCCGACACACGGACGGACACACACTCCGACACACGGACGGACACACACTCCGACACACGGACGGACACACACACACACACTCCGACACACGGACGGACACACACACACACACACTCCGACACACGGACGGACACACACACACACACTCCGACACACGGACGGACACACACACACTCCGACACACGGACGGACACACACACACTCCGACACACGGACGGACACACACACACTCCGACACACGGACGGACACACACACACTCCGACACACGGACGGACACACACACACTCCGACACACGGACGGACACACACACACTCCGACACACGGACGGACACACACACTCCGACACACGGACGGACACACACACTCCGACACACGGACGGACACACACACTCCGACACACGGACGGACACACACACTCCGACACACGGACGGACACACACTCCGACACACGGACGGACACACACTCCGACACACGGACGGACACACACTCCGACACACACACACTCCGACACACACTTTTTGTTACAAAGTCCACTGGTAATCACAGAACCACATACACCGACACCCCAGCATTGTTCCAGTAGCCACAGAACCACATACACAGACTGGAACAAGGCCTGAGTGTCAAAGTCCACTGGTAGTCACAGAACTACACATATGCCATCTGGCACCCCAGTCTTGTACCACTTGTAGTCACAAAACCAGTAATAAATAGCCCGACACCCCAGTCTTGTGCCACTGTGCACCAGTAGTCACAGAGCAGCATACATTCTGTCTGATGCTGCAGCCTTGTGCTACTGTCCACTTGTGGGGATGTGAATGACTGAGTACAATTCATGGACATGAGGATTATTTAGTCATATGAATGTAAATAGGAGGTTATTAGAAATTGGTACTATTACTTTAGCAGGCTTCTCAGGATTTTCATGATAATATTTAACCCTTTGAGTGCCAGAGGGGTACTGGCACTCAAAGGGCTAAAAACTGGATGGCTGCCTGGCGAGTTACCAGGGGAGGTAAATAATCATCGGATAGGTTTTCGGTTTACGCCTTTAACCCCCTGTATACCATCGCAATAGCACTGGTAGCATTGACTTTATACAAACAGATAGATAATGGATGATTAAAAAAAAAAAAAAAAAAAAAAAAAAAATTATATATATAAATAAAGGGGGGGGGGATACCACTTTCACAAAAGTCTTATGTGACCCTACAGAAATGTTAGGTGGGGGGGAGCAGCACTGCTTCCTGTATTCCATCACAGTCCACACACCCTGAACCCCCCACTGTGGGGGATAATCTATCCCTGCATGTCTCTCAGGCTCTGGGAGGTGATCAGACAGCCTGTAATGGACAGTGACACTTATACAGAGACTTATGGATAAAAGGGAGCAATGCAATACAGGGGGGGGCAAGCCAACAGCACCACATCTTACACACAAAACATTTCCACTTGGTTCAAATGGTTAGTTTAACCCCTTGAATCCCAGAGAGGTCTCCAACGCACTGCAGACCGCTTGCATTCAAGGAATACGCAATACCTCTCTGGCACTCAAAGGATTAAAAAGCCCCATTTGAAAGAACTGCAATCTGGGATATTTTTATACCCCCCCCATTCCCCCACTGTTCAGTAAGTGGACCCCATAATTACACTGCTCCACATTCATACATACACTTACCTGGGAACCCGCAGGACTGGACACCGGCTCTCAGGGTGAGACAATCTACCTACTATATGTTCTACATTAACCACTTCCTTATTCTCTAAATTGGTGACATCTCTACCACAAGAAGAGATGGAGAAGCCCTGTCTGTCTTGCGAGTGTCCAGGCAGGGATCTCTTCGTTGTTTCACGTTAATGGGGCTTCCTTGTGGACGGATTGGGACACTTCTGGGTTACAATGACAGGCACATACTGTCAACAATGTATGTTCTGGAGAACTTTAAGGGACAATGTTTCAGTAATCTGAAGTCCAGCTCATTTTGGTGCTCCCAGGTATGTACATACGGCCTTGTATCCTTCAGTGAGAAAGCTGGGATTCCTCCCAGGACAGTGTCTCTGGGATGTACAGAGGAACTCACCGTTTATCAGGATACAAGGGCTGCCTATTCAGGAGGTGGCAAACCTATGTATTATCCACCACAGCTACTCACGGACATTAACCCTTTGAGTGCCAGAGGGGTACTCAACACATTGCAAAGCTATGCATTGTGTACCCTTCTGGCACTCAAAAGGTTGAACAGGCATGCAGGAAAACTATCCTGGCAGCACTGAGTTCTTGTATGTTGTAGATGTAGCTTGTCTACATTGTATCACTGCCTGTTTACACTGTATTTTTACATTGTGCATCTACCCCTGTTTTTATACAGTATTTGGAAAAAAGCTCTCTAGAAACAGAATCAGAGCTGTCACTGTCATAAAATGATACATTTATTAAAAAATATATATAGGCAATTTGACTCCATAAAGTGAAAAAGGAGGTGACCATCACTTTAAGGGGTTAATGAGACTGCGCATGCATGGATGCGAATTACAAAACATCAGTCGTGTTCCAGACCAATGTCACAGTTTATTTCAACTTTCTAAAGGCTGACAGGCGTCTGCAGACACAGGCATATTACCAACTCATTTAAAACTCAAAATGACCATAACTTTTTTTTTTTTTTTTTTTTTGGGAGGGGGGCGGGGATTGTAGTCCTGAACAGCTGGAGTGCTTTCCATTGCTCATTCCTGGTACATAGCAGTGGATCCCAACGCTATTCTCAGGGACCCCTAACAGGCAATGGCACACATCCATAAAACCAAACTAGAGTTCTTCTGGAGTAAGCCAACTGCACCATAGGGGACGAATAAAATGTTCTGTTAAATTAAATTGGGCTTCCAACCCCTTGAATGATAGAAAGGTCTCCAATGAATTTTGAAGTAATGGGTTTGAGATCGCTCCAGCATTCTTGTGGTTAAAGGGTTAGTAATGCCCAAAGTAAAGTGGATTCTATATGTTTATTTTTTGTAAAATCTAAGTATTTGGAAAAAGTCGTATCTCTCGGACTTTTATGGTGTGACAGATAGAGCGTTCTAAAGTTCCCCTTCTCCTGACGTCAGCTATAAAGCGGACAGAAGGAGATCCGTGTCGGTCGACACCAAGAGGCTCTTCAGCAGAGCCGCAGCAGTGCAATTTAAAAAGAATTACTTCTTTGGAACAGGCTAAAGAGAGTGCTTGCAAACCAGGAACACTTTGTAGACCATCCCAGTGAAGTAATTCTTTTGAAATCGCTCTATTGCAGCTCTGCCGAAGAGCCACCTGTCGGTCCCCGGACCAGAAACTCCTGTAAGTACAGCACTGACATCAAGAGAAGGGGAGCGAGAGGGGAACTTTAACAGAGGATATATCTCTTAAACCATAAAGGTATGAGAGACAGGACTTTTTCCAAATATGTTATTTTTGTAAAACTTAACATACAGAATCAACTTTATTTTTGGCATTACTAACCCTTTAAAAGGCTCTATCCAAGTGCATGGGTGATCAGTGGCTTTTTTTTTTTTTATTTATTTATTTTTTTACTCCAGAATAATTCCAGTTTGCCTTTATAAATGAGGGTCAGTCATTAGGGTTTCCCTGCTTGTGCAGCGGTGAGTCAGATACATTAAGTCACCTATGCGCAAGCAGGGAAAGGATAGAGCTGGGAACCACAGACAGCACATCACTGCTTATTGGGCTGTTCAGACTGGAGATTGAAAATGAATGCAACTCCGCTGTCTTCAACCGGTGAGAGCAGTAAAGTTGAGAGGCTGAGCAGAGCTCACCTGCATGGCGGCCTATGAGGCACGGCAAACATCGTTCCATCTGGAGACCTGGAGGTTGTGGTGTACATCCCAACATCCAATGAATGGCCAACACTCATGGGCATCAGACAATAAGGCAGAGACACAGTGAATTGGGAGAATTTTCCAGCATTCAAGGAGTTAAAGGAATAGAAATTCCTAAAAATGAACTGGGGGTTTTATACACTTAAATACCCAGTAGTTCGCTTAGCACCCGTAAGAAATCTCCATTTGATTTCTGAGGTATAAAATCTAGTGTTACATATTCTCTAAAGAAGCCGCCATGCCTGCCTTTAGCAGGACTCCCACTGATTGTCCAGGATGATGTGTATAGGCTGAGGAAAGAGCACTAATCACACTCAGGTAAATGGCTAGTTTATAGTAACAGCGGCTCCTTTGTCTGACGTCGATATCCCCTTAAAATTTATATCAACCAATTTTATTCACTGGTAGCAGTGTTCCTCTGAAGACCCAATTTAACCCTTCGAGTGCCAGAGCAATGCGTTGAACACCCTTCTGGCATTCGAGGGGTTAAATAAAATGGGAATTTGTATTTGGCGATTTTCTGTGCGTTTGATTTTCCCTAAAATTAAGAGAGTTTTCTTTTGAACATAGGGTCCTAAGGTGTTTAATGATTCCCTTTAACCCTTAGAGCGACAGGGGTGTACACCACAATGTAACTGTGGCATACTGCTCTGACACTCAAGGGGTTAAAGAGAATACAGGGTTACTGAGCATTCCAATTCTCTAACAGGTAAAAAGGAGACCACTATAAAGCAGAGCTAGGGGCTGGCTGCAGCGTACACAAGAGTAACTGTCCCCTGTGATACTGAATTACCCAATAGAGCAGAGCAGGAAGTTTGCAGTGGAACAATGCACTATTATGGATGAGACAGGAGGGAGGAGCACAAACAGCAGTATATGAGTGATGTGTTTTACATGTTTTACTGTCTATTCATTCCCAAACGGGACCAGCCCCCCCATCAACACACAGATCGGGATAGGGCTTGTCACTCGTACAGTTAGTATAAGGCAGAGGTTCTTAACTCCTGCCCTCAGGACCCACTAACAGGCCAGGACTTAGGGATTTCTCTGCTAGAGTACAGGTGTGGTGATCAGAGGCTCATTCACATTGATTAACTCACCTGTGCTCTAACAAGGAAATCATGTGATCAGAGGCTCATTCACATTGATTAACTCACCTGTGCACTAACAAGGAAATCATGTGATCAGAGGCTCAGTAGTATTGATTAACTCACCTGTGCTCTAACAAGGAAATCATCAAATCCAGGCCTGTTAGTGGGTCCTGAGGACAGGAGTTGAAAACCACTGGTATAAGGCCTCTTTCACAGCCACTTGAGAAAGTTCTGCCGTCTGTGTATTTTACACCCTTCTCTCCTGCGTTCCACTGCCTACTGAAACACAAGGGTGGTATATGTCTGATGCCCAGCCCAAGTGAGCTCTAGCCAATATTACTGGCGACAGCCACCTAGGTCAGAGATTCATCGGAGGCTATGAGGAGTATCACAATAGCCAACGCTGTTATTGTGAAAGGCCACATTGACCCCTTCTTTACTGCATTCCTGAGGGAACACAGTCGAGTTGGTGCATTCAGGCCTCCATACAGTCACACAAGGGATAGTCACCACTAGGAAAGGCACCAGTCCTGCCTGTTACCTTGTGTGACAAATCTAATGCAGCACAATTGTTGCCCATGAGAAATGGTCCTATTAAAGGGGATCTATCACCCCTATACAAGTTACTCTTAATAGTTATGTTATATAGCAAATATGTTGAATACTGTATTTATTTTTTTTTCTTTTCTTATTTTTTTTTATTTATTTTTTTAATCACTATTTTGCTGAAATTCAAGGAATAAACGCTGCCCTGCACCCTACTTCCAGACAGACTGCGATTACCTGCTCTGCACCGCAGTCCGTCACACTTCCTCTGCTCCCCTTCCACCTGTCCAGACTCCTCTGATGATGGAGGATTTCTGTCTGTAAAAGCTGGAGCGCTGTCATTGGCCAGAGATCGCTCCAGCTTACAGGCAGAAATCATCTGTCATTGGAGGAGGCTGGACAGGTGGAAGGGGAGCAGAGGAAGTGTGACGGACTGCGGTGCAGAGCAGGTACTCGCAGTTTGTCCGGAAGTAGGGTGCAGGGTAGTATTTATTCCTTGAATTTCGGAAAACGATTGGGGAAAAAAAAAATAGATAAATAAAAAATTTAATACAGTACTCAACATATTCGCTATATAAAGGATGACCATATTTCCTTGAGAAAAAAACGGGACAGGGTGTGAGACAGACAGACAGACAGTGAGACTCCATCACTCAGAGTCTGATCGTAGTAAGCTGCAAGCAGCGAGAACGCATTTGCTCTGTCTCTTACTATCGGTGTTCTCTCTCTCTGGCCAAAAAATCTGCCCCTGAAGTAAAATGGAACTTCCTCTCTTCATCACTCAAACTAGTGGTTTTACTGTGTTTACTGTACGCATTGATTACCATAGAGTCTTATGACTTGTCGTCATATCACTATCTAAGAGACTCTATGGTAATTTACCATAGACTTGAGAGTATTAGACCGTTCTGAGTCACTCGAGTCATAAGACTCTATGGTAATCAGTATGTACAGTAATACCACAGTAAAACCACTAGTGTGACAAAAGGAAGTTCCGATTTAGTTTAGGTTATGAGAAATAAACAAGCTGTGTTCAGTTTTTTTTTTTTTTGTTTTTTTTTTAAATACAAAAAACTATATATGTTATATTAAAAAAAAAAACAGGACGAAATTGACATTTACATTAAAAAGACAGGGTGGTCTGGAAATAAGAAAAAAAAAACGGTACAGTCCCGTTTAAAACGGAACATATGGTCAGCCTAGTTATATAACAACTATTCAGACAAACTTGAAACAAATGCCGCTCCTATTATTTCAATATGCCCCATGTTGTAGTTCAAAAGGAATTCACTGCTAGAAGATTCCCTCCCCCTTTTACCTACGTCACGCTGCCTCTTTCAGACAGTCAGATGGAGAGCAGTGAGGGACAATCTTCACTGAGCATAAGGGAAATCCCGCACGCCTTCATCAAGGAGGCAGGGTTTTCCTTATACTCTGTGTATGAAGACTGTCCCTCGCTGCGCATTGTCCGGTCCCACATCTAAGGGGAGGCAGCGTGCAGGGTGTGAAACGGGAGGGAGGGGGATCCATTACCAGTGAATTTCTTCTGAACTACAACAGAGAAAATACTGAAATAAAGAGTTACATGATCCTCTTTATAGGAGGATCAATCGGAGCTGCATTTGTTCCAAGGTATTACGATCCCTTTAATTCTGAAATAAGACATTAGAGAAGCTGTCCCATAATTACAAACTTAAGCTTAACCCTTTGAGTGCCAGAGGGGTACCAACACATTGCATACCCCTCTGGCACTCAAAGGATTAACCCTTCTATTACTTGCGCCTTTAACGGTCAATATTGGCCAATTCACTGTCCGCCCTTGTGGTCCTTAAAGTATCATAAACCTAGTTTTGGATTTTGAATATTCTGCAGCTGCTTAATATGTAATGTTATCCTACCGTTCCCCGTTATTTATTTATTTTTATTGACCCTCGCCAACCTTATTATTTATTTATTTTTTACAGCTTTTATATTCCTGAGAACGAACTCGCTGTATATCTTGCTGACACCCGGCTCTTTATCAGGGACAGTGATACAATATAACACTCTCCCTGCAGCAGAAAAGACTGAAGGGAGGAAGCTATTTTGATAGAAGTTACAATAATCAGAGAACCACACAAAATGTTAAAAGGAAGAAATATAAAGCTGCAGAATATGCACAGTTAAAAAAAGACTCACACTTCAAAGAGTTAAAGGGATAGTAACTTTGTTTTATCTTTATTTTGTAGGCATTAAAAAACATGAAGAACGATATAAGTCTTATCTCTCAAACCTTTATGGTTTGAGAGATAATCACAAGCAAAGTTTCCCCTCCCACCCCTTTTACCTAGTGTAAGCCATCTCTTCTCAGATGTGGAATCCAGTCCATAGACCAGACAGATAACAGAAGGGGACAATCTTCTTCCTATGAGAACAATGAAAGCCCTGACCCCCTTGACAAGTTTTTCAGGTTTTTCCCTTATCTTAATTGAAGATTGTCCCTCTGCAATCTACTTGGGCACCTCCCTTCTGATCTGGCTGAGCAGTGTTACATCATTAAAGGGGTGGGAGGGGGATACTGTCATTCAATTACTCTTGAACTACAACTCTGACAGAATTGAAATAACGCTCTCCAAAGTCCAAATACTATGATGATTGATTAGAGCTGCTTTTATTATGAAACATTACTATCCCTTTAAGTCAGTCATTTTCTAGTAACTAGAGTGGATAAACAAACCCCATCTACCTTTCACATTAGACGTGCAGTACTTTGTGAAGAAAAAAAAAAAAAAAAAAAGCACATTCTAAGTCTTTTCCTACTGTTTAGTAAACAAGGATACTGGCACTGCTGGGAGATTTCCCATTCAAGTGTTTACACATTAAACTTGTTTTTTCTTAGTTATCAATGTGTACACAAGGCATTTCAATGCACTTTATTGGAGAGTTTGAGTCACAGACTGACTCTCCATAGTAAGTAATTAGAACAGTGCCACCTTGTGACTAAACTGTTCACTTAACCATATGTAAATGTCTAAAACCCACTTCCCGTAGCCCCTTGGTACATCTCCTTCACGAATACTTTCCACCCCAACCACTACACCTTCTAATTCAAGTAACCTGTTACAGAAACTACAACCTCACCAATCTATTAACCCCCTTAAAGGGACAGTAATGTTTCAAAATGAAATTGGCTCCAATTAATCTTCATAGTATTTGACCCTTGTAGAGTGTTATCTCAATACTGTCAGACTTGTAGTACAAAAGTAACTGAATGATAAAGTATCCCCCTCCCACTCCTTTTCCTGATGGAACACTGCTCACATCAGAGCAGCAAGACTGTCCGGATGGATCACAGAGAGGAACAATCTTCATTGATCAAAAGGAAAACCTGAACAATCTGTCAAGGGGGGCAGGGTTTTCCTTATGATCACAGTAAGAAGACTGTCACTTGCTGTGAGCTGTCTGGTCAAGAGACCAGATTCCACATCTGAGGGGAGGTGGCTTACACTAGGTAAAAGGGACAGGAGGGGGATACTTTATCATTGAATTACTCTTGAACTACAACTCCAACAGTATTGAAATAACACTCTCCATAGCCCAAATACTAAGAAGATTAATTAGAGCTGCTTTCATTCTGAAACATTACTATCCCTTTAAGGACCCATGATGTGCCAGGACCTCCATGGGTAAACTTGCATTAAGTACCCATTACAGCCCTGGCACATTTTGGAATTCAGGGGTCCCAGTGGGGCTGCACACTGCTCAGGGAGCGCTAGATCCATTCCACAAGGCCAGTCGTTAAGAGGTTAAAGGAACACATAACAATGAACTGGGTATATATATATATATATATATATATTTTTTTTTTTTTTTTTTTTTTTTTTTTTTTTTTTTAAATACCCTGTTCTTCACACTAATATCTGTAAAAAGGTCTTGTTTTTGAGATGTGAAATCCAGTCTTACACATACTCTAATAGACATCCTGGATCTCCTGTTATCTGCCCTCACTATTCTTTCCACTACTTGCAGGGTTCTGTGTTCTGAAACTGAGATTTAACCCTTTGAGTGCCAGAGGGGTACGGAAAGCATTGTAAACAATGCGTTCCGTACCCCTCTGGCACTCAAAGGGTTAACTCACTGATATTTAACTAAATTACCTCTTGTTATTCTTATAACATTTAATATTTTTTTCATACATTTCTCAAACTTTGTGATAAATATATTTCAAACTGGTGTTACAAACATAAAAAAAATAAATATATAAATTAATAATACATTTTTTGTATATATATTATTAATTTATATATTTATTTTTTTTATGTTTGTAACACCAGTTTGAAATATATTTATTTATGTCTTGAAGACATCGCAGCGTGTTGTCCACCCCAGAGTGACCCATAGTGACATTGCTACTGAATTTGTTTCAACTTCATTTTAATAAATTTTTGTATATATATTAAAATGAAGTTGAAACAAATTCAATAGCAATGTCACTATGGGTCACTCTGGGGTGGACAACACGCTGCGATGTCTTCAAGAATTTTTAGAAATGGATCCTCACTAGTTTTCAACCTTTTCCGCCACATATATTCACATAGATAAACCCCTTTCTCTTGTAGGAAAAGTATGACAATGAAACTCATCACAGCAGATTATATGGGTACACGTACACACTGATTATATGGGTACACGTACACACTGATTATATGGGTACACGTACACACTGATTATATGGGTACACGTACACACTGATTATATGGGTACACGTACACACTGATTATATGGGTACACGTACACACTGATTATATGGGTACACACGTACACACTGATTATATGGGTACACACGTACACACTGATTATATGGGTACACGTACACACTGATTATATGGGTACACGTACACACTGATTATATGGGTACACGTACACAATGATTATATGGGTACACGTACACAATGACACACAAAGTGGCAGTTAAATATCAGTGACATTAGTGGAGGGCAGATAGCAGGAAAGATACGACATCCCTTCTGTTTCCTGAGCTCCACGCCTCCCATTTGTTTGCCCAGGATTGTGTGTCAATAGATAATAGATAATCATAAGATAACGGTTCTGAATAAAAAGACCAGTAGTCACTAAGTACAATCAATCACAATTAGCTCTCATCTCTCAATACAAAGAGCACAACCAACATTAAAGGGATAGTAATACTTCATTTTAACTTTATTTTATTTTGTAGGCATTAAAAAAACATGAAGAATGATATAAGTCTTATCTCTGAAACCTTTATGGTTTAAGAGATATTCACAAACAAAGTATCCCCCCCTGTTCAACCAGATCAGAAGGGAGATGCCCAGGTAGACTGCAGAGAGGGACAATCTTCAATTAAGATAATGGAAAAAGCTGAAAAACTTGTCAAGGGGGGAAGGGATTTCATTGTTTTCATACAAAGAAAATTGTCCCCTTCTGTTATCTGTCCTGTCATACAACCAGATTCACACCTGAGAAGAGATGGCTTACACTAGGTAAAAGGGGCGGGAGGGGAACTTTGCTTGTGAATATCTCATAAACCATAAAGGTTTGAGAGATAAGACTTATATCATTCTTCATGTTTTTTTAATGCCTACCAAATAAAATAAAGTTAAAATGAAGTATTACTATCCCTTTAAATAACCACTTTCTGAATGGTACAATATACACATGCACTAAAAAGCAAAGCCAGGATTATATTTTAGGGTTTTAATATATGCTAGATGATGGTTCCAGTTCTAATAAACCCATTTCATTTTTTGGGGTTTGTGTTTCTTTAAGATAATGAATAACTGGAATGGAGCGATTAGGAGCCAGTTAAGTGGTACGTGTACCTGCAGGTATAGAAAACAATGCTATCCAACCGCCCAGCCCAGGGGCAGGCAATCAATGGCTCTCCAACCACTGGGAAACTTCCATCATGCCTACCCAGCAAGCGTGCCATCCTGAAATACAGTAAGGAATAACGTAAAAGGAATTTTGCCACTCTTGTGAAACGCTACTCTTGGCGCTCACCAGATACTGTCCAGTCCAGTAGACTACACAGTCTACTGATAATGTACACACTGGACAATGCATCACACATGTGGGTATCTGTTCATCAAGCTAAAAGCAAAGCAACTGGGGCTTTTACCACCTTGAATGCTACCAATTCAAATGATTTGAATCCATGTGAATCTAGCACAGCATTTCACCTCTAACCTCTTAATGACCAAAGGGTGCTTATCTCACTGCTCCTTAACCATTTGAGTGCCAGAGTGGATATCCAACACATTGCTTCGCACTCAAAGGGTGAACGAATATGGTCTTTTGCCCCAGAAGCACGTAGTGACTTGCTGCACAGTTGTACGTGCCCGTCAGCATGAGATGCGATATGAAGCATATAATTTGCCAGAGAATCGCGAGAAGAGCAGGCAGTGAGACGGGACGATCGTGTCATTAAAGGGATAGGAATGTTTCACAATAAAAGCAGCTGCAATTAATCTTCATAGTATTTGGGCCACGGAGAGTGTTATTCCAATACTGTCAGAGTTGTAGTTCAAGAGTAATTGAATGATAAATGATCCCCCTCCCGCCCCTATAACTGATTACATCACCTCAGAGCAGCAAGACTGTCTGGATGAATCGCAGAGAGGGACAATCTTCAGTGAGCATAAGGAAAAACCTGTCAAGGAGGGCAGGGTTTTCATGGTTCTCACAGTAAGAAGATTGTCCCTTGCTGTGATCAGTCTGGTCTTAAGACCAGATTCCACATCTGAGGGGAGGTGACTTACACTAGGTAAAAGGGGCAGGAGGGGGATACTTTATCATTCAATTACTCTTGTACTCTCCATGGTCCAAATACTAGGATGATTAGAGCTGCTGTTTTTTTGTGAAACATTACTATCCCTTTAAGAGACGTTCTTCCCATCTATTCCTTCAATTTTCATTGGTCTGGGATTAGATGGACTAAATGGACAGATAAGAACCCACACTGTGTTAACTCCTTAGTGACCGGCCGCTCGCACACAAACTTTTTTTTCTTTCATTTTATTAAATTTTTCCGGGACGTACATGTACATCCTCTGTCCACCTGGGACATCCGCTCGGGACGTAACATAGTAAATTAGGTTGAAAAAGACACGAGTCCATCAAGTTCAACCTTCACCTCATACCTCAGTAACTGAGAATGTTATAGCTTTCCTGCTACCAATTAAATTAGTCTTTATCAGACCTTCCTGATTAGCCTACTGATAAACAGTATAACTCTGTATGTTCCCTTTTGAAAGAAATATATCTAATCTTCTCTTAAATGTATCCATTGTATCTGCCATAACTACCTCCCTGGGCAATGAATTCCACAATTTGACAGACCTTACTGTAAAAAAACCCTTCCTCTGCTGAAGTCTAAACCTCCTTTCCTCTAATCTCAAGGGGTGACCCCTGGTCACCTGATCATGTACGTCCTCAGGTGGTAAGGGGTTAAAGTGGGATTTTAACCCTAATTGAAGTTTGCATATTTGGAAACTGCAGTCAAACCACACTATATGTCATGTTAAAGCCCAGCAGATGCATATTTTAGGAGATAGTCACACTTATTTCTGGGAAAAGTGAAAATGAACATTTACTGGAACTGCACAGAGCTTCCTTAGCACATGAGACATCATTGAAACCTTCATTAGCATATGACACTTCAGTAAAAAGCTTAATTAGCATATGAAATGTCAGTGGTACATTAGCATACTGTAACGAGTATGAATATCCCCTTTGCTGGTCTCTTGGCTAACTTGACATACAAGCAATTTGTAATGCAGTTTTCAAACTTGAGTTAAAGGGATAGTAATACTTTGTTTTATCTTTATTTTATTTTGTAGGCATTAAAAAAACATGAAGAACGATATAAGTCTTATATATCAAACCTTTATGGTATAAGAGATATTCACAAGCAAAGTTTCCCCTCCCGCCCCTTTTACCTAGTGTAAGCCATCTCTTCTCAGATGTGGAATCCAGTCCATAGACCTGACAGATAACAGCAGGGGACAATCTTCTTCCTGTGAGAACAATGAAAGCCCTGCCCCCCCTTGACAAGTTTTTCAGGTTTTTCCCCTTATCTTAATTGAAGATTGTCCCTCTCTGCAATCTACCTGGGCACTCCATTCTGATCTGGCTGAACGGGGGGGGGGGGATACTTTGTTTGTGAATATCTCTCAAACCATAAAGGTTTGAGAGATAAGACTTATATCGTTCTTCATGTTTTTTTAATGCCTACAAAATAAAATAAAGATAAAACGAAGTATTACTATCCCTTTACGGTGAAAGTCCCAGTCCAAGTAGTAAAAAGTAGTAAAAACACACAATTGTTAGCCCAGGCGCATACGGATGAAGACAGAGAAATTCTGGAGGGAACCAACTGTGCTACAATAGAAATTCTCATTTGATTAATATGGGGATTTTAACTTCTCTCTGGCATTCATGATCATGTATAGATTGGAGAGAGAAGAGAGAGAGGGGATGAGATAGAAACATTCACATACATGAATGGATTCAACAAAATCCAGGAGAAAAGTATATTTCAAAGGAGTAATAATGTTAGGACAAAAGGTGGTAGAGGTTAATACAGTAAGGGAGTACAAAGACAAGAATACAGTTGAGGTTTTTACAGTAGGAAAATGGGCAGAAGAGGGGCCAAATGGTTCTCATCTACCGTCACATTCTATGTTTCGATGTGGTTAAACGTCCCATCAAAACCATGGGGATATCAGTCTCTCACGATACATTTTGTTTGCCACAGAATTCCTCCTCTTTCTTCCTGCATAAGCCTCAAATGGTTTTACAGGCCAGAAGAAGGTGTTATTGGCCTGATTTGGCTTCTAATCACTGCACTGCTGGAAGCGACACGGTTAACTCCTGAGGTAACATTTGACAGTCACTCTCCACTCACTGGTACGCTACTATTACACCAGATGAAAACCTTTTCGCCAAAGCACATGGATATCATTAGGACAGCTCCTTAATTATATTATTCTTCTGGCACAAGAAAAAGTTGTTAAAAATGGTGTGTTTGGGGGGGGGGGGGGGGTCTCTAAATAATGTGAAAATGACACTCAAGTGGTTAAACTGACAAGGCCAGAAGTCAAACTTCAGGCCACATTAAGATCAGTGTTACTGAGTATTTATTACACAAAATGGCTCATTGAAAAAAGTACATCTATGCCACTGGCACAGAGAAGGCCTCTGACTGGGGTAGATGGGGTATTTGGCCCAAAACCCCTCAGCTACATAATGGCTCTGTACATGAAGTCCATGAAAGTAAAGGGTATTCTTTCAACCATCTTGTAGTCTGCCTAATTGCATCAGTCAAGCATGTCAGTTACCCCCCATATTTAACATCGTCATGGAAACGCTATCATGTTCAATTCAAAAATACATGCAAAGAACAAGTGTGTGTCAACTCCAGACAATCTCATATTAATAATCACCAACCCCTCTGAGACCATGTCCACTAGCTTAGAGGAACCAAATACTTTCAGTAACGTGCTAAACTTCAGTCAAAACAAGCCTGTGATTCCCATCATTAATACACACACACTAACATTCAGTCAGTGTTTTCATATATCAGAATTTAAACACAACACAATTAATCTTATATACCAGGGATGTGTCTTGGATCAGACAATTCTAAGATGTTCCAACTAGGGCCCTTGTAGATAGGATTAAAAAAAAAAAAAAAAAAAAAAAAGACTTTAATCCAGGATAAAAAGTTTCCTATATTGGAGAATCCCCTAAATCTAATAAAGATGCTGATTATGCCCAAAATTTTGCAAAACCTGAAAACCGTGCCAATAACGTTACCTTGCTACTATCTAAAACAGAGTAAAACACATTTGTAGGGAAACCAAGAGCACTGGACACCTTTAGCATTCAGAGGTTAAAAGTGACTGAAAATACAAGTCCATTGATGTAAATGGGGCTTTTAACCGCTTGGTGCTGGGCCTGCAGGGCACTTAAAATGTTTCTGTACAGAGGATCTTCCACCACTGGCCAAGGGCCACATGTTTGACATGGCTGCTCTACATCATTTGTAAGACAACCCAGACCCTACATCTTCACCCCCCACAAACAGTCTCTTCCATCTCTTATTAATATAACAATGTGAATAACATGTTGGGATACTTGTACAATGCAAGTGTCAACGACATGAGCTCGCGTAAGAACCACATCAGCTTGCACAATGCGTTACGTACCCCTCTGGCACTCAAAGGGATAAACTTGGTTATCAATTTATACTCCCAGATCTTTCTGTCTCTGTCTTACAATTCCCCATCAGTACAATTACTTTGAGATCTTTAAAGGGATAGTAATGTTTCACAATAAGAGCAGCTCCAATTAAACTTCATGGTATTTGGGCCATGGAGAGTTATTTCAATACTGTCAGAGTTGTAGTTCAAGAGTAATTGAATGATAAAGTGTCCCCTTCCCGCCCCTTTTACCTAGTGTAAGCCACCTCCCCTCAGATGTGGAATCTGGTCTCTTGACCGGACAGGTCACAGCAAGGGACAATCTTCTTACTGTGATCATAAGGAAAACCCTGCCCCCTTGATTGTTTTTTCCCTTATTTTAATTGAAGATTGTCCCTCTCTGCAATCTGGGCACCTCCCTGCTGCTCTGAGGTGAGCAGTGTTATATCAGTAAAAGGGGCGGGAGGGCGATACTATGCCATTCAATTACTCTTGAACTACAATTCTGACAGTATTTATATAAAACACTCTCCAAGGTCCAAATACTATGATGATTAATTAGAGCTGCTTTTATTATGAAACATTACTATCCTGTGATCAGTTTTGCAAAAATGTCAGCCCACTGGGATAGTAAAGGGATAGTAATGTTACTAAAGGGATAGTAATGTTTTAAATTAAGTATATCGCAGTGTCTTCTTTATTATACATTTTCCTTGTATTTAATTAAAGAAGTTTGTCTCTTTCTGCATCCTTCTGGTGCCGGGACCAGAATGAGGATTCAGGTGGGGGGTGAGGGCAGAAGGGGTGGGCGGGGGATCCTACTATATTGAATAACTTAAGAACTACGTAAAAGCAAACAACTAAAAATAGCGCAAACTGTTAAATTTATAATGAAGAAGACTCTGTGATAAACTTAATTTAAAGGAGCAGTAAACTTTTTTTATGAAAAAAAAATATATATATTCTAGGGAGCTTCCTGTTGAGTAAAATAAGTGTACTCGCACTGCTGATAGATGCAGATTTCCAGTTATTAGTGTTTAAACCTGTGCTTTTTCACATTAGCAGTGCCCTCTAGTTGTCAAATTCCAATTGGTTATTCTGTTAAATTCTAATGGCGAACAAAGTCAGTGACATACAGTTCTCCAAAGAATGTGATAGAAACTGCTGAGTCACTTCCTGTCAGTTAGAACTATCAGGAAGTAAACACAGTAAATTCACTTCCTGTTTATGTGAACAGTTATAATATTTGAATAAAACATCAGACAGGTATGGAAGTGCCCTTGTTTTACTCAGCAGGAAAAGCTTTATAACATAAATACTTTCATAAAAAAAAAAGTTTACTGCTGTTTTAAAACAGTACTATCCCTTTAAATTATGTTCATGAGTTTTAAAGGCATGTATTGTGTATTTAGCTTTCATTCTTACTATACCTGAAGAGACCTGGTTGTCTAGAAAGCTTGAATCTTAGAACCACTCAGCCAATAAAGACATCATTTTTCTCTATTTGTTTCCTGCACTATGACCAACATGGTACCACACTTTACCCCCCCAAAAAAGTCCATTAGATGTACAGTTTAGGAGATTCACACTTATGTCTGAGCAAAGTGAAAGTGAACATTTCCTGGTACTGTACAGAACTTCAACAGCATATGACACATCATTGAAACCTTAATTAGCATATGAATAGTCAGTGAAAAGCTTGATTAGCAAATGAAGCATCACTGGTACAGCATTTAGCATACATTAGTATATGGTAACAAGTGTGAATATCTCCATAATTGTATAACTGGATCTTTAGGCCAATATGGAATTGTCCATTTTTAACCCCTTACGGACAGGGAAAATCTGGGAGGTCGTTTTCACTTAAGGACCGGAGCAATTCTGACCTTTTTGACTATGTCTTTGTTCAACAGTGTTTTTCCGCTAAGTACTTTATTTTACCCATGAAAATTATATCCCGTGTTTTTATGCACAAATAGGGCTTTCTTTTGATACCATACTTATATGGATAGCCCACCATTTATCTAAGGAAAATTGAAGAAAAGTCTTAAAAAAAAAAAAAAAAAAAAAAAAAAAGCCATTTTTTCCCCTCTTGGGATCATTTGGGCACAATGGGTTAAAGTTTTATGGACACTAAATTAAACATATGACCGGTCAGTCATACCTACAAAATGGGAAGTTTTACGTGGTCCCTGTCCCCCCCCGGGTGAAAAACCCCATGTCCCTTCCTCCCCATTTTCCCACTTTATTGACTAGCAATGTGGGATGGCGTTGCCAGTCATATTATGTATGCAATGTATTAATTGTGTTCAATGTATGTTAGAAAACATACGGTGTTCACTGTAACGCTGTCAGAGAAGTATTCATAGTGATATACAAAGACACATGCAACAGACATGCACAGACATACAGAGTGACACACACACACACACACACACACACACACACACACACACCCCGAGGGGGAGACACTAATACAGGCACACGACTGCAACACACACACACAGTGAGAGATACACACATACATGTAATGCACAAGATGCAGACACATGTACAGAGTGTGATATACACACACACACGCAACACACAGTGAGGCATACACAGATGCGCGCGCGCACACACACACACACACACACACACACACACATTTATACACACAAACAGAGGTATGATTTCTAAGGGTGCAAATTACGAGGGGAGATGGTATTTATTGGAGTATCTGTATGACACACAAGAGTGAGGCATGAGGGGAGATCCATGGGTGTTTGTGCATGACACACACGAGTGAGGCATAAGTGGGTGAGTGAAGAGGGGAGGGTGATTTGTGGGTGTTTCTCTGTGTGTATGTTGTGAGTTGAATGTATGTGTATATTTCTGTTACACACAGTAATTATATAGATACACCTGACCGCTGTATGATGGACTCCAACCTAGGTAAGTCCATCTGTTACACACAGTAATTATATAGATACACCTGACTGCTGTATGATGGACTCCTATCTAGGTAAGTGCTTCTGTTACACACATTAATTATATAGATACACCTGACTGCTGTATGATAGACTCCTACCTAGGTAAGTGCTTCTGTTACACACAGTAATTATATAGATACACCTGACTGATGTATGATGGACCCCCCCCTTACCTAGGTAAATCCTACTGTTCACACAGTAATTACATAGATACATCTGACTGCTGTATGATGAACTCCTACCTAGGTAAGTGATTGTTACACAGAGTACTTATATAGATATACCTGACTGCTGTATGATAGACTCCTACCTAGGTATTTCCTTGTGTTACAGCAATTACACAGATATACATAACTGCTGTATGAAGGACACATTTCTTGTTAAGTACTTTTAAACAAACTGAGAAACTTTTTAAAATGGGAATTATACTCTATTTATAACGTATCCCTGTATGTAAAAGGAGACAATTATGTCCAGCAGTGTGTAATGAAAAAAAAGAAAAAGAAATAGACAGGACAAGAGTGGCATAATGACCCTCTTCAGATAGAATGGTAGGAAAAGTGGGTCAAGGAGGAGAGGTGGGGATGAGTCTGATAGACACAGGGAGAGAAGGAGGAATGGGGAGAGAAGGTAGGAGGTGTAAAGAAGATACATGAAAATGCAAATATAGAGACAAGACGAAGGATTTGAGAGACAAGACAAAGGATTTGAGAGACAAGACAAAGGATTTGAGAGACAAGACGGATAAAGAGAGAAGGCATTAAATGAAGGAAGTGGCAGGGATTGTGTAGTAAAATGTATAGCAATGTTTGGAATCAGACATTCCCTTGGATGGTAGAGGGTTAAATATGAAACTGTTTGTGTCAGAGAGGTGTCCAATGGTGTGGACATCCCTGTAGCACTTGGTGCTGAGGAAGTGCAGAGACAGCAGTTGACCCCTTCACTCCCACTGAGAGATCAGAGTTGAGCGTGAAGGGAGCTCAGAGGGGGCTGATAAGGATTCCCTCCCCCCAACACTCTGTGGCCTAAGAGAAGCACAGAACTTGTTCTGTGCAGGTCACCTCCATTGACAGATGTAGCAGTGGTTCTTGTATTCATCCCTTTACTCCTGTGTATTGTAACTACAGTGGTGCAGTGTGATCAGAGCTGGAACCAGACTGCTCCTCTGTAGTTAGAATTCTAACACAGGTACAGGAATGAGGAGTAGAAGCGGTGCAGGATCTGTCAGTACAGGAATGAGGAGTAGAAGCGGTGCAGGATCTGTCAGTACAGGAATGAGGAGTAGAAGCGGTGCAGGATCTGTCAGTACAGGAATGAGGAGTAGAAGTGGTGCAGGATCTGTCAGTACAGGAATGAGGAGTAGAAGAGGTGCAGGATCTGTCAGTACAGGAATGAGGAGTAGAAGAGGTGCAGGATCTGTCAGTACAGGAATGAGGAGTAGAAGAGGTGCAGGACCTGTCAGTACAGGAATGAGGAGTAGAAGCGGTGCAGGATCTGTCAGGACAGGAATGAGGAGTAGAAGCGGTGCAGGATCTGTCAGTACAGGAATGAGGAGTAGAAGAGGTGCAGGATGTGTCAGTACAGGAATGAGGAGTAGAAGAGGTGCAGGATCTGTCAGTACAGGAATGAGGAGTAGAAGCGGTGCGGGATCTGTCAGTACAGGAATGAGTAGTAGAAGCGGTGCAGGATCTGTCCGTACAGGAATGAGGAGTAGAAGCGGTGCAGGATCTGTCAGTACAGGAATGAGGAGTAGAAGAGGTGCAGGATGTGTCAGTACAGGAATGAGGAGTAGTAGCGGTGCAGGATGTGTCAGTACAGGAATAAGGAATAGAAGAGGTGCAGGATCTGTCAGTACAGGAATGAGGTGTAGAAGCGGTGCAGGATCTGTCAGTACAGGAATGAGGAGTAGAAGAGGTGCAGGATCTGTCAGTACAGGAATGAGGAGTAGAAGCGGTGCAGGATCTGTCAAGTACAGGAATGAGGAGTAGAAGCGGTGCAGGATCTGTCAGTACAGGAATGAGGAGTAGAAGCGGTGCAGGATCTGTCAGTACAGGAATGAGGAGTAGAAGAGGTGCAGGATCTGTCAGTACAGGAATGAGGAGTAGAAGAGGTGCAGGATCTGTCAGTACAGGAATGAGGAGTAGAAGAGGTGCAGGATCTGTCAGTACAGGAATGAGGAGTAGAAGAGGTGCAGGATCTGTCAGTACAGGAATGAGGAGTAGAAGCGGTGCAGGATCTGTCAGTACAGGAATGAGGAGTAGAAGCGGTGCAGGATCTGTCAGTACAGGAATGAGGAGTAGAAGCGGATCTGTCAGTACAGGAATGAGGAGTAGAAGCGGTGCAGGATCTGTCAGTACAGGAATGAGGAGTAGAAGAGGTGCAGGATCTGTCAGTACAGGAATGAGGAGTAGAAGCGGTGCAGGATCTGTCAGTACAGGAATGAGGAGTAGAAGCGGATCTGTCAGTACAGGAATGAGGAGTAGAAGCGGTGCAGGATCTGTCAGTACAGGAATGAGGAGTAGAAGTGGTGCAGGATCTGTCAGTACAGGAATGAGGAGTAGAAGCGGTGCAGGATCTGTCAGTACAGGAATGAGGAGTAGAAGAGGTGCAGGATCTGTCAGTACAGGAATGAGGAGTAGAAGCGGTGCAGGATCTGTCAGTACAGGAATGAGGAGTAGAAGCGGTGCAGGATCTGTCAGTACAGGAATGAGGAGTAGAAGCGGTGCAGGATCTGTCAGTACAGGAATGAGGAGTAGAAGCGGTGCAGGATCTGTCAGTACAGGAATGAGGAGTAGAAGCGGTGCAGGACCTGTCAGTACAGGAATGAGGAGTAGAAGCGGTGCAGGATCTGTCAGTACAGGAATGAGGAGTAGAAGCGGTGCAGGATCTGTCAGTACAGGAATGAGGAGTAGAAGCGGTGCAGGATCTGTCAGTACAGGAATGAGGAGTAGAAGCGGATCTGTCAGTACAGGAATGAGGAGTAGTAGCAGTGCAGGATCTGTCAGTACAGGAATGAGGAGTAGAAGAGGTGCAGGATCTGTCAGTACAGGAATGAGGAGTAGAAGTGGTGCAGGATCTGTCAGTACAGGAATGAGGAGTAGAAGCGGTGCAGGATCTGTCAGTACAGGAATGAGGAGTAGAAGAGGTGCAGGATCTGTCAGTACAGGAATGAGGAGTAGAAGAGGTGCAGGATCTGTCAGTACAGGAATGAGGAGTAGAAGCGGTGCAGGATCTGTCAGTACAGGAATGAGGAATAGAAGTGGTGCAGGATCTGTCAGTACGGGAATGAGGAGTAGAAGCGGTGCAGGATCTGTCAGTACGGGAATGAGGAGTAGAAGCGGTGCAGGATCTGTTGGTACAGGAATGAGGAGCAGAAGCGGTGCAGGATCTGTCAGTACAGGAATGAGGAGTAGAAGTGGTGCAGGATCTGTCAGTACAGGAATAAGGAATAGAAGAGGCGCAGGATCTGTCAGTACAGGAATGAGGAGTAGAAGCGGATCTGTCAGTACAGGAATGAGGAATAGAAGCAGTGCAGGATCTGTCAGTACAGGAATGAGGAGTAGAAGCGGTGCAGGATCTGTCAGTACAGGAATGAGGAGTAGAAGAGGTGCAGGATCTGTCAGTACAGGAATGAGGAGTAGAAGTGGTGCAGGATCTGTCAGTACAGGAATGAGGAGTAGAAGAGGTGCAGGATCTGTCAGTACAGGAATAAGGAATAGAAGAGGTGCAGGATCTGTCAGTACAGGAATGAGGAGTAGAAGAGGTGCAGGATCTGTCAGTACAGGAATGAGGAGTAGAAGTGGTGCAGGATCTGTCAGTACAGGAATGAGGAGTAGAAGCCGTGCAGGATCTGTCAGTACAGGAATGAGGAGTAGAAGCGGTGCAGGATCTGTCAGTACAGGAATAAGGAGTAGAAGCGGTGCAGGATCTGTCAGTACAGGAATGAGAAGTAGAAGAGGTGCAGGATCTGTCAGTACAGGAATGAGGAGTAGAAGAGGTGCAGGATCTGTCAGTACAGGAATGAGGAGTAGAAGTGGTGCAGGATCTGTCAGTACAGGAATGAGGAGTAGAAGTGGTGCAGGATCTGTCAGTACAGGAATGAGGAGTAGAAGAGGTGCAGGATCTGTCAGTACAGGAATGAGGAGTAGAAGTGGTGCAGGATCTGTCAGTACAGGAATGAGGAGTAGAAGAGGTGCAGGATCTGTCAGTACAGGAATGAGGAGTAGAAGAGGTGCAGGATCTGTCAGTACAGGAATGAGGAGTAGAAGTGGTGCAGGATCTGTCAGTACAGGAATGAGGAGTAGAAGTGGTGCAGGATCTATCAGTACAGGAATGAGGAGTAGAAGAGGTGCAGGATCTGTCAGTACAGGAATGAGGAATAGAAGCAGTGCAGGATCTGTCAGTACAGGAATGAGGAATAGAAGAGGTGCAGGATCTGTCAGTGCAGGAATGAGGAGTAGAAGCGGTGCAGGATCTGTCAGTACAGGAATGAGGAGTAGAAGCAGTGCAGGATCTGTCAGTACAGGAATGAGGAGTAGAAGAGGTGCAGGATCTGTCAGTACAGGAATGAGGAGTAGAAGTGGTGCAGGATCTGTCAGTACAGGAATGAGGAGTAGAAGTGGTGCAGGATCTGTCAGTACAGGAATGAGGAATAGAAGAGGTGCAGGATCTGTCAGTACAGGAATGAGGAGCAGAAGCGGTGCAGGATCTGTCAGTACAGGAATGAGGAGTAGAAGCGGTGCAGGATCTGTCAGTACAGGAATGAGGAGTAGTAGCGGTGCAGGATCTGTCAGTGCAGGAATGAGGAGTAGAAGCGGTGCAGGATCTGTCAGTACAGGAATGAGGAGTAGAAGAGGTGCAGGATCTGTCAGTACAGGAATGAGGAGTAGAAGAGGTGCAGGATCTGTCAGTACAGGAATGAGGAGTAGAAGTGGTGCAGGATCTGTCAGTACAGGAATGAGGAGAAGAAGCGGTGCAGGATGTGTCAGTACAGGAATGAGGAGTAGAAGAGGTGCAGGATCTGTCAGTACAGGAATGAGGAGTAGAAGTGGTGCAGGATCTGTCAGTACAGGAATGAGGAGAAGAAGCGGTGCAGGATGTGTCAGTACAGGAATGAGGAGTAGAAGTGGTGCAGGATCTGTCAGTACAGGAATGAGGAGAAGAAGCGGTGCAGGATGTGTCAGTACAGGAATGAGGAGTAGAAGTGGTGCAGGATCTGTCAGTACAGGAATGAGGAGTAGAAGCGGTGCAGGATCTGTCAGTACAGGAATGAGGAGTAGAAGCGGTGCAGGATGTGTCAGTACAGGAATGAGGAGTAGAATCAGTGCAGGATCTGTCAGTACAGGAATGAGGAGTAGAAGCGGTGCAGGATGTGTCAGTACAGGAATGAGGAGTAGAAGAGGTGCAGGATCTGTCAGTACAGGAATGAGGAGTAGAAGCGGTGCAGGATCTGTCAGTACAGGAATGAGGAGAAGAAGCGGTGCAGGATGTGTCAGTACAGGAATGAGGAGTAGAAGCGGTGCAGGATCTGTCAGTACAGGAATGAGGAGTAGAAGCGGTGCAGGATCTGTCTTTAGAGGTGACTTGTATAAAACAAGTATTGTGTGTTTCTTGTAACGGAGACTGTTAAGTCCGGGGGAGAGAATCCTTATCAGGTTTTCCCTGCCGCTGTGTCAAATGTGTGATGTTACCAGAAAGGAAAAAACATAGTTTTGTGTGGAGTCGTGAAGAGCTGAAGTGGCAGTCCTCTACATTGTAACCCTTTGCGTGCCTGACCATTTCATACAACACTTAAAGCATTGTGTCTTAAGACCTTCCCTGTACCTCGGAGACTTTAGAGATATCCCTGTAGCAAAGCCATGTTCCTGTGCTGTCCTCCCCGGTCACTTGTAGCCAGTGACAGGAGCCAGGGAGCGGAATGTGACCTACACTGTGTCTGAGGGTCAGTTTCCTTTAGTGTGAGAGAGTTTGAATGTGGAGGTGTGACAGGTGGAAGGAAGCAGAGGTTCGTGGACTGCACAACCCTCTGGCAGTGAAAGGTTTAATGTGCATGAACTTATCTGAAAAGTGGATGTCAGTCCCCCTGTGGGCAGCGCAGTTATCAGGTACTATGTTAATCCTTTGAGTGTCAGAAGGTTACACAACACATTGCTGAGCAATGCGTTGCATAGCCCTGTGGCACTCAAGGGGCTAAGAAAGGGCACAATATTGTGTGTGTTTCTGTGTTTGAGCCACAGTACAGCAGCCCCATCAGTAGGAGCGGCCTCCAAGCGCTGACTGCATAGACTTCCACATCCTGGGAACACAACACACTGCAGCACCGGGGGAGATCCTGCAAGCGGTCCCAGCATACACTTCCACCAGGGATTATAATTTTAAAGGAGCAGTAAACTTTTATTTATGAAAACACATATTTTATAGAGCTTTTTCTGCTGAATAAAACAAGGTCACTCCCATCGCTGTCAGGTGTTTTATTCTAAATTTATAGCAATTCAAATAATCAGGAAGTGAATTTACTGTGTTTACTTCCTGATAGTTCTAACTGACAGGAAGTGACAGGCAGTTTCTATCACATTCTATGGAGAACTGTATGTCTCTGACTTTTCTGACTTTGTTCTCCATTAGAATCTAACAGGAAAACTAATTAGAATTTGACCACTAGCACTGCTAATGTAAAAAAACATGGGTTTAAACTGTAATAACTCTGGAAATATAAATCTCTCAGCCGTGGGAGTACCCTTATTTTACTCAGTAGGAAAATCCCTACAATATATGTTTTTTCATAAAAAAAAGTTTACTGCTCCTTTAAGTTCTTTGCTACTAGCCAGACCTGAAAAGTTACTTGCCACTGCAAGCCAAAACATACCCACCAGGACTGAATTTCTACTCACCAGGGCTAAATTTTCTCTCGCCATTGGCTAGTGGCGAGTGGAAATTTTGAGCCCTGCTTCCACATCCTGGGCACACAACACACTGCAGCACCGGGGGACGTCCTGCAAGCGGTCCCAGCATACACTTCCACATCCTGGGCATACAACACACTGCAGCACCGGGGGAGATCCTGCAAGCGGTCCCAGCATACACTTCCACATCCTGGGCACACAACACACTGCAGCACCGGGGGAGATCCTGCAAGCGGTCCCAGCATACGCTTCCACATCCTGGGCACACAACACACTGCAGCACCGGGGGAGATCCTGCAAGCGGTCCCAGCATACGCTTCCACATCCTGGGCACACAACACACTGCAGCACCGGGGGAGATCCTGCAAGTGGTCCCAGCATACGCTTCCACATCCTGGGCACACAACACACTGCAGCACCGGGGGAGATCCTGCAAGCGGTCCCAGCATACGCTTCCACATCCTGGGCATACAACACACTGCAGCACCGGGGGACGTCCTGCAAGCGGTCCCAGCATACGCTTCCACATCCTGGGCATACAACACACTGCAGCACCGGGGGACGTCCTGCAAGCAGTCCCAGCATACACTTCCACATCCTGGGAACACAACACACTGCAGCACCGGGGGACGTCCTGCAAGCAGTCCCAGCATACACTTCCACATCCTGGGCATACAACACACTGCAGCACCGGGGGACGTCCTGCAAGCAGTCCCAGCATACACTTCCACATCCTGGGCATACAACACACTGCAGCACCGGGGGACGTCCTGCAAGCAGTCCCAGCATACACTTCCACATCCTGGGAACACAACACACTGCAGCACCGGGGGACGTCCTGCAAGCAGTCCCAGCATACACTTCCACATCCTGGGCATACAACACACTGCAGCACCGGGGGAGATCATGCAAGCGGTCCCAGCATACGCTTCCACATCCTGGGAACACAACACACTGCAACACCGGGGGACGTTCTGCAAGCGGTCCCAACATAGACTACAAGACTACAGCGGTACCACTTGTTCCCCCGGTGGTGCACTGTTTTATGTGCAAAGGCTATGGAAGTGTATGCTGTGGGTGCTTGGAGTCCCTTCACCCGATGGTACTGCTGTCCTGTGGACCAAACACAGAAAAACACACAATATTGGACAGATTAAGCCTTTCCTTAACCCCTTGAGTGCCAAAGGGGTACACAAGTATGGTTGTTGATTACTTGTCAGCCAGCATGTAGCTCCTCACAGAGAGCAATGTCCGCTATAACTGCGAGTTGAAGTGGTGTCAGGCTTTGTGATATGATCTAGTAACACTGAGTGCAAAGTTGTGTGTGTGTGTGGGGGGGGCGTGTGTCTATTTCTGGGGCGCACGCACGCGCGTGTTGGGGGGGGGGTTGTGTTTGTGTCTGGTGTAGGAGCAAGTGGCAGACATTTTTTTTCCCTCAGCTGTATACTGGTGGGTGGGCTGGATAGTGGGGGCAAGCCAACTCCCTGCATTGAGTCACCCAATGGGAGCAGTAACTCCTCCTTACCGCCTCCACGGGTGTGTTTTGTATGGAACTTAAGGGGTAAATCCCCTGTTTGTAACCAGACTAGTCATCAGTACCCCATAAGAGACCAGTTCGGTATGAAAGTAAAACATATGTCTTTTTAGGAGTCCTTTTTCTTCTCTTTTACTTTCATACCAGACTGGTCTCTTATGGGATACTGATGACTAGCCTGGTTACAGACAGGGGATTTACCCCGTAAGTTCCAGCAGCTTTTTGGTACTACCACTTTCATTTCTCTTTGCACTCAAGGGGTTAAAAAGACTTACTTCATTGGAACGGTCTACAAAGTGTGCCTGGTCTGCATGCACACTTTGTAGACTGTTCCAGTGAAGTATTTCTTAATAAAATAAAATAAATAAATAAAATAAAAAAGTGATTGTGGCTCTGCTGCAGAGCCTCCTCGAGTCACACGAAATGGCTCTCCTTCTGTCAGCTTTACAGACGACATCAGGAGAAGGGGAACTTTAGCGGATGATCTCTCACAAAACATAGCGGTTTGAAAGATAGGATTTGTAGCATATTGTTTTGGTTTTTTTTTTTTATTTGTTTTTTTTTTTTTAACCTCTACAAAACTATAAGCATTTTTTATGGACATTACAGTTCCTTAAGTTAAAACATAAATGGCTAACACCTAAAGAGCTTTCAAATTCTCTGAAGTTGTTTTATGTGAGTGGGTCTCTAACACTCTGAGGAAAAGAAATGCAGCTAGGCACATCCAAAAAATCTTATTCCCCTTGAGGGGTATTTGGTGCATTTCACACATGGGGGGGGGGGGTAAATATTCACCAAATACCAGGGAAAGTCAGGTGCACTACAAAATCTATGTTCAGGGCTTGTGTGCCTAACATTTTATATGTGTCAACCCTTTGAGTGCCAGAGGAGCAAGCAATGTATTTGTGTACCCCTCTAGCACTCAAAGGGTTAATATTTGAATGTATCTCCTCATCCCTGGAGCATAATCTGTATCCAGTATCTGGGAGAGATCTAACAGGGGCAGAATATTCCCACTGAAGCACACAAGCCAGTTAGTGCCTGGACACTCGCCAGACAATGTTAACCCTTAGAGTGCCAGAAGGTTATCTAGCACACTGCTTTGCATACCAGTCTGGCACTCAAAGGGTTTTAAACATAAGTGTTAAATGACTTATATTTGGATATATCCACCTTTTATGACAAAAGGGTCCCTGCATTTTTTGCTATTAATATAAATGTGGCTTTTAACCCTTTGAGTGCCAGAGGGGTACGCAATTAACACCTTGAATGCAAGAGCAGTATCCACTGCAGTGCAAAGCAATACGCTGAAGAACTCTCTAGCATCAAAGGAGTTAAGAGCTATTTTAAAGGGACAATAATACTAAATATGCAATAAATATATATTACATATAAAATATATGTATATAGCATGGTGTAAGGGAACTGCCACTGCTGAAAAGGTGTTTTATTCAAAAGTCATTACAGCTCAAACGAGAGTCTTTTTAGATGCAGTATCCCAGTGGCACTGTTTCTACACCATTCTTTGGACAACTCTGGCCAGTTGACCATGAATCACCATAGGATGGTGTAGCAACAGCACCACTGTACAATTTCAGGCCACTGTGATACTGCACCTTAAAAAAAAAAAAAAAAAAAAAAAAAACACACAACACCTTTCAGCAGTGAGAGTCCCTTGTTTTACTGGGATGGGGCAGAGATAAAACACTATATTTTTTTTTTTTACATTTTAAGTATTACCATCCGTAAAGAAAAAAATCAACCCATGGTTCGGTTATCTTTTCCAGAATTACTCATTGTTTTCTTCCTGTATGAGGCCACATTTGCACTGTACAAGTATGTTTTTTTTCCAGCAGCTGAGCAGTTAACAGGAAAAACTTTCATAAATCAATGGATTTGCATTGCTTTTGCATGATGGATTCAACGTAAAACTGCTCAACTAGCATTAGTCATACAAAGGGATTACCTTATAAAGCAATAGAATATAAAAAAAAAATAATAATAATATATATATATATATATATATATATATATATATATATATATATTCAGTTTACCTGCTGTTCTTTTTTCCCCTCTAATTCTTAGTGAATTAAATCATTACTGGTCAGTGCTGTCAGAGGCTTGCAGGACTCTATATTGGGGGTAACTCGCTGTACTGAAGGGATAGCTTCTCGAGCCACACAGCATTTGCTTTTGTATGTATAATTAAAACACATGAGCTGACATAATGAGGAGGAAATGTCAAAAAGTATATTTACACTAGAAAAGTAAAACAGAAATCTAGTGGTGGTGCAGCCAAACTGCAGTGTCCACTCTTACAGAACGCTCCTTCGACTTTATGGAGATCTGACTGGCAATGTGATCTTTCAGCTTTAAGACCCGTAAGGATCCAACCACTTGTCATGTCAAAGCATGAGTTGGCCCTTGCAGGGCCCTGGTATGTATAATTTGTTTATTTTGTGTATGTTATTGTACCTTTCAAAATGTTAGCTAAATCAGCTGAGTAGAGACCACCACCAGAGCAGGATGTAGGTCATAAAATGTATTGGGCCCTCTGCATTGATGGAAATTCAACCAGGGGACAGTCAAATATTATGAAATAGGGAGAACATGTGTATATATAGTGTAATACGGTCCAATACCAATATATGTCCAGAATGCCCAGGTTTTACCCTTGTGGTGGGTACCAAACATGCCAGTGGGCAGTGTTAGTGCTAGGAGTTACAAGAATAGCCACTTAGCAACAAGTTAAACCCAGCATGTTTGGTGTCCAGATATTCGCACAGATATGAGGAATAGGATTATTATAACATTATAGAGGGGTGCTGTGGGTTGCTTGTTTTGGAAAGCCTTATGATTTTTCAGGTACAACTCTGCAGTAACACCCCTGACAGGTCTGATTGAGTGGGCTGTAAACTGTCAGGCCAAACCTCCCCCCCAGGTAACACCCAGGGGGTTTGGCCTCTAAGAAGGAACTGTGGAAAGTATTTAATATGGGTTTTTGGATAAAAACAGGGAATTTCTTTGTAACAACTGAAGGGGAAAATACCATCTGAAGTTCCCGCAAGGACTCTTAAAATATTGTTTATTGTATTTAAGGATTTCTTGCGTTTTTCTTCCATTTTATTTTATGGACCGTTTTGCCAATGTGTAATCTTTATTCGTGTATGTCCTTTATGTCTGTATTTTTTTAACCAGCACTGTGAAGCATTTTTTTTCAGATTAAATGTTCAATTAATCAGCTCGTCTCTGTTCTCCAATATGAACTCACTACTCTAAAGGAAGCTCAGGTAGCACACGTTACTAAAGGGTTAATTATATATGTCTGATTATTAAGGTGATTTTTACTGTATTCTGTTGTGTTTGGGGTAACCTAAGACGTCCAGATATAAAGTCTTGGTGGTGGCAGCAAATTGTAGTACTGGGGTGATAATGCAGGAGGAATTTCAGGGGTTAATTCGGTGGTTGCTAGGAATAGTAACAGGTAACCAGGGGTCTGGTATTGTTAACCCATTCCCTCCCATACTCCCCCCACTGTCTCAGCAGGGCCTATAGCCCTCGCTTGTGACACCACTCCTTGACCAAACCAAATGTTCAACAGCAAGGATCAAGTGGTGATCTATATTAGGCACCTCTGGTGTGAAACGCGTTGCAGGTAGCGAGTGCATTTTCCTGGCTAGGAGTGATTATGTGTGACTTTGGAAGATATGTCCTCATAGTACATGTATGTTTTAATGTAAACTTTTTTTTTTTTTTTTTTAATTCAGCTAATTTCAGCCATTCGTATATTGTAGAGATCGCTTGTACGTTTACTCTGTCAAGCTACTCTTGAATATTCATTAATGTATATCTACACAGAACCATAGAATTTGACAGCAGATAAACTTATTTGGTCCTTCGTCTTGTCTTATGTTAAGGACAGTTTTATGTCTATCCCATGCATGCTTAAAAGCATAATAATACTTAAATATATCTATTCCCCATATTGTAGCTATTTCAAAAAGAATTAAATTGCCCCCAGGTTCATCTCTCAAACCTTTATGGTTTGAGAGATAACCGAACGCAAAGTTCCCCCTCCCTCCCCCTTCCCTGAAGTCAGCGTTGTACTGACTGCAGGGATATCTGGTCTTATTTTCATCAGACAGCTCTACACAGAGCCGAGATCACGTTTGTTTCAGTGAAATTTTTTTTTTTTTTTTTTTAACTAACGCGATATCGGCTCTGCTGAGAGCAGCCTGATGAAAAGAGTGGATATCCCTGCAGTCAGTACAGCGCTGACTTCAGGGAAAGGGGAGGGAGGGGGGCACTTTGCATTTGGTTATCTCTCAAACCATAAAAGTTTGAGAGATGACACTGGGGCAATTGTATCCTTTATTCTTTTTGACATAGCTACAATATGGGGATTAGCAGGGCTCAAAATTTCCACTTGCCACTAGCCAATGGAGAGTAGAAATTCAGCCCTGGTGGGTATGTTATGGCTTGCAGTGGCGAGTAACTTTTCAGGTCTGGCTAGTAGCAAAGGACTTCATATTTTAAGCCCTGGGATTAGTAATATTAAAGTATTACTATCCCTTTAAATTCTGTCACTGTGTTAACGTCTACCACGTCTGCTGTTAAGCTGTTCCACTTATCTACTACCCTCTCGGTGAACTAAAACTTTCTTACATTACATCTAAACCGGTGTCCCTCTAGTTTTAGACTATGGCCTCTTGTCTTAACATTTTTACTCCTTTGAAATATACTTCCCTCCTGCACTTCATTGAATCCCTTCATGTATGTGAATGTGTATCATATCCCCTCTCTCTTTTCTCTCCTCCAAGCTATACATGATCAGATCCTTTAGTCTATCCTGATATGTCTTTTCCTGTAAACCAGTCGCCATTTTAGTAGCCCTTCTTTGAATTTTCTCTAGAGTATCTATATCCTTCTGGAGATGGGGTCTCCAGTACTGTACACAATATTCTAGGTGAGGTCTAACTAGAGATCTGTAGAGTGACATGACCACTTCCCTTTTTTTGCTACTAATGCCCCAGCTATACAACCCAGTACCCTGCTTGCATTCCACACTGCTTTATTACACTGCCTGCCTACCTTTAAGTCATTAGAAATAATTACTCCCAAATCCCTTTCCCTCTTTTGTCTCTGAAAGCATAGTACCCTTAACAGCATATTTTTCCTTTGGATTTTTATGTCCCAAGTGTATTATTTTACATTTATCAACATTAAACTGCAGCTGCCACTTTTGTAGACCGTTCCAGTGAAGTAGTTATTTTTCCCTCTTGCCATCTTGGCTCTGCTGAAGATCCTCCATCGGTCCCGGGACTGGAGATATATGAGACGGCGCATTGCCACTCTAGATCCCTGTGGTCTCTGGATCGCTTTTCTTGCCATGGCATGATGCGGGGCAGAGGAAAAAAGTACTCGAGCAGCAGAGAGGCAAGACCCATAGCACAGCAAAAACAACAACAATTCTAGAAGGAGAGAGAGAGGAGGCAATGCCTCCGTCCCCCAGCTTGGGTAGGACCAAATAACTGCAGAGGGGAGGATGTTCATACACTTTATAATTTTTCTATTGGTCCTACCAACTGGGAGGTGGAGCCAATTGCCCACAGTATGCCGTGGGAAGGACACAGAGGGGGAAGAAAAAAAAAAAAAGAAAAAAAAAAAACTGCCAGCAGCTGTCATGTCTGCCTGCATGGATGTAACATCTTCAATAATTCTTTGATATCTCTTGAAACAAGATATAAGGTCAAAATCTATAGCAGCATTAGGATTTTCTTACCATAGTAAGGTGTTGGGGGGATGTATTAGTAGATTTTACTCCTAGATGCAAAAGACTTCTCCACAATGCACTCAGAAGCAATCCGAATATCATCAGGGAGGAGTTAGCAAAAGACACACACACAGGAATAAAGATACCTAGAATTGGCTTCCCACAATCTATTACCCAGAACCCACTGCAATTGCCTTTACATTGGCCAGAAGAGAGCTACCTGAATTACTCTAGTGGTTGTTGGACTAACACTCCACAGCTGGCCAATACGAGTATAATTACCCAAAAGACACACAGATTTGTCATAATTTCACCCCTATGGTGAGGTTTATTTACCATTCCAATTACTCCACTTTTCCTTTCAAAGAAAAGGCATTTTAGGATACAGGAAAAGGGTGTACACATAGATGTATATAAAACTACTCCACTCATGGTAAAAATACTAAGAAGTGTCTCCTAAAAGTTATCTAGCACCAAGTGAACAAGGTATTTGCGCGCGTACACACACACACACACACACACACACACACACACACACACACACACACACACTTTTATATATTTCAAGAAAAATCAGAAGACAAGTACACAATTATTCTACTGTTCAGGTTTAACATTGGGTGGACTAGTAAAATTTCACCTCCTGACCAGTAACAGATTTCTCTATCCCCCCAAAACCCAGGAAGCCAGAAATGAAGTTTTAGGAAACTGGGCTCTGAGGCTTTTACCCAACACCAAAACATAAAGGGCCATATGCGTAAAAATGTGTGAGGCAAACCAGCAGCACTACAGGGGACCGTTATTTAAATAATGATCATTTTAATTTGCTCGCTACGGTCCAGTTGGTTTTGTGCATTTGGCCACAAGGCATTCCGGGTGATCCTTTACCTTTAAATCACTCAATATGCAAGCCACAACAAGACAAAATAAAAATATTAATGGAATCACAGGTGAAATAAACATTAAACTCCTTAGATGCTATGGAGATTTCCAGTCCTGCCAGACAGGTGTCCAATTCATTTCTTTGCAGTGCATCTGAAACCCTTCTGGCACTCAGAGGGTCAATAGTGCTTTAGGGTATACCATGTGCCTATTGACTTACATACTAAATGAGTAGAAAGAAAAACACAAGTCTGTGACCAATTATACCCCTGACGCCATGTCTTTGAGGAATGGGTGACCCGGGAGAAAGAGAGCTTCCAGTGCAAGACAGCTGTGAGGAGATGAATACAACAAAAGCCATTGGTTAGAGGGTGGCAAAACCTTCTTAAAATCCTTTTTTACTGAGAGGCTGCTGAATAAAGTCCAGCTGTAATTATCGCTCAGCATCAGCACCGTCTGCTGGTATAGTTCTGCCGGCTTCATGGTGCAGCAGGACAATGGCGAGTCCGCTCTCTGCTGAGGCAACTTGTTACCAGCTTTCTGAAGTCATCCACTGAACAAACAGGACTGAGGCAGTCACTTAGGCCTTATCCGCCATGTTAAATCATGGGAAAGACAGAGTTTGGAAATTCAAATGGACAGTTGCTATAAATTTGCTCCCTGGCCATCACTTCATTTTAACCTCTTAAGAACCATAGGGATAATCACACATTGGTTTTCAATGTGTCATGCACCCCTGTGGCCCAAAAGCTTTAAATAAAAAAGGTGAAAAAAAAATATATATATTGTATAAATGATTTTAGTGAACTTACCATTAAATCCTTTACTCTTTAGTCCAATACGGAACACAGGAACCATGGGGTTGAGCGTGCTCCTGGAGGAGGGAACTCAACCCCATGTTTGCAGTGTTCCATATTGGACTTATGAGAAATATAATTAAACTAGTGTTAATGCCAGTGTACACGGGACAAGGTCTGGGTGATGCTAACCCTTTGAGTGCCAGAGGGGTACGCAACACATTGCTTTGCAATGCGTTGTGTACCCCTCTGGCACTCAAAGAGTTAAGAGGCCAGTCCTGCTCTGCATCCTGCCGCCAATGCAGTCTTGACCTGTAGAGACTGGCCGAAAGCACAGAATGCTCCCAGCACAGAACTCCCAGCATTCCATGCTCCCAGCATTCCTACACCTCCCAACATTCCGTGCTCCCAGCATTCCGTGCGTTCGGGCAGTCTCTACTGCACATGACGGCTTCTGACAAACATTCTAGTGAATTATTATATAGGATTGGTAGTCAAGTGAGATTTAGGGCTAGCGAAGGGCTTAAGTACACACACACACACACACACACACACACACACACACACACACACACACACAAAATAACCACAAAACTTTAGGAGCAAGAAGCAGAATGTTCAAAGCCCTGGCTCCCAGGATCGCCAACCGTGTGTTAAGTTACTGTATCACAAAATGCAAAAACACACTCCTGCACACAAAAGCATGGAAATTCAGGGTCATGGTGTGAGTTTTAAAGGAGCATTTGCTTATGTTATAGGGCTTTTCATACTCAGTAAGACATGGGAATTCTCAGTGCTGGCAGTTGTTTTATTCAAAAGTTATAACCGTTCAGTTGTCACACAGTGATGAAGTGGATGTTATCAGACGCTAAGGAGAACTTTATTTGCCAAGGCACCTTTCGCATTCAATGAAACAGAATGAATGAACACAAGCTGAACTGTAGGTGAGCTTTCTGGACACCAGAGGGCGTCCCGCTGCACTTATCTTTAAAGGAGCCATCTGAGATATTTAGGAGCCGGTGGAGGTGTACATGTACATACGTGTATATAAACGTATGCAGATATTTAGAAGCTAGAAGTTTTAAGAACTATGGATCCAATCCTACTGAAATTACAATTTTTTTTTTTATTTTTTTTTTATTTTTTTTTTTTTTAACACACACACACACACACACACACACACACACACACACACACACACACACACACACACGTGTTAAAAAATGGTGGTGAGACAACACAGGGAATATAATTTAACCCGGAGATCCAGAGAGACATCCAATGCACTGGATATATTTCTGCCACTTAGAAACTTAAAGCAAAACAATTGTGGGGTGGGACGGGTGTGTCACATACCCCTCTGGCTCTCAAAGGGTTAAAGTTCAAGAAACTATATATCTGAATGTCCCTGCTCTTGTACACAAGAAAGAGCAATAACATGGGCTTTCTACCCAACTTTCTCACCTAAATTTCTACTGTTTTTATTATGTTATTTCTGCTTTGCATGCTCTGGCCCAAAAAGGGTTAATAATTATGGAAAACAAAAGGGCACGTTCACACTTAAACAGTCAGATGTCCTGGCTAACAACAGTAGAAGGACCACACAGTAGAAGGAAAGGGGGGGGGGGTGTAGAATTTTGATGAGCGATTGCTTGGTTATGTATTACGCAATCATGACCCATCTATTGTCTACAATGACAAAAGGTGGATCTACAACATCTAGTTAGATTGATTGATTGTTCTTGTGTTCTGTGACATAACAGGATGGCCTCTGAACACCCCCAGAGAGAACAGCATCCTAGAACGCAAGAGCAACTTGGGGCAATATGCACCAAATCAGAGAGGATCAATTATGGAGCAAACCCAGGAACAAAAGTAGGAGACAAAAATTCCCCATTTCCATCGATTTACATGGGGTTTTAACCTCTTGGATGCTCTCAATTCATAACTAAGGCATTCATTTCATGTCATTTATATGTATAACTCATCATTAATTTCATAATTTTTGTTTTTATTATAAAACATTTTAATAGTTTTTTTCTGTGAAGATTTGCGCCCAATTAGCGCATTTTTTTTATATTTATTTATTTTTAAAAGACTCTGGATTAAATGTATGTTCATACCTCCCAAGTGACCCTTTTTAGGGGGTACTGTCTCTAAGACAAAAATCCCCATGTCCCGCTTTCCCACCTTGGGGTCCCTGTGTTTAGGAGATCGGACTGTGTGGTGTGTAATAAAACTCACAATGTTTGTTTAATCTTCAGTATATGCATTTACAAATCTTTATTTTTTAATTTCTCACCTCCTAGTCCTGCTCACAGTACATCAAAAGTACCCCCTACATGCACTTTGGCCATTGAGGCACTGGGAAGCTCTGTTCTCTGCCTCTCTCTTCCTCACCATCACAGTGAGGGGGTGAGAGGCAGAGAACAGTGACAGACAGAATGGTTACTATACACAATTACAGTGAGGAGGAGGAGAGAGGCAGAGAAGAGTGACAGAATGGTTACTATACACAATTACAGTGAGGAGGAGAGAGGCAGAAAACAGTGACAGACAGAATGGTTACTATACACGATTACAGTGAGAAGAGAGGCAGAGAACAGCGACAGTGAAGCTTAAATACATTGCCTTTGTCACGTGGCTCCAATGGAACACTCAGTTACAGCCTTTACGCAATGACTGAAGGCCCTGAGGAACGCTGCAATCATTATCCCATGACAAATCATATTGAGTGACAGTCCTGGCATGTTGATCAAAGCTAAAGGGTTAAACAGAAACTACACTTATTTGCACAACGTGCACTTTAAAGTGGTACTGTCACCTTAGTTCAAGTCTACATTTTTGAAAACTATATTTAAAAACTGCCTGTATGCCATGTTAGCCAGAGGACCAGCAAATGTATAAATGAGATATTCACACTTATTACCATATGCTAATGTATGTGAACTGTGATACCAATGACGTGTCATATGCCAATTAAACATTTTTCAGTGATGCATCATATGCTAATGATGGTTTTAATTGTGTTTCCCATGCCAATTAAGCTCTGTGCAGTACCAGGAAATGCTTAGTTTCATTTTTCTCAGAAATAAAAGTGTGAATCTCTCCTAAATTATACATATGTTGGACTTTTGGATAACATGACACATAGGGAGTGTTTAATGTAGTTTCCTAATATACAAACTTGAATTCAAGTGATACTAATGTTTCTATCTAAGTCAAGCTTCAATCATTCTTCATAGTTATTCAACGCTGCAGAACGTTATTACAATGATGTAAGCTGTCTAGTTTGTGTGTTGTGTTGTTAAATTATAAAGTGACCCCCCCCCACCCCTTTTACATATGTAACGCTACCTCCCCTCAGCCGATCCGGATGGATTGAGACATCAATCTTCTGTGAGCATTAACCCCTTAGCATCCAGCAGTCCTGGGACGTTTCCGTCCCATAAGGACCAATAAAATAATAAAAAAATAATAATAATAATAATAATAATAATGTTCTAGGGTTTATCCCGCTGAGTAAAACAAGGGTACTCTCACTGCTGAAGTGTGTTTTATTCAAAAGTTATTACAGTTCAAATATGAATTTTTAAGGTACAATATCACAGTGGCCTGAAATTGTACAGTGGCGCTGTTACTACACCATCCTATGGACAGCTCTGGTCCCAGGACCATAAATCTCCATAGGATGGTGTAGGAACAGCACCACTGTACAATTTAAGGCCACTGTGATATTGCACCTTAAAAAAAAAAAAAAAAAAAAAAATCTTTGAGGTGTAATAACTTTTGAATAAAACACATTTCAGCAGTGAGAGTACCCTTGTTTTACTCAGGGTGATAAACACTACAATATATTATTTTTTTTTTTTTCATTTTAAAGTATTACTATCCCTTTAAGGAAAAACTTGTCCTCCTTCATCAAGGGGGAAGGGCTTTATTGTACTGACAGCCAAAAGACTGGAACGAAGGACAATCTGTCTGGTCCGATGACCAGACTCCAGATCTGAAGGGAGGGAGCTGGGACACTTTAGAACATAAATTACACAAACTATAGAATGCTTATACACCATTGTAATAACGCTCTGCAGGGTTGAAAAACTATGAAGAATGATCAAAGCTGAATTTATCTTGAAAAATGACTCTTTAAAGCAGCTCCTTTAAAGTAAACAATATAAATAAAACGAGAAATGCCCCAATAACAAAAAAAGTATCTATCTACCACAACTGCGCCACAGCAGTAAAACTCACATTTAAGTTTGTTTAAACTTCAGTGTATTGGTTTATAAATTAACTTCTGCAAATAAAATACTTTGGTCTTGCTCTAAATCACTTATTCAGTCATAAAATAACCTAAAAATTATTGGTAATGCCCCACACCCACCACCTACTCCCCCCCGCACCACTAGTGTCCCTCTTTGGCCATTTGAAATGCAGGAAGGTATGCATTAATCTTACTCCATTAACTGACATGAGCACAAGTACAAACATTACATATATGCTTTCTGAACAGGACAATACACACACACATTATAAGTCAGGTTTAGGACTATGTGTTAGGGATGTAACATTAATAACTTTATATACGCAAGCATGTTAAATTCACGTGTCAATCCATTTCATTTATTGGTGATGGTATAACTTCAACGTAGTTTAACCCCTTAACGACAACGGTTGTCCGTGGTCCTTAAGTGACAGCTGCATGCGCAACTGGCCGGCCTTAAGAGGTTACTCTATTTTTGCAAAAACACTTTTTGGACTTACCTCTTCCTGGTCCTCAAGGGCTGCCAATGGTGTGTGTTTTCAGGATCTCTCTACTTGAACAAATGTGGGTCTGTAATTCCATTACTTTAACTATTCCACCCATTATCAAGCAGAGATATGCAGGTCGGGGGGGGGGGGGGGAACCACACACACACACACACACACACACACACACACACACGTACTCTTAAGACCAGGGATGACTATTTCAGCTCTACATCCTTTATAACAATTCGCTAAAGTTTGTCAGACGCCGTCAGGCACAGTAGAGACGGCTGCGCGCAGTGCAGTCATGCACAGAAGAGTGCTCTTGTATTATTCAGGGGGTGATAAAAAAAAAAAAAAAAGTTATTGGGTTAACCTTTTTAAGTATTACTATCCCTTTAAATGTATATTTTTCCATGAAAAATGTAGGGTTTTTCTTGCCAAGTAATACAGGGGGTACACTCACTGAATGGAAAGGAGGTATGTTTGGCTACCATCTTTTTCTTTGAACCACACCTAGAAGGTAGGGAAGAGGGTCTGGTGAACCCCAAACGATACTCTGAAATACTACCCAAGACATCAGAAGCAGTAAAGTGGATCAGTAAAATGCAACCCGTGCCCACCTCACCACATATGTCAAAGGGCAATTTGGTTTTCAGATCCCTACGCTAGTCCCCACACACCTAGTGTTACACCAGAGAAATAAAAAGGAATGGAATTATAGAGGGGGGTGGGTCAAGTGTAAGTGTGTGTGTGTGTGTGTGTGTTTTTAACTACAATGGGACTCACTATGGTTGTCATGGTTACACAGTATCAATAGTGCACTACAGGAAATGCACACATTTATAAAAGCAAAACTGCAGTTATTCTGGAGTAAACCAACTGCACCACAGGGGACGGATATGAATTCCTGTTCAATTAAATTGGGCTATTAACTCCTTAATGCTAGCGAAGGCTCCAGTGCCTAGGCGACCTCTATAGCATTACAGGGGTAAAATGCTCTATTCAGGTGCAGAGAAATGTAGGAATGTTTATCCTGTTCCCTACAGAATAACTCCGGTTTTATAAATATGGAGGAGACAGACAGGCAGATAGACAGCCTCACTGTGAACACAAGTTTCCATGATTTGCCGGGACCATCACCAGTCATAACAGTCTTGGCACATTATCATGGGCGTTAAGGGGTTACTCTACAGGCACTTAATGTTTTAGTGTCCCTCCCACTCACTGCCCACCTCCCCTACTCACTGACACCGTTCAGCAATGTATAGCCCACCTCCCCTAGCACTGACTTCCTGTCTTATCCCTACATTACTTCCCCCACTCACTGACACTGCTCAGCAATGTATTGTCCACTTCCCTTAACACTGACTTCCTGTCTTATCCCTACATTACTTCCTCCACTCACTGACACTGCTCAGCAATGTATTGTCCACCTCCCCTAGTACTGACTCCCTGTCTTATCCCTACATTACCTCCCCACTCACTGACACTGCTCAGCAATGTATTGTCCACTTCCCTTAACACTGACTTCCTGTCTTATCCCTACATTACTTCCTCCACTCACTGACACCGTTCAGCAATGTACAGCCCACCTCCCCTAGCACTGACTTCCTGTCTTATCCCTACATTACTTCCCCCACTCACTGACACTGCTCAGCAATGTATTGTCCACCTCCCCTAGTACTGACTTCCTGTCTTATCCCTACATTACTTCCCCCACTCACTGACACTGCTCAGCAATGTATTGTCCACCTCCCCTAGTACTGACTCCCTGTCTTATCCCTACATTACCTCCCCACTCACTGACACTGCTCAGCAATGTATTGTCCACCTCCCCTAGTACTGACTTCCTGTCTTATCCCTACATTACCTCCCCACTCACTGACACTGCTCAGCAATGTATTGCCCACCTCCCCTATCACTGACTTCCTGTCTTATCACTACATTACCTCCCCACTTACTGACACTGCTCAGCAATGTATTGCCCACCTCCCCTAGTACTAACTTCCTGTCTTATCCCTACATTACCTCCCCACTCAGCAATATATAGCCCATCTCCCCTAGCACTGACTCCCTGTCTTATCCCTACATTACCTCTCCTACTCACTGACACTGCTCAGCAATGCATTGGCCACCTTCCCCACCACTGGCTTCCTGTCTTATCCTTACATTACCTCCCCCCACTCACTGACACTGCTCAGTAATGAACTGGCCACCTAACCCCACTACTGAAAGTATTAGAAGTCAGTGAGTGGGAGAGGTAATGTGGTGCTTAGACAGGAAGTGCATACACAGCATGCTTTAATCAATCTATACAGATATAGAACTCAAAACTAGTTTTCAAAAAAGCCAATACAACCCAATAGAGAGATTCTGAAAGATTTATTAAATTCAGTGTATGTTTTTAAACGATGGGGTCCGTTTTAACAATTTATAATATATGGCACAATATTCAAAACAAAAGTAAAGTACATCTGAGCCAAACCAACTGCACCATACCAACATAATGTCTTATTGATACAAATGTGGCTTTTAAACTCTTGGTGATGGAGAGGCCTCAAACACACTGTATTACAATGTGTCAGAAACATCTCTTGCTTCCAAAGTCCCATTTAAATCCCATTTAAATAAACAAGAGCTTATACTGTGGATATATAAATGCCAGGTTCTTGTGATGTTAAAGAATGAGACAAATCTCATGTCAGAACTTTTTCCACCTTTAATGTGGACCTATAATGTGAACAATTCAATTGCAAAACAAACTGAAACCGTTGAGGGGGAAAAATAAAAAACTCACAATAGTCCTCGCAATCTGACATATTTGGAGCGCTTTTGCAAAGAAGAGTGGGCAAATACTGCCATGTCAAGATGTGCCATGCTAATAAACTTTTACCTAAAAAGACTGATTGCTGTAATAAAATCAGAAGGTGCTTCAAGAAAGTGTTAGTTTAAGGGTGTGCACACCTCTGCAACCAGGTTATTGTGAGTTTTTTGGTTTTCCCCCTCAAAGATTTCAGTTTGTTTTGCAATTGAATTGTTCACATTATAGGTCACATTAAAGGTGGAAAAAGTTCTGACATGATTTATCTTTGTCTCATTCTTTAACATCACAAGAACCTGGCATTTTAACAGGTGTGTGTACACTTTTTATATCCACTGTATTTGTTCCCCATGCAGAAGTTCGTTTGATCCAACTGAGTTTGGGCATAAAGTCCTATGTGCTTGAAGCAACAATGAGCAGAGGGAGCTGAAGGAGAAAGCCGTGAGACAAAAAGGGAAAAGGCAGAGGAAATTAGGCAAATGTTTCATTTACATAAACGTTAACAGGAAGTAACACGCTCATCAATTACTCAGAGGAGACCCATAAAGCTGTCAGCGGCATTGCTGGACTTTGGCCCAAGAGTGTTTACTCCTGAAGGTGGGAAAGATAAGCAAGTCCTTATATTAACCCAATGAAGACCAGAGGGGATGAGCAGCTTATTTAACTCTGAGTGCCAGAGAAGTATGCAACGCATTGCAGAGCAATGTGTTGCATACCCCTCTGGCACTCAAAGGGTTAATGTATTGTAGGCCTCTAGCTCTAGGAGTAAAAAAAATTTAAATCAATGGAAATTTTGATCAATGACAGTTCTTCTCCCCTGTGGCAAAGTTGTGCTGCCCCAGAGTTATTATTTATGTATATAGCGCCAACTAATTCCGCAGCGCTGTACAATTGAGAATAGACAGAGGTCACGGCCGGATTTGCCATAAGGCAAAGTAGGCATCTGCCTACAGGTACACCCCAGAGAGGGGCGCCTGTCATTGAAATTAAAAAAAAAAAAAGAAAAAAAAAAAAATGCATACATTGTGCACGGTAACAACCCGCCCACCGCATGGTAAGGTCCGTGCCTTCTACGGCTCAGACAGAAGGCACAGACCTGTAGCTGCTGTTGCTCCCTTGTCGGCTCTAATGCAGAGCACTGGGAGATGACATCATCTCCCAGCACTTTGAATTACTAGAGAGACCGCACGGGAGCAACAGCAGCTACAAAAGGAGGCACAGACATCTGCCACTGGACCATCAGGGAGATAGGAAACGTATGCGGGAGGCAAAGTGGGGGCAATGTGAAGATGATGTGGGCAATGTGAGGACAAGTTGGAGCTGATATAGTGGCAATGTGGAGGTGATGGGGGTAATGTGAGGGCAAGCTGGAGCTGATGGGGCAATGTGGAGATGATGGGGGCAAGTTGGAGATGATGGGGGAAATGTGAGGGCAATATGGAGCTGATGGGGGATAAGTTGGAGCTGATGGGGGGCAATGTGAGGGCAATATGGATATGGGGGGTAATGTGGAGATTTGGAGCATTGTGGAAGTGTCCAGTTGAGATGGCAAATGGGGGGCGCTTCAGATTTCTGTGCCTACAGGCTCCTGAGATGTAAATCCGGCCCTGACAGTGGTATTAAATAGTACAATCAGATGTGGTGAACAGAAGGATCAGAGGGCCCTGCTCGTGACAGCTTACATTTCTTTCCCTCGTCTGTGCAGGACCTGCACGGTGAGCACCGTAGGAGACATGCAACACTCACAGCCATCACATTATAGGCTATATATTGTGGTACTATATCTGCAGTTTCCTATACACAGGAGATCTTTATGCCTCTGGAAAGCACCTCCTCACACAAAAAAGGACTTTGAAAAGCCAAATGGCTCGTAAGGACCATTAATCTTTAACAATTTGGCTCCTGGGGACTTTCAGTTAAGATTGAACCCAAATTAAAATAAATACATTAATAAAAAGCAGTAAATAGAAATAGCAGATGAAGGACAGCTACATCTCACACACATACCATATGGAAAGTCAGACTGCCTGGGTATTTTTCCCCCCATGTTAATTAATGCTCCTCACACTGAACCTGAATCTGTTTTCCAGAGAGCTGCCAGGACTGTTGAACGCAGGTATAGCGATTCAGTGTAAGAGAGATGGCACCCAGTGTTGCAGAGGTAGTATTACATTACATCCTTCCTTTCACTGATCTGAAAATTCTCCAGAAACAGACCCAGGGAGCTCACTGTAAAAAGGTGACAAAAATAAAATAAATTGTATTTCCAATTTGACTCTACATATTACCTGCAGAATATGTAGAGTCAAAATACAGGGTTACCATCTGTTCAACCCTTTGAGTGCTGTGCAATGCAATGGACACTCATCTGGCATTTGAAGGGTTAACCCTTTGAGTCCCAAAAGAGGTGTGCTTTGCAATGTGTTGTGTACCCCTCTGACATTCAAAGGGTTAAGAGCCAGTTATTCCTTGAGCGGACGGAGTGAATTGTTGGTCCTCCAGCTCCCACCATCCTCAACCAGACAAGACCTGGCACTACTTTCTACCCCCATTCTGTATTATAGTTCCCGTTTAAGTCCACCTATAGCCTGACAGATATGGTTGTACTTCAGTTCCCATCAGCCTCAAACTAAAACTCCAATTACTGGTTGGCTAACAGCAGCTGGAGGCCACAGGAAGTCCTCCCAACTTTGTTCTCCTGTAGATACAGAATAGAAAACTGTAATGGCTAAAAAGGTCCTCACAGCAAACGGATTCACAACGCTTTTGGGACATCTGGAATTCAGGGGGTTAAAAATAAATAAATACATTATATATATATATATATATATATATATATATATATATATATATATATATATATATACACATACATACATACACACACACACACACACACACACTATTTAAAATCAATGGAAATCAAAATTTCTCCGCTGTGATGCAATAGTTTTGCTACAGAATTACCAGTGGTTTTTATTACACATTTTGTACATCTCTGTCCCCATATCAGTGTCTGTCCCACTGTGTCCCTGTGCATGCTCCTGTATGTACTTATATGAACTACTTCTTCAACACACATTTACTATTTAATTACTGCTCAGTTTAGAGGATTCTTATCCAGTGCAATAAGGAATATAATGCTATAAATACAGGTTCATCTCAGCTTTATCCTGAGTGTCACAGAACATGGCACAAAACACACATACAACTGGATTTATATAGAAAGACAAGTGCTGTTCCAGTGTTGGCTGAAGGTTATTTTCCATTGGTTTAACACTAAAAGCAGTAAATGAAACGGACTACAGGGGAAATAAAATAAAAAATCCACTAACAGCAGGTGCCAATGAATGTTCCTGGGCTCGTGTGAGTGTACCCCAGCGGTCCCAGCAGTCATCTGATAAGGACCCAGGGATTAAAAGATGCATGCCTGATCTGTTTACAAGCTTCATTTTGGGGTTGTTATGGAGCATTTGAGACTAGAAAATTGCTAGAAAGGTTTCCAGGCAGATATATTCTGTAGCTGCATGCTCACTTATGGATGAGCTCTGCAAGATCAACACCAACAGGGACCTTGTGCTGAGCCGACTACAAAGTGATGTCCACATAGAAATTATACACCTCTTCCTGTGCTGCTACCTGATAACCTATAAACCCACAGGCAAGTAGATTCTCTCCCAACAGCCACATGAGGCCCTCAAATTTCCTAAAGGGCTGCTGGCTGGAAAAAGCAATATAGCCTCTCGGATGCTAGGGTGGAATTCAATGCATTGCTTTGCAAAGCGTTTAAGGCTTCTAGCACACAAAGGTGTAACGGAGCGTCAGAGGGGTGAGCAATGCATTGGTTCACAATCTATTGGACACCCGTTCCGGCACTCAAAGGGTTAAGAGACAGTAAACGCTATAATAAAACACTGTATTGTAGGGGTTTTCCGGTTTAGTAAAATGTGGGAACTCCCACTGCTGGTTGTGGTTTTATTAAAAAATTATAACTGTGCAAACTGTCAGGGAGTAACAGGTTCATCACTTTTTCACAGCATGAAATTATTCTAGAGAGAGACTTGTCATCAGTGGCTCCCCTCCTCCCATTAATGCAACATAATTACTGTCAGACCATCTTACCAGTATTGTAACTAAATGTCAGCTGTAGTAACTATTGACAGCTGCATCTCCCAGCAGTGGGAGTACATTTGTTTTACTCAGCAGGCAAAGACCTACATTTTGATATACTAAACAAGTTTACTATTCCTAAAAGGTGAGAATTAGGACTGTGAATGGAGGTACGCTCAGAGCTGCACTAAGGAGGATGTGCACCTTTTTGGCGTCAAAATAGGTCATGTGTGATGGAGGGATATTCTCTTCACACTGCGCTAACACACACATACTACAACCTGCAGGAAAAGCCTTCAAGGGCTGCCCATTGCCTAACAATATTATAAAATCATGGAGGCAGATGTATAAAGACAGAATGGACACATTATGGGACAAAGCAACTGCACAACTAATTTAAATGGAGCTTTTATCCCACTGAAAGCATTGCCACACAGTCTATGCAAGGATGGAAAATACAGTAACTAGTGGTTTAATCCTAATGCCATTGCTCTAAGAATCCTAACAGCCCCCATTACAGGTCAGCAGTCCAATCAGTCCTCTTTTTTGTGTGTTTTTTTTATGTTTTTTTACCTCAGGGACATATGCAGATAGAGTATCATCTCTTTTCTAAGGCTTATAATCACTTGATTGCTAGAGACACTCTCTCTGGCACGCAAGGGGTTAAATGGGAATTGGGATTATTTGTCCCCCTCCCCACTGATGTGCGCTTTGTTTGCCCTTCAGTTGGTGCAATTTAGCTTTCTCAAACAATCAGGACAAAGGGGAGGGGTGTAATGTTTTGGCTGGCATTATTAACCCTTTGAGTGGCAGAGGTATTCTTCGCAATGCACTGCATAGCTCTCTGGCACTGACACGGTTAATGCCGTTGTGAACACTGCCCGCACTACCTGTACACGGCTGTGTGTGTGTGACAGGCGCACATGGACCAGGTGTGACGCAGTCGCAGGGCGGTGATGGGAGGAGGGGGCGGTTGCGCCCAATTACTAAACATGAGAGGCGGAGGGGAGCGCGGCGCTATTACAATAAAGGAGACCTCCCCCCTCCTCCTCCCCCTGCACAACGAGCTGTTTATCATAATGAGGCCGCACCGAGACCTGGCGCCCGGGACCCGCCCACCGCCAGGGCGCTTAACCCCCTGAGTGCCAGAGAGGAAAACTCACATGGTTAACCTCCCGGACGGACATTGCGGCTCCCGTGATGTGTTTTACAGCGCTGCCAGCGGCACGGTCAGTACCGTAGGGGACAATTAGCACTTACAGACATCACATTACCGGTATACACTATACATCACATTATCTATCTGTATAGCTATATTAGTGTACATCACATTATCTATCTGTATAGCTATATAGTGTACATCACATTATCTATCTGTATAGCTATATAGTGTACATCACATTATCTATCTGTATAGCTATATAGTGTACATCACATTATCGGTATATATACAGTGTACATCACATTATCGGTATACACTATACATCAAATTACCGGTATATAGTGTACATCCCATTATCTATATAGTGTACATCGCATTATCAGTGTGTATATATATATACTATAGTGTACATCACATTACCTATATAGTGTACATCACATTATCAGTATATATATAGTGTACATCACATTATCGGTATATACTGCAGCGCCGCAGTTTCCTATACAGAGCGATAGTTATGCCTCTACATGTCAACTTCACACACAAAAAATCCAAAAGACCTGATTGGCTCGTCAAGGGCCATTAGTCTTTGAAATTTACCAAACTGATATTATATCCAAAAAGAATAAAATTGAAATAGTGGATAAAGCACAACTACTTAAGCAGATCTCTCACAATTTAAAGGGATAACCCTGTATTAGGGTGACACTTTACATATCATACACTTGAGGAATATGTAAAGTCAGATTTCCTGGACAATTTCCACCACGTTTAATGCTCCTGACACCCAGCTCCCTGAATCTATTTCCAGAGAACTGCCAGGACTGTTGAATGCAGGTGTACTGCTCCAATGTAAAAATGATGACACTCATCGATGTGCAGGGGTAGTATTACTTTCTTACTTCCACTGATATGAAAATTCTCCAGAAACAGACCCAGGGAGCTCACTGTTAAGGACGTCAGTTTAAAAAGATAAGATATGAAAAAATAAATATGTACAGCCAATGTAACTCTATATTTTATATAACTGCAGAAAATGTAGTCAAAATACAGGTTCACTATCCGTTTAACCCTTTGTGCCAAAGAGGTGTGATTTGCAAAGGGTTGTGTACCCCTCTGGCATTCAAGAGGTTAAGAGACACTTATTTGTACAGCGGAGGGAAGGAATTGTTGGTCCTCTAGTTGTTGGGCCCTATAGCTCCCATCACCCTCAACCAGAGCTGGGAGGTCCAATTACTTACAACCCACATTCTATATTAAAGTCTGTCACTCAAAGTGTTAAACATAAGGTGTGCATCTCTGTCTGTCCCATTGTGTAACTATATGTACTTAATGAAATGATCCTTAAACACAAAACGTACACACATTTACTATTTAATTACTGCTCAGTTTAGAAGATTGTTATCCAGTGCAATAAGGAATATAATGCTATAAATACAGGTTCATCTCAGCTTTATCCTGAGTGTCACAGAACATGGCACAAAACACACATACAACTGGATTTATATAGAAAGACAACTGCTGTTCCAGTGTTGGCTGAAGGTTATTTTCCATTGGTTTAACACTAAAAGCAGTAAATGAAGCGGACTACAGGGGAAATAAAATAAAAAATCCACTAACAGCAGGTGCCAATGAATGTTCCTGGGCTCGTGTGAGTGTACCCCAGCGGTCCCAGCAGTCATCTGATAAGGACCCAGGGATTAAAAGATGCATGCCTGATCTGTTTACAAGCTTCATTTTGGGGTTGTTATGGAGCATTTGAGACTAGAAAATTGCTAGAAAGGTTTCCAGGCAGATATATTCTGTAGCTGCATGCTCACTTATGGATGAGCTCTGCAAGATCAACACCAACAGGGACCTTGTGCTGAGCCGACTACAAAGTGATGTCCACATAGAAATTATACACCTCTTCCTGTGCTGCTACCTGATAACCTATAAACCCACAGGCAAGTAGATTCTCTCCCAACAGCCACATGAGGCCCTCAAATTTCCTAAAGGGCTGCTGGCTGGAAAAAGCAATATAGCCTCTCGGATGCTAGGGTGGGATTCAATGCATTGCTTTGCAAAGCGTTTAAGACCTCTAGCACACAAAGGTGTAACGGAGCGTCAGAGGGGTGAGCAATGCATTGGTTCGCAATGTACTGAATACCCGTCCGGCACTCAAAGGGTCAAAGAGGCAGTAAACTCTATAATAAAAACACATATATATTTTCCTGTGGAGTAAAATGTGGGAACTCCCACTGCTGGTAGTGGTTTTACTCAAAAGTTATAACTGTGCAAACTGTCAGGGAGTAACAGCTTCATCACTTTTTGACAGCATGAAATTATTCTAGAGAGAGACTTGTCATCAGTGGCTCCCCTCCTCCAATTAATGCAACATAATTACTGTCTGACCATATTTCTGTCCACTAGAAGGCCACTGGTATTGTAAAAACAGAATAAAAACATGTTTCAACTGTAGTAACTATTGACAGCTGCATCTCCCAGCAGTGGGAGTACAAGTGTTCTACCGTTGCTTAAAGGGGAGAATTAGGACTGTGAATGGAGGTACGCTCAGAGCTGCACTAAAGAGGATGTGCAACTTTTTGGCATCAAAATAGGTCTTGTGTGATGGAGTGATATTCTCTTCACACTGCACTAACACACACAAAGTACAACCTGCAGGAAAAGACTTCAAGGGCTGCCCATTGCCTAACAATATTATAAAATCATGGAGGCAGATGTATAAAGACAGAATGGACACATTATGGGACAAAGCAACTGCACAACTAATTTAAAATTGAACTTTTAACCCATTGAAAGCATTGCCATAGTTGGTGCAAGGATGGAAAATACAACTGGTAGTTTCATGCCATTGCCCAGTGAATCCTAGCAGTGCCCATCACAGGCCAGCAGTCCACTCTGCCTCCTGGTCTGTTATCTCAGGAACATATGCAGAAAGAAGAGAGGAGCTATGACGGTCATGTGGTTTATACTCCTAAGGACCTGCGATGGTCATAGCACGTCACATACTTTTTACTGACGGTGCTCCTGTGGGAACGCTGTCAGTAAAAATGGTGTCTGTAATTGACCTCTCCAAGACTGGAGCGGTCTCTCTGTCTCCAGCTGGGCACACGGGTACACGGAACAGGTCATGTGTATCGGCACATCACCAAGGATCAAATCGGTCCTCGAGGGAAGGTAACTGCTGGTCCTTAAGGGGCTAGAGCTTTTAATCACTTGACTGCTAGAGAGGCACTCAAATGATTTAAAGCCCCATTAACCCTTTGATTGCCAGACAGGTACACAATGCATTGACCAGTTGGAATTATTTGTCCCTCCCCACTGATGTGCACTTTGTTTGCCCCTTAATTGGTGCAATTGCAATTTACCTTTCTTATAGAATAAAGGAAAAGGGAAGGGGGTGTGTAAAGTTTTGGCCAGTATTATTCACCTTTCGAGTGACAGAGAAGATTGCCTGGCAATGCGCTGCACACCACTGGCACGCATATAGTTAATACAGTCAGAATGACTGGATGTTATCAATACTGGTCGACAGTGTGTGTGCATGTATCTATGTATGTGTGTGTGTGTGTGTAAAGCCGTGAATGTGACTGGTGCAGCAGACGCATATGGGGCTCGGTGTGAAGGAGTCACAGGGAGGCAAGGGGAGGATGTTGCGCCAATAACTAAAACATGAGAGGTGGAGCGCAATGCAACTACAATAAGCACAATGAGCTGTTTATTGTAATGAGGCCGTACAGAGACCTGGTGACCGAGACCCGCGCACCATCTGGGCGCTTAATCCCTTGGGTGCCAGAGGTGCAACTCATTGTGAAGAAGTACACTGTGCAGCAATCCGGAGCTCGCATTGTTAACATTCGATGTATAGTTCTGCTCCCACGATCTGTGAGTAACACCACTGCTAGCCTTTGCCCTTGTGGCACCCACCATGAATGTAGCGTGTGGCTATCAATACCTTTATAGGACCTGGGCACAGCATGATCATTGTATTAACCTCTTCTATACCAAAGAGGTATCCAATATATTGAGCTGCAATGCGTTGGATACTGAAAGAATTAGAGGAATAGGAATGTTTCAAAATAAAAGCAGCTCCAATTAATCTTCATAGTATTTGGGCCACAGAGAGTGTTATTTCAATACTGTCAGAGTTGTAGTACAAGAGTAATTGAATGATAAAGTATCCCCCTCCCGCCCTCTCTTTTATTGATGTAACACTGATCACCTCAGAGCAGCAAGACTGTCCGGATGGATCGCAGAGAGGGACAATCTTCAGTGAGCATAAGGACAAACCTGTCAAGGAGGGCAGGGATTTCCTTATGTTCACAGTAAGAATATTGTCCCTTGCTGTGATCTGTCTGGTCAAGAGACCAGATTCCACATCTGAGGGGAGGTGGCTTACACTGGGTTAAAGGGGTGGGGGGTACATATTATCATTCAATTACTCTTGAACTACAACTCTGACAGTATTGAAATAACACTCTCTATGGCCCAAATACTATGAAGATTAATTGGCACTGCTGTTTTGTGAAAGATTACTATCCCTTTAGCAGTACCACCCACAAGCATCAAGACTTGGCTACGGGCATCAAATTCCACCATCCAAAATTCATGTTAACCCCTTGGATATAAGGGGCTGAACAGTTCTATGCCCACTCATCTTACACACAAAAGGGATAACCCTTTTCAGTGCTAGAGGAGTGTGTAATGAGTTGCGTACCACTTTGGCACTGAACGGGTTAATACCATGCTGTTTTCTTCAAGCAAATATAGATAAAAAAAAAAATCTTAATAATACAAACACATATTGACATCTGCCATCTTTAGTAATCCCAAGGTAACAGCAGATGCACAGACATCACTAGTTTATGTTTCCTGACCAAAGAAACCAATCTGGACGGACAGTTGCAACCTTCCATAACGGCTAATTGGGGTCCTTACTCTGCGCGTCACTAGATATTGACTTTTGCACCAACCTCAAAGTAAAAAAATAAAAAAAATAAAAAATCGTAAAATAAACTACAGCTCTCTTTATCATATGTCCCCATGGGTTATAGAACTGAATTTTAAATGCTAATATTTGGATGACATTTTCATCAATAAAGAGGCTTTAGAAACACACACACACAAAAAAAATAAAGGATGGTTTTCATACAAATCTTAACCTTTTGAGTGCCAGAGGGGTAAGCAACACAGTACTCCTCTGGCACTCAAAGGGTTAAGAGGTGGTAAAACAGCTGGCATTTTAATTACACACATATATAAATTAACAAGATGCAAGTTATTCGGCAAGCTCCTTGGAACAAAGTATTAAGTGACGTTCACAATACAAGTCTCAAAAAGTATTAATGCAACTCATAAATAAATATTTATCTCTACTAGTTATTAAACACTAGTGTAAAAGCCTGTGTACACGAGCGTACTACCGCAGAACTACACCTCCCAGCATTCTGTATGTTTGGGCAGTCTCTACTGTGCATGACTGCATCGGACAAACATACACCTGGCCTTTTATAAGATAGGGCCCCCATTTTCAAAATAAAAGCAGAGAAATTCTGAGACAGAGCTAGGTCTACACTAGCTTTCAAGGGCTTAAAAGTCCCATTTAACACTTTCAGTGCCATAGAAGTAGCCAATGCATTGGCTACCTCCCTGGGACTCTAAGGGTTAAACAGAGAATAGTATCTGTGTTGCTGGGATCCTTTTCTTTTTACCAAAGAGCCCTTAACCCTTTGAGTGCCAGAAGGGTACGCAAAGCAATGCGTTGTGTACCCCTCTAGCACTCAAAAGGTTAAGATGATTCTACATCGGCTTGTTTTATTTGCTTGCGCCAGCCTAGTGGAAATCCCCTACTCTGTGAATAGAGTGCACATTCTGGCAAAGGTCATCAATAGATTTCATATGTGACCTATTAGATTAGTGCACTGCTCTATAAACCAATATTTTCCTCTGCCTCCTATTCATTCTCTCATTACAGGTATAAATGGTTTTCCCAATTGCTTTAACCCCAGAGTGTCATTGGGTGTGCACACTCTCCCCACTCTGGCACTCAAATGTTAAAATCCCCCCCCACCCCATTTAATTTTATAATATAAGCACAGAGTCCAGACAGATAATTGGTAAATGCAATATTCAACAATATAAGTGGCTTCACATAATAACGTGCAGAACTGACTTGTAAACAAACACTGTTTTCACTGGTACTGTAGCATATGCAATGTTCTCTATTAACAATAGACAAAAATAGTGTATTAGTAAAGCATATTACCCACAAGCTTTGCCATCATAACACATACTTATTTCCTTAGTGGACACAGCAGGGTTTCAGTTTTAATTACTGGCTGCCAGACTCTACCAACAAAGAAAAAGGCAACCTATTATTTTATATATAAAAAAGTATCATCTGAGTTCCAAGGTTACTGCAAATGGCCAAAGTGACATTTATTATCATTAGACAGATGCAAGACTGCAATATTTTGGATGGCTTTGATATATAGCTGTTCCTAACGCAATGGTTATTATCTAAAGGCCTGCTCTGCTAGTCTGCAACACATTGCACGCCTCACCAGCGGCTAAATAACAGAAACCGTTAACAGTGCGGTTTCATTTCACAGGTGGGCAATGCTGGCCCGCAACAAGAGCCTTGTCATTTTTCTTTTATCTAACAAAAACAATTAGTTCACATGGGGCATCTTCTGTTCCTAGGGCCAAGTATGATACATAAGGTGAATCTTAAACAGGAGATAACATACGGATAACACACAGATATCTACAATGTTATGCAAGGACCATGAGGAATCCTGGGAAGATCAGATCAGATCTGCTAGCGATCGTTCTAAATTAAAACATTCTGAGACCTTATGTCACCTCTATGAATATACTTTAACCCCCTTTTATGCAAGGGAGGTAAAAAAAATAAATAATACACACAAAGTGATTGGAAGAGGGGAAAAAATATATATATATATTATATAGATTTTTTTTTTCTCCGAAGGAACCAGGGCTCTTAAAATTTTCGATGCGGACTCCTGAACATTCGTTGTGTTTATATACATACCCATGCAGACGCACTCCTACACAGGCTCTTAAAACAGTATTTTAAAGAGAGGAATAAACATACAAACAGGCCAAAATATCTTCCTCTCTAAAATATGAAATTTCCCATAACAATATAAATATGTATCCAATAATAATTTTAAAAAAATTATGATTCATCATATTTGGCCAATAGCTGTATCTTGTTCCCATATACTCAAATATCTTATATTTACTTTTCTTAACCTATCCAAACCAAAACAGTCCTGTCATTAAATAAGATAAACATCAGACCAAAGTACCAATGAATACAGAGAAGACAGGGTTTTATTTAAAAACTTCACTGCAATTTTCAGAATATTTCAATTAAAAAAGTGCCAAGGTAATTCCAACATATAAGTAACTCTAGGTCTGGGAATGTCTGTGTGCACATCAATACTATTGGTCAGTTTACATGATAATGATTAGGATAGTGTAAGAAAACAAACATCACAATCTAGGAAATATATTTAAATCTTGTAAATGATAATATTAGCAAATAAAATAATGCTATGTTGTGTTGTTACTCATATTAAATAATAATAAACAGTGAACAATGCCTTTGTCAAGTCAGTATGAAAAACCGCCAGCCTGCAAACTGTCAATCTTGTCACAGAGAGACCCCAATAATATGACAGAAGTCTGCAACTGTGACCAGCAGAAAATCCAGGTCGACCAAAAGCAAGAAGCTTACAGCAGACAAAGACTCCTTGATCAAACGCAATATGTTGTCATTTTATGGACAAATGGCCAAGTCACTTAAGTCAAAGAAAAACACAATTTAAAAATAACAAGTTTCACAGCATGGCAGATAAGAACCAACTATCAGAGACCTAAGATTACTGAGATTTTTATTCCAATCAAACATATAAATGCACAGTGCGCTCTCCATCTGGGAGAGGAATGAAAAACTGGCATAATATGCCCTATGACCCCTTCCTTCTGCAGAAATGTAAGTCTTTGTCCCCATGATAATAAGGATATATTATTAACCTCATGGATGCTAGAGAGAGATTTCCAATGCATTTATCCACAATGAGTTTGCAATCTCTCTGGCATCCAAGAGGTTAACTAAATTAGCCAGCTCCAGAGATAGGAAAAGGCTTGTGTACAGGAAGGCCCTGAAATGTGTTTATTTGCTTTTACAGGTTCCTACACGTTCTCTCACGAATGTCTATCCATGCGGCTAAGCTTTGTTGTAATGTACTGTAACTGGGAACGCCCCATAAGAGTGTGTGCGGAGGGGGGGGGGGGGAAGAGATAAAAAAGACACAGGGCCACTCAAGGTGATTTCACAATTAAGAAACTATTTGAATACATTTCCTCTCAGCCCTCCTAAGTGCTGAAAGATCCGCCCTTAAAAATAATCCCCCTACAGATGGGCAAAAGCAATACCCCTAAAATGCCAGATTACGGTTTTCCCAACCGAAACCAAACAGCCTTGGGATTTTCCATTAGGCTCCAGGTCCCTTTAAAATCTATGCTAAACCCAGCACATGGAAATGAATATGTAAAGTAAGAAATACCAGGGGGAGGAAATCAGGTCTCAAAACACGCTGTGAATAAAGCAAGATATTTACAGATTTCTAGCACACTACAAGCAATCTTTATAGGATTTCATTCTGAAAGCTCTGTATTTATTATATATATTTATTTTGCTCATAGCTTGTCTGTCTTATAGTCTAAGCACATAAGCAACGATAAGTAGGAACGCAGTTACATCAACACTGGCCAACACACACTTCATACATATGGATTCAACTTATTTTCAGTATTATGGAGAACTGAATATTATTTAGCTGATGTAAAGGCAGCTAATACAATAATGTATTATTTCTAAGGAAACTGCATAAAATATATATTTATCAACATTCCTGATCTATCACAGCAAATGACATAACCACCAAGTACCCCACAATGTATCAATTTTCAAAAAATATATATTTGGAATATTACAGACATTCGCAGTCCCATGATACGTGCAAGCACTTGCAGTATAAACAATAATAAAGACATTGATGTAATAGTTATTAAAAGGTTAAAAATGCAGCCACTTTTTTTTTTTTTTTTTAAATTATTATTAATACTTCCCACCCCCAGCTCTCTCTTCCTATTGCTTGATTTGTCTCTCTCCACCTTTTTTTTGTATTCCTACCTGGGAAATCATCCCGCTCACTAAGGTTTTTTTTTTATTATTATTAAATAGGTTAATAACAGTAATAAAAATAAAGTTCAAAAATCATAATATACTGTGCACAAATGTCTACTCCCTCCCAATTGATCAAAACAAAATATATATTTATATATTTACATTATACAACACTACAGAATATATTAGTGCCTTCCAACAAAACGATGCAAACACCATTAACCCCTTTTGAGTACCAGAAGGGTGTCGAATGCATTAGACAATCCTGACACTCAAAAGGTTACATTTTGTCAATTTTAATAACTGCAAACAAATAGTTAAAATAAATCATAACACTGTATCCAAATGCCTGTTCTCTTATTATACACATCATCTAAAAATATGATTATATGAATATGTAAATTGAATTTGATCTTGTACTTCACTCCATAATATGTTGGTGCCTTACAAATAAAAAATACTATTGCAATTAATAATACTAACAATAAGAGAGAATGGGACACTAGTATCATGAGTTGGATAATTTATGAATATTTAAAATGGCTTCATTGTCCAAAACCTGCAGGATGGATCTGCACAGAGTGAGGGACCAGTCAGGGAGGTAAAGAGGGGTTATTTGATTGTGTGGCAGGGAAGCTATTTGCCCTGATTCCCCCTGCACAGTGTAATCCTCCCCTCCATAGCGGGCTAGGTGAAGGGTTTTGTGTGTGCTGAGTGCCCTTATTTCTTATTTCTCCCCAATTCAAGGCTTGTTTATTTGCACCCATTTTCCCCCCACCCGCGTTAATTATAATAATCCGGAGTACTAATAAATTATGCTAAGCCGTGCAGTGTGTGTATGAATATGAATATGTAAAATGCGGTAATGATTACCTGCTACTGAACTCTCATCTTGACTCGCTGCTCCTCCGTCCGCCATTTTGAATATTTTAACCAAAATCGCCCGGCCGATAAACCCTCCTCCAACCACCCCCTCTCGCTCCACTTGCTCCTTTTTTTTTTTTTTTTTTTCTTCAACTCGCTTTATTGAACAATAAACATTGCTCCCTCAGCAGCGATCTGATTGGCGGAGAAAGCTAGGGGACGCGCCCGGCCGTCAGAGGCAGGTGTCAGGAAGGGCGGGCCGCGGTGGATGGGTGCGTGCTCGCGCGAGGGTGACGTCTCTGTCAACGGTTTTTCCAGATGGCTGTGGTGCGGCGCGCATGCGCAATGAAGCAGAGGGCTGCAACGGTTATATGTGGCTCTCCAGCTGTTCTTGTAGCGCATCTCGTTTTATGCTAACTTGTCCTGTGTGTGAGTGGAGGAAGATGGGATTTGTAGTGCATCAACAGCTGGAACGGCACAGATTAATTGCCAAATTCCTTAGATGCTGAGGGTGAAGTTAGTAGTAGTCCAACAGAAGTTGCAAGGCTTTAAAGTATACATGGGACCTGTCATGGTTTGACTCGCAGATTCAAGGGTCTGGCCTAAATCTCAGGGGAAACGGCCAAATTCTCAGGGCGAGGTTCCAGGGCTGCCTATAATATATTCTGCTATAGTTAATTGCTTCTTTTTGCTTTAAATTGGTGTCACTTGTACTAGGAAAGCGAAGGGAGATTAATTTTAGGTCCTTCAGGACTGAGTGGAGCGCCTCTTAATTACTACAACCAGGGACATAGCACAGGGTATCTATTTAGCCCTTAGGGTGCCAAAGGGGTACACATATATTGCATACCTCCCAGGTGTCCCTCTTTAGGAGGAACAGTCCCTCTTTGAGACCCACAGTCCCTCTTTGAGACCCACATCCACCTGTCCCTCTTTTCTACCCTGTTGTCCCTTTTTTTAGGACATAAGAGTGAGTGGTGTATGTATTAGTCTATCACATTGCACCACGGCAATGAAATTCACATAAATGTTTAGTTAATCTTCAGTGTATGTGTTTGTAATTGAATCTGTGTAAATAAAATACTTTGGTCTTGCTCTAAATCATTTATTCAGTTACACAAAGAGGTGTCAATAGGTGACAAAGTAACCTAAAAATTCCCCGCCCACCAGCCACGCCCCTAGAAACACCACCTAAAACACAAGTGTCCCTCTTTAGCCATTTGAAATGTTGGGAGGTATGATATTGCTCTGCACCCCTCTGGCACTCTAAGGGTTAATGTTTACAAGATCTCCGGGTCAGCTCATTTTGAGAGTTCCCAGGCATGTATCAGTGAGGTAAAAAGTGGTTCTGTGTGAGTGTAGAAAAAGCAGGAGACTGGTAAAGTAATGTAAAAATGATACCTTTATTGACTGTGTGGCCCTAGGATGCAAGCTTTCATGACAATAGGTTTCTTCTTCAGTCACAATAAGAAAGAAGGCTGAATACAAAATACATGACATGTTATACACTCATGCAAATTGTTTTTACATTTAAATTTCACTGAAAGTAAAATTCTGACCTCCCTTGTCAGTATAATTTATTCCTTAGGCTCCAGCAGAGAAGTCTGTTTGTAGCTGGCTAAGTGATACAAAGATTCAGTTACCTTTTGAAATGTGAATAGCTCCAGTAAAGATGGTTAAAGGGAAACTTTCACCATAATTAAAATTGGTTTCCTTTCAATGTGCTTTTGCCGTATGTCATAAACTTCTTTTTTATTTTTCTCGTAATTGCACCCTGTAAAGAGAAATTGTTATTTGTGCAGGATACAGAATTAAAGGGATAGTAATACTTCATTTTAACTTTATTTTATTTTGTAGGCATTAAAAAAACATGAAGAATGATATAAGTCTTATCTCTCAAACCTTTATGGTTTGAGAGATATTCACACGCAAAGTTTCCCCTCCCGCCCCTTTTACCTAGTGTAAGCCATCTCTTCTCAGATGTGGAATCCAGTCCATAGACCAGACAGATAAAGCAGCGGACAATCTTCTTCCTATGAGAACAAGGAAATCCCTGCCCCCCTTGACAAGTTTTTCAGGTTTTTCCCTTATCTTAATTGAAGATTGTCCCTCTCTGCAGTGTACCTGGGCACCTCCCTTCTGATCTGGCTGAACAGTGTTACATCAGTAAAAGGGGAGGGAGGGGGATATTTTGTCATTGAATTACTCTGGAACTACAACTCTGACAGAACTGAAATAACACTCTCCAAAGTCCAAATACTATGATGATTAATTAGAGCTGCTTTTATTATGAAACATTACTATCCCTTTAAGCTCTGTGCGGTACAAGCTGTACTGCATGGCTTATTAGTTCCACCCCACTGTAGAAATCCAGGCAGAGCTCGACCCCCAGAGGGAGAGTTGGCAAAAAGGGGCAGGATTTGCAAATTTACTGATGCCCGTTAACAAGGACGTCGGCAATATGGCTACGCTCTATCTCTCAATGACTTCCGAAGACAGGATATTGAATTGGCATGGGGGTGCATTTCTTTACTTAACAACGCAATATTTTATATCTGTAAGAGCAGCATAGATAATGGGAGGGGAGTTTAGGGAAGATGAAAGTTCTGCTTTAAAGGTTGGTAATGCTTTATATGTAAAAAAAAAAAAACATATATTGTAGTGTTTATCCCCCTAAGTAAAAAAAAAGGGTACTCTCACTGCTGAAAGGTGTTTTATTCAAAAGTTATTACAGCTCAAAGTTGAATTTTTTAGGTGCAATATCACAGTGGCCTGAAATTGTACAGTGGTGCTGTTGTTACACCATCCTATGGACAGCTCTGGTCCGTAGACCATAAATCTCCATAGGATGTGTAGCAACAGCGCCACTGTACAATTTCAGGCCACTGTGATATTGCACCTAAAAAATTCAACTTTGAGCTGTAATAACTATTAAATAAAACACCTTTCAGAAGTGGGAGTGCTCTTGTTTTACTCAGGGGTATAAAGCTTACAAGATTTTTTTTTTTTTTTTTACATTTTAAGTATTACTATCCTTTTAAGTCTGTGGAATGTATGAGTTAAAGTGATTGTAATGTCTATGTAAAATTAGTTGCCAGAGTCTTCTGTATAGTAAAAGGAACATATTGCGCTATGACTAAGCACTTCTTTGTAGTTCAAAAGTTATGAAGCACTGAAGATCCACCTCCCGCCCCTTCTCCCCACGTCACTCAGAAGATGCAGGCTGGTCGGGACGGTTGTAGTGAGGGACAAACTTCAATAAGCAAAGGGAAATCCTGCCCTCTTTCGTCAAGGGTAGTAGGATTTCCCATATACGTACTGAAGTGTGTCCCTTACTGCAGTCGTCGAGTTGCACAACCCGATCTCAGATTCCATGGGAGGCGGCCAGAAAGGGGCACGTGGGGGATCTTCAGTGCTTCATAACTTTTTTAAACTGCAAAAAGAAGGGCTCTCACCAGCACAATATACTATCCCTTTAATAAATTCAAACCAAGTGGTCTAGGTGCACTTTAGGTACTAAACCACTTCATAATTTTTGAACTACAAAGAAGCAAGAGCTTAGACTTAACACAATATGTTACTTTTACTATACAGAAGACTCTGGTAAATCATTTTACCAAGACATTACTATCCAAAGGGCCCAAAATATGTTTAATGTGTTGGATAATGTGGTAAACTCCACGATAACCAAGTTTAAAACTCTGAACTGTTGCCAGAACCATGTCAAAGAACTTGTTACATTATTCCACACTAGCGGCCTTTTTCGTATTTCTTCATTTTAAATTAAAGGTGCTTTTAGCACGGGAGATTGGATATAAATATGTAGTTCTCTGCCTACCAGTGGAACAAGGCTGAGGTGTCAGACAGTGTATATGTGGGGATCTGTAAGTACCAATAGAAGGGAGTCAATGAGGCTGGCATGTCAGTGTATTTGTGATTCAGTGACTACCAGTGGATGGGGAATCAAGGCTGTTATGTCAGACAGTGTATATGTAGCTATGTGCCTACCCGTGGCTGAGGTGTCAGTGCATTTGTGTTTCTGTGTCTGCCATTGGTCAAGGTTGGGGTGTCAGACAGTGTATGTGGGATTCTGTAACTACCAGTGGACAGTGAAATAAGGCTGTGGTGTCAGACAGTGTGGGGATCTGTGACTACCAGTGGAACAAGGCTGGTGTGTCACACAGTGTATGTGTGGTTCTGTGATTATCACTTTGCAGGGAATCAGGGCTGGCATGTCAGTGTATGTGTAGATCTGAGCCTACCAGTGGAACAAGTCTGAGGTGTCAGATGGTGTATTTGTGGTTGTGTGTCTGCCAGTGGTCAATGCTGGGGTGTCAGACAGTGTGTGTAATTACCAGTGGACAGTTAAAACAAGGCTGAGGTGTTAGATAGTTTTTATGTGACTACCAGGTGACAATGGAACAAGGCTGAGGTGCCAGAGAGTGTATGTGTGGTACTGTGACTACCAGTGAAACAAGGCTGATGTGTTTCTGTGGCTTTTCTGACGACTAGGTGACAGTGGAACAAGGCTGAGGTGTCAGACAGTGGATGTGTGGTACTGTGACTACCAGTGGTTATGTGAAAAACGTCAGTCAGCACAATTTGGCTTTCTGTAACATTTCTCTTGTAATAATTATAGCCTAGTCCCTCTAAGAAGAAAACATAATAATATACTTTCTAACATAAAAAAAAATATCCAGGGACCCTTTTTCCCTTGGCAGTCTCATAGTCTGTAGTAGTGTGTACCACAGTGGCAACAGAAATCCTAATTAAAAGAAATAGTAATGTTTAGTTATTAATGCAAGCCCGATTCTACAATATACTTTTTATAAGGAAAGGTCCCTTTCTAACTACTCAGAATGCTGTGGTCCTCGTTATATATTTTAATTAAGAGTGTCTTCCTCTCACCTCTTGTCCATACTTAATGCTGTCTCCCCTCAGATCTGAAATCCAGTTGCTTGACAGTACAGGAACAATCTTTGTTCTATCAGTATAAGGAAAACCTTGCCCCCTTGACAAAGGATAGCAGGTTTTTCCTTATGCTGACAGAAGATTGTCCCTCGTCGAGATCCATCCGGACCGACTTGCTGCTCTGAGGGGAAGCATCGTGACATTTGAAAAAGGGGCAAGACAGGGACACTTTAAATTAAAATAAAACAAAGACAACAACATTATGATCAGGTAGAAAGGTACATTTTGTTCTAAAAAAAAGTCTAATTAAGAATCGAGCTTGCCTTAATATCTAAACATTACTGTTTCTTTTAAAGACTTAGGGCCGTATGTTCAAAAGAAAAGTGGAGGCATTCTGGGTCAAACCATCTGCACTATAGGCGAGAACTGAAGATTTGCATTGATTTAAATGGGGGGTATTAATCCCTTGGGTGCTAGAGAGGTCTCTACAGCACTCAAGGGTTTAAAATCTTCATTTAAATCTATGGAAATTTTGTACATTTTTAATTCTTTCCATAGTGCAAATGGTTTGTTCCAGTACTCCTCCACTTTTCTTTTGAACATACAGCCCTATTAAAATTGAATTTCCACCCTAAGACAGCGGTTCTCAACCAGGGTGCCGTGGCACATTAATGTGTCATGGACGTCCACATAGAGTGACCCTTCTTTTCTATAAAGACTGGCAAAAATGTAATCTGGAGGAGTAGAGCACAACACCATAAAGCAAGGAAAAGTAGAAGGAGTATGCTAAGTGTAGTATTTAACTAAAGGGGATGTATCACCTCATAACGTTTTTTGTACCATAGGTTTTGTTAATGAAGTAGTATTAAGAAAGCTGGGGTTTTTTTTAAATGTAAATACTTTTAAAGATATTTCTTTTCTGCTGTGCACTCCCGCATAATGAGCACTCGGAATCTTTGGTACAGCTCTTCTTCTCCTCCCACCTCCCTCCCAGCTGTCCCAGGGAGCACGTTCACGCTTCCATTCGGTGTGGTGTGCATGGATTCTATAGTTACAGCAAGCTCCGATGAGCATTATACTGAGGTTGCAACCTCAGTATAATGGTAACCGGAGCTTGATATAATGATAGAAACCATTCACACCACACCAAAGGGAAGCGTGAACTAGCTCCATGGGGCAGCTGGGAGGGAGGTAGGAGGAGAATTAGGCAGTCAAGAAGAGCTGTGCCGAAAAATCGGCATGCTACATTATGCTGACCGGCACAGCTTGAAGATACAATATCTTTAAAAGTACTTACATTTAGAAAAGAAAAAAAAAACAGCTTTCCTAATACTACTTTATTAACGAAACCTATGGTAAAAAAAATGTTGTGAGGTCATACATCCCCTTTAAACCATGTATAAAAACAAATATAAAAAAAAAAAAATAGAGAGAGTAAAAAAAATATATGGCAATAATGTGAATGTTGAGTTTCAAATACATATTTATGGAAATTATTCTTAACAATATGTTTGTTTTTGTTATTTTGAATGTAAGACTTAAAAATAACGACTAATGTATGTTTGTCAGAAGCTGTCATGTGCAGTACAGACGGCTGCGCGTGCTGCAGTCATGCGTAAAACAGACTGCCCGCACCGCGGCTGATTACGGAGTGGGGCACTCCGAATTCATACCATAGTCCTCTCTGCTCACCGAAGAAGGTGCGCAGAGAAGACTACGGTCTGAATTCGGAGCGCCCCACTCTTTTATCAACCATGGCGCGGGCAGTCTCTACTTTGCATGACTGCACTGCAGCTGTTGCTGTCTGGCACTTTGGCCCATGTACACGGGTTGTTTAGTATATACCTACCTATCTATCTATATATATATATATATATATATATATATATATATATATAAAGACTTTTGCCTGGCAAAACACACCCGGGGCGGCAGAAAGGAGGAGTTACTGGTCCCATGAGGTGATTCAATGGGGGTGTGATTTTTGGCCCGCCCCCACTATCCAGCCCGCCCATCACTATCTAAGGCTGAAAAAAAAAAATGGCTGCCACTCACTCCTACACCACAGACACACACACACATGCCCCCCCCACACACTGGCAGACATATACACACACTCATACAGAGACACGCACACTGAGCAGCTGAGGATGATGGGAACTATGTTCAAGCTAAGTCTGGAACGCCATGGTCCAAATCTGTATTATGCATCAGGGTTCCCCTCGCATACATACAAGGTTATGGGCTCTCTACAATAAACCACTCATATGCAGCTTCTTCATTTCCTGTCTGTGACCCTCCACAGCCCTGCCAATTACTACAATCAGCAGGCAGGATGCTGGGGAGCTGACTTGCTAGCACAGAGAAGCTGGGAAAGTGGAACAACGGCAGAGACATGATCAGGCAGTGCAGAGCAGGGCTTCAGCTGAGCTGGTAAGTGGCAGAGACATGGGTGTGACTGTATTTGTATATTGCACAAAGAGAGAAAATGAGAGCAGATTGTTTGTCAGTCTGTCTGTAAATAGAGATGCCAGTTCCAATCATCTCCATGCTGTACATAGCTCACTGTATAGCATGTATGACAAACTATTTATATATGGTCTGGCATTGTATAGTATACAGTCTGTGTATAAGGACTGGTATTATACAGTATAGGAGGGACAGTCCCTGTTTGAGACCCAAATCCCTTTGCTCCTCTATTTAGGAGATCACACTGTGTGGTGTATATACCAGTGTATCAGATCGCTCCACATCAGTAAAACCCACAGTAATGTGGGTATAAACTTCTGTATATATCTGTTAAATTAGTCTGTGTAAAAAAATACTTTCATCTTCTTGTAAATCATTCACTTACAGAAAGAGTAACTTAACCATTTAAATGCCAGAGGGGATGAAATGCATTGCTTACCCCCTGACACTCAAAGGGTTAAAAATTCTCTACAATACACCACCAGCCACGCCCCCAGTAACACCACCTAAAACACAAGTGTCCCTCTTTGGCCATTTGAAATGTTGAGAGGTATGTTACTTACGCTGCTCACACTGTATGTCTGTATGTTCTGATTTGCATCTGTGTGTCACTGTTTGTGTATGTCAGTGCATGCGTGTGTGTGTATGTTTCTCTATCACTGTGTGTCCCACTGTATATGTGTGTGTTTGCGCATGTGTCTGTGTATCACTGTGTGTACCTTTCTGACACGTACACCCTACACCATATTTCACTATCATAACTTTTATTTAAAAAAAAAAAAAAAAAGCATTCCCTGCATACATGACGGGCAACGCCGTCCCACATTGCTAGTGTATAGTATGTGTGTATTTGTACCTTTCATTATTCCTTGACAAATAATTTATTAATTGTTAGCTTTGTCCCAAAAATTCCAAACTGCATGTGAGGGGTGCCATGAGGAAGAAAAAAAGATTTACAAATCCTGCCCTAAGATAACATGAGTTAATTAAAATATGAAGTAAAACATCTTTTATGTTGCACTAACCATTTGTTTGTAATATAAAACATTTTTCGAAATTAACTTTTGTTGTTGGCACAGTCTGACACTTTATGCTAATTAGTTGTGCTGAGCCAGTATTACTTCACAATATGCTATGAATGAATCAAAGTAGAGCCCACACGCTAGGCGAATATCTCATAGCACAGCTAGTGCTAAGTTTAGGATTGAACATAACCAATTAGCATGCTGTTCGATCATATCTAGGAAGTTTCAAAATGATCTGACCCTGATATATTTGAAATAATAACCTGTAAAGTTCCCCAGAGCAAAGATTTCAGGTGATATATCGTTACTTGCTCTGATCAGAAGATGTTTTTTTCAGTCCTCAAGGATCCCTTAACATCCGGTAACAGTTTTCACTCCCTGAACATACACAGGAGAACCAGGATGTCCCCGTCTGTCCTTCTGATAAAAATGGCAGCAATGTAGGGGCTAAATAAGCAGTTGCTGTAAAATCTTGGCTATAATAAGCACAATTTTACTCCTCTTCACCTTATGCGAAATGGGGAGGTGTATTATATACGAGAATTTTTGTATTACATTTTTATTTTTATCTTGATGCAATTATAAAATCTATATATATAAAAGAAGACTTTGTGCCTGCCAAAACACACCCAGGGGAGGCATAAAGCAGGAGTTACTACTCCTATTGGGTGATTCAGTCATGCAGGGAGTTGGCCCGCCCCCACTATGCAGCCCGCCCACCACTATCAAATTCAGAAAAAAATAAAATGGCCGCCACTTGCTCCTACACCACAGACAAACACACATGCCCCACTCACACAGCACCAAACAAACACACACACATGTCCCACTCACACACACAGACCACACACACACACACACATGTCCCACTCACACAGCACCAAACACACATGCCCCCACTCACACACACAGCACCACATACACACACAAAGCCAGAAATAAATATGGCTGACACACACACAGTCACTCACCCTGACTCCCAGTGGCCTCAGCAGGACCTGTACTGCAGCACCAGGGGAACAAAATGGCACTCAAAGGGTTAAAGTAGGCCCTCTGCTGAATTATTTCTTCACTGTCATCATTTGCCATGCAAGACACAGGACAGACAACCATCAGGTACACACTTAACCCACTGACTGCCACAGGGTTGGGTATCAAGTTTAACCCCTCAGGGAGTGTGTTCAAACCCCTCACACTGTAAACTTGCATTCCCCTCCCACTTCGCCTCCTTCCCTAGCCTATTACTAACACTTTTCCACATTTATGTTAAGCCCCGCCCCCTACTCGTGATTAAGCCCCACCCACTTTTAACCCAGATTGCCCCATTTGTCTCTCCACATCAGCACCACATCAGTCCCCTCTAGGGACTCCACAAATCAATGTTCCCAGGTATGAATACACTTCCCACTGCTATTTAACTCTCACATGCCTCTCTATACCTTAACCATTTGAGTGCCAGAGGGGTACACAACTCATGCACGCATGTGTTTCTGCTCATATATGTTGTGTGTGTGTGTGTGTGTGTGTGTGTGTGTGTGTGTGTGTGTGTGTGTGTACATCTCTGTTACATATGTGTGTCCATCTCCAGTGAGTCTGTGTATGTGCGTGTCTTTTGCATGTCTCTGCCGCTCACTGTGTGTATGTGCATACCTCCCAACATTTCACATGGCCAAAGAGGGACACTTTACTTTTAGGTGATATTTTTGGGGGCGTGGCTGGTGGGCAGGGCATTAGTAAGAATTTTTAGGTTATTTCATGACCTATTACTGGCTATTTATGTAACTTAATAAATGATTTAGTGCAAGACCAAAGTATTTTATTTGCACAGACTAATGTATAAACACATATACTGAAGTTTATTGCTTTATTGCTGTAGAGCAAAGTAATACACACCACACAGTCAGGGCTGGTGCAAGGATTTTTGCCACCCTAGGCAAAACCTAATTTTGCCGCCCATTTCTCTCCGCCCCTTGTGTCCCACCCCTTTATACCCCGCCTACTTATACCCCACCTCTTTTCATGATTGTCCTCTCTCTGCCCCCTGGGGCAGTCTGCCCCTGGTCTGGAGATGCCCCCCACCAGCTCCAACTTGCCCCTTATCAGCTCCACTTTGGCCCTATCAGCTGCACTTTGCCCCCCATCAACTCCAACTTGCCCACCATCAACTCCAAGTTGCCCCCATCAGCTCCAATTTGCCCCCATCAACTCCAAGTTGCCCCCATCAGCTCCACTTTGCCCCCCAGCAGCTCCACTTTGCCCCCCACCAGCTCCACTTTTTCCCCACCAGCTCCCCTTTGCCCCCCATCCGCTCCAACTTGCCCCCACCGGCTCCACTTTGCCCCCCATCAGCTCCACTATGCCCCCAGCAGCTCCAACTTGCCCCCATCAGCTCCACTTTGCCCACCATCTGCTCCAACTTGCCCCTATCAGCTCCACTTTGCTCCCCATCCGCTCTAACTTGCCCCCACCAGCTCCACTTTTGCCCCCCCTTCAGCTCCACTATGCCCCCTCAGCTCCAACTTGCCCCTATCAGCTCCAACTTGCCCCTATCAGCTCCAACTTACCCCCATCGGCTCCACTATGCCCCCAGCAGCTCCAACTTGCCCCTATCAGCTCCAACTTGCCACCAACAGCTCCACTTTGCCCCCCATCCACTCCAACTTGCCCCCATCAGCTCCACTTTGGCCCCCATCCGCTCCAACTTGCCCCCACCAGCTCCACTTTGCCCCCCTTTCAGCTCCACTTTGCCCCCCCTTCAGCTCCACTTTGACCCCCATCCGCTCCAACTTGCCCCCATCAGCTCCACTTTGACCTCCATCCGCTCCAACTTACCCCTATCAGCTCCAACTTGCCCCCAGCAGCTCCACTATGCCCCCTCAGCTTCAACTTGCCCCTATCATCTCCACTTTGCCCCCCATCCTCTCCAACTTGCCCCCAGCAGCTCCACTATGCCCCCTCAGCTCCAACTTGCCCCCCATCACATACCTGTAGCTCCCACGCAGTTTCAGCGTTCTCTGCATTACTAAAGATCCGACCCAATGAGGGAGAGCAGTAGCGACACAGACCTGACTGTGTTGTGGTTCCCGGCGTGGTGTGTGCGGGCGCAGCTCTTCTCCCCCAGTACCTGTGTGCCCTAGGTCGGCGCCTACCTCACCTATAGGTGGAGCCGGCCCTGCATGCAGTCTGACCTCCTAAAAAGAGGGACAACAGGGTGGGACAGAGGGATTTGGCCCTCAAAGAGGGACTGTCCCTCCTAAAGAGGGACACTTGGGATGTATGGTATGTGTCTGCCTGTGTGTTGCATATGTCTGTGTTTATCAGTGTGTCTGCATTTCACACACATGCGCCCAACGGTCATGACATGACGGGCAACGCCGTCCCACATTGCTAGTATATATATAAAGATACCTTCCCTTCCCCCAGCGCAATCTGCTCTCAAGATATTCCTTACTTGCACCATCTTCCGTGCGGGTGTCATGCTTGCATTTGCCGCCAGTTTCCTTCAGTGCGCTGTCAGGACCTTCTGCCTACGGTATTGCCCTGCTAGGACCTTGAGATCCTCACAGAGCATTACCATTAGCTGGAGGCGGAAGATCCTGACAGCACTTTGAAGGAAGTGGGTGGCATGCTTGCAGAGAAGATGGGGACCTCAGTGCAGGTAAGGATTATTTTGAGAACGGATTGCGTTGGGGGGAGGGAAGGTATCTGGCAGCTCTGATTATTTTTTTTTTTTTAGTAATGGGGAAAACAAGGGTGCTCAAGAGGTAGGATCTTTTCCTGCCTTTGGGATCACTACAATCTTCGCAAGCAACATATCCGACGGAGGGGAAACTCAGGTAAGGAATGAATTATATAACAAAGATAAATGAGGGAGAAGAACCGACTGAAAAGACTTATAGTACGCAGCCATAAACCCATCAGGCCCCGGGGCTTTAGAAGAGTGCAAAGTTTTAAGCTCCTGGTCAATTTAATCGCCAGAAATGGTAGCATTCAAGGTATGCAACGCCACAGTGGGAAGTCGCGGAAAATGACAATTGCGCAAGAAGTGCGATAAAGAATTGCTAATCACCTGTGACTGTCTCACCTTCTTCCCATCATATAAGGAAGCATAGTAATCAGCAAAGGCTGAAGCAATTTGAGAAGAATGGAAAAGGAGAGGTCCCGAATGAGCTTTGATAGCCCTGATCAAGTGACCAGACAACTGGCTAAGAAGTTTAGAGGCAAGCATTGAATCCGGCTTGTTAGCTTTCTCAAAAAAGTACTGCTCAGTCCACTACAGTGCACAAAAGACTTCCCGCAAGAGTAGTAAGTTCAAGTCCCCTGCAGCCGTGTCACTTCCAAGAGCTTACCCGACAAGGGGTCCGATTTATGAACCTGTTCTGCTGCATGTAAAAGAGAAGAGAGCCTTTGCCGCTCAGTCTCCCTTTTATGCTTCAGATGGGAAGACAGACCAGTGAGCTTACCCCAGATAACCGCCTTATGGGCAGTCCATAACATAGACGGCAACACATCCAGGGTCTGGTTAAGAGCAAAGTAATCTTCCAGGGCATGCAAAATATCATAACGAATAGTAGGATCAAAAAGGAGAATGTAGTTGAAACGCCATAATGGGGGGGCAGGTAAGGTCATGAATCCTGGAGCGGACAAGATCACCGAGCAACGTACAAAACGAGAAAGGTATAGCCATGAGTAGTGGGGTTTTGTAGGCTCCAACAGTCATAAAGGCCATGCGATTTCAACAAGGAAGCCTAAAATGTAGATTTCAGCAAAGATTTCTCCCCAGGAGGGGGACTGGACTAATTCAGATATGGATCTAGGACTGCATTGAAATCCCTGGCTACCAAGAGAGGAGAGGTCGGGAACTGATCAAGGATGCGAGAGATACGGGAAAAAAACTCACTCTCAGGATCGGTGGGAGCATACACATTAAGCAAGGTCAGAGGAGCACCCTGAATGGTGTCATGAAGCAGAAGAAAGAGGCCCTGCAGATCTTTAATCAGCTATCCGCTCCAGACTTGAAATGGGTCATATGAAGAAAGACAACATCAGCCAGTAAAGATACATAATTCTGCACAGCCATACGCCGTTTAGGTGGGGCATTCAGACCCTTAACATTATGGGAAAGAATCGTCCACTTGGAGGGATCAATGGGAGCAATGACTGCCGGCTCATCCTGTGTTGCCGTGGAAGGCATGGGGGGAAAAAAGGGGAGGAGGATCCCAAAAGGTAAGAAAACCAAATATCAGAAGGGAGCTAGACAAGAGCTTTTTTTTTTTTTTTTTTTTTTTTTTTTACACTTCCTTCCTTCACACCCACACCTCCTGCACCCCACCTACCCTGAGAACAACTAGATACCACCAATACACCTTAAGTCAAGAAACTCCAGCTCCCTTTGTTTGCCTGTCTATCTCTACACTAGCTAGATTCAACATTTTAGCATCTTCCTCTGTGTGTCTCTCTCTCCAAACACAGACTAACAACATGTAGTAAACTGACACCCCAGTTTATACTGGGGAGTTAGCACTGTGTATAAGACATTGGGAAAAATAATGTGAAGGAAATTGCATTATCGTCTCTGAATTCAATGCAATGGAAAAAAGTGGAAAAAATTGCACTTTTCACAGTAATTCCCATGTAAGGCATGCAATTTTCACCCACCCCTGGTCCCTTTTACTGAAATGTACTAAGGTCTGGTCTAAAATAGTGTATTAATAGCACTGAAATTCCAGAACAGTTTTCAGGATATTGTGTTGTAAATTTGCACTTGTTTGGTTGGGTACTAATAAATTCCGTGCAAAGAGGCCAGCTACAGTACTGTGCAAAAGTCTTAGGCAGGTGTGAAAAAATGCTGTAAAGGAAGAATGCTTTCAAAAATAGACATGTTAGTAGTTTACATTTATCAAGTAACAAAATGCATAGTTAGTGAACGGAAGAAAAATCTTAATCATATCAATATTTGTTAAGGAGCTCTGCAGGTAGGTTGTTCCAAACATCTTGGAGAACTAACCATAGTTCTTCTGTGGATTTAGGTACCTCAGATGCCTCTCTCACTTCATGTAATCACAATCAGACTCAATGATGTTGAGATCAGGGTTCTCTGGGGACTGTATCATCACTTCCAGGACTCCTTGTTCTTCTTTACACTGAACATAGTTCTTAATGACTTTGGCTGTATGTTTGGGGTCATTGTCATGCCACAGAATAAATTTGGGGTCAGTCAGGTGACTCATTCATTTGGAGTGTGTGTGTGTATGTGTATATATATATATATATATATATATATATATCCTATATAATAATTCGCTAATTTGTGTGTAACGCCGTCAACATGCGCAGTAGACACTGCTGTGCGTGATGCAGTCATGCGCAGTAGAGACTGCCCGTGCCGTGGCTGATACAGAGCTGGGCGCTCTGAAGGAGTGTCCAGCTCTGTATCAGCCGCGGTGCGGGCAGTCTCTACTGCGCATGACTGCCCCGCGACCGGGTGGCAGTGGAACTGTGGCCCGTGTAACGGGCTGTTCAACTAGTATATATATATAATACTAGCAAATGGAGCACTGCATTATTGGTGCATTAACAGTGGATGGTGTACAATAGGGGGTGGGGTGCATATGACATATACACATTCTTACACATCCAAACTCATACACATGACACACACACATTCTTACATATCCAAACTCATACACAGTGTGAGACATTCACAGATACACACTTGGACACATACACACTGGTACGTCCACAGTCTTCCACATACACCGTGTCAGACATGAACACATACATGCGCTGCATTGTTTTTGACAGTGGAGGTATTTGGTGCAGCGTTATGCAGAAGTAAGTGACTGCGTGCCCTGATGATTCTCAACAGCGTCAGCTGAGAGTGGAAGAATGAGAGAGGAGGCTGCTGATCTACATATGGGGAAAGTGTGTGTATGCAGCATCAAAGTTGTGTATATATATATATATCCTATATAATAATTCGCCAAGTTGTGTGTAACGCCCGACATGCGCAGTAGACACTGCTGCGCGTGCGGCAGTCACACGCAGTGGAGACTGGCCGCGCCTCGGCTGATACAGAGCTGGAAGCTCCTTCGGAGCGCCCAGCTCTGTATCAGCCGCGGCGCGGGCAGTCTCTACTGTGCATGACTGCCGCACGCGCAGCAGTGTCTACTGCGCATGTCGGGCGTTACACACAACTTGGCGAATTATTATATAGGATATATATATATATACACAACTTTGATGCTGCATACACACACTTTCCCCATATGTAGATCAGCCCCGCGACCGGCTGCCAGAGGCACTGTGGCCCGTGTAACGGGCTGTTCAACTAGTATATATATAAAAGACAAAAATGTAGAAGGCACTATACTGGGATAAACACTCGGGTACACAAAATAAACAAATAAACAACCAGATAAATTATAGTATCAGAATGCTATATTTCCAATGTCCTGGAAGTGGACAGACCAAAAAATACAAAATAATTTATTTTTGGATTTAATATTTATTTTTGATATTTTTGTTAGGTTTTTTATCACATGGTGGGATGCAATATTTTATCATGTAATATTCCCCTTAAGAGAGATTTTCCTTTAAATATTTTCTTTTAAATATTTTCCTTTAAATATTTCCCTTTAAATCACTTTCTCTTTAAGCATAGTTTAGGTGTCTGATACAAGGATGTCAATGATTGGAGGGCCAATTAAACATATGTTTTAAGTAGCTGGTAGATTTACTATGGGGTATTAGCCCTGAAGAAGTATCTGTGATACGAAACGCGTTGGCATATACCCATAGTGGGCACCATTATTTGGTTATACTGCTTGCAGAACACTCTGTTTTATTGGTTCGGAAAACTCAGATTGGAATCACAGTCAGCCTGTTATGGTACTTGATTAGCAGCTGTTGGCACCATATACTCAGGTGCTCCTAGACGCTGAGCTAGAGCACAGGTATCTGTGAAGGGATACACAGAGGATCGCTTATATTGAACCTGAACCAAGTTTCACCTACTCCTCGTGATGGTTTATTTGGCCTTTACCACAGAAGTACACAGATTTGAACAATGATGGAGGATCCTGTGAAAGTGTGTATGGACGTTGAACACGGATGTGGGAGTCCATAAGGGTACAGCGAAGGTGATCAAAGCTGAACCGGAGTAAGGTCAGATTAACTCTATTGCATACCATCGGAGTGACGGTGTAAGGTTACCGCTAGATAGAGAGGAGTGAATCTCTTACCGAGTATAAGCGGCACCTGATCCGCTAGATAGAGCAGAGGTTCCAATCTTTGTTTGTCTACTCCATTTGAAGTTGGGGTGAATGGAGGGACATTTATCCATATTGTTTTTAACAGGCTGATTTGTGCAAGAGGATTTCTTATTTTGCATGTGTATACGTGATAAGATCATACATATTTCATCTGGTTTCCTTATATTACAGAGGACATATATTTTTTATTCATATATATTTTTTACTGTTTCAGTGCTGGCCAGCATTAGTAGGATAGTTTTTTAGTCTGTATAGCAGTTTATATTGCAGCGTTGTATCAGTATTCTGAACACATTGCAGGATTATACACTATATCTACTGGATACATGGTTATTTAGTACTGTGGTGTCCAGTTAGATAGTTGGTTTCACTCTATTTCTATTTTTATACATTTTGTGTATTGGTGTATCGCCTTTCTAGTCCAGCTGGATATTCATTCCAGTTAAGAATATCGTTAGACGATTACACTTTTTATTGATATATTGGATTGTATTTATGTTTGAAATAAACTGGTATTTATAGTTTCACAGAGCGCTTTTCCTTGTTTGTCTATATGTATATATATATCTAAATATGTAGAGAACTATATGTAAAAATACTAACTCACAGACTTTTTAACCAAAATATCAAAATGTATTAAAATTACTTTCCCGAGCACTAGACATCACATTTAATTTCAGAAAACTCTGTCTCGGGGAAAGAAACCTCACTTAAATATGATGAAATGAAAATACATGCTAATGATCAGTCTTTCACTAGACAGTCACTGTTACCCTCAGTTCTAGTAGAAGCAGCATTATAACCCAGAGGTGCCAGGTTCATGTGAAATGGGGATTTTAAAGTGTTAGTAATGTCTAAAAAAACTTTTTTGCATTTAGAAGAGCTTAAAAAGCTGATCTAGATGCAAAAAAACGTATCTCTTAAACCACTATGGTTTAAGAGATACGGGCGTTTATACGGTCGACACTGTGGCGCTTGAGAAGTGGTGGGATCTCATTACTTACACGGAATCCCTTCATTGGAATGGTCTAAAACGTGTGTCTGAACACTGGGCACACGTTTTAGACCATTCCAATGAAGGGATTCTGTGTAAATAACGAGATCTCGGCACTTCTCAAGCGCCACAGTGTCGACCGACACAGGTCTCCTGCTGACACCTTTACAGCTGTCAGTAGGAGAAATCAAACTTTAAACGCCCGTATCTCTTAAACCATAGTGGTTTGAGAGATACGTTTTTTTGCATTTAGATCAGCTTTTTAAGCTCTTCTAAATGCAAAAAACTTTTTTTTAGACATTACTAACACTTTAAACCCTTGCTAGAGAAGTTTACTTTTTCACTGTGAAGTTTACTCCAGTTTCTCTTAGTAAACCAGTCACAGTTGCGCCCAAAGAACGAATACAATTCCACACAAACCAGGAGTTGGAATCAATTTTCTATCCCTCTGCCAGTGTAATGCCAATTTACTAAACTACTTACACCTAAAATGACATAGTTAACATAGTAATGTGGTAGCATAGTAACATAATAAACAACAATAAAATTAATACAGTAAAATGGTACCATAGTAAGATAGTAATATTATAATATAGTACCATAGCAACATAGTACCGTTATATTATAGTAACATAGTACCTTAATGGTATAATAATATAGTACCATAATGATATAGTAATTTCTCTGTCGTCCAATATAGGTTACTGGTAACTTTGGGTAGGCGACCTGCCCCTTTAAGTAAGACAGGAAACTTTCTTGAATAAGAAGTGCTGGGTGGAGCTTACCTTCCCACTCAGCCTGCAGTAGCCAATATTCTCCAGTTAGATAATTTCCTTTGAAGAGGAAAAACAGAGAAGATGTTCTTCTTTAGTTTTAGTGTTTTATTCTTTTCTGTTAGACATGGAATACCACCATTAGGCGGATTACCATTTACTGACAATTCCCAGTGAATAGCTCAGTTTCCAGGTGCTATGGTGGACCTTTTAGCCCTGAGGGGAAAATCTTGCTGGATAAGTTCTTTCCCAGGAGTGGCCCACGGAAGTTTCTTCTTAAATACATGGTAATCTGAAGACAGAAGACCTGCTAAAAACCTGAGTAACCCCTTGAGTGCTGAGGTCCACTTGTCCCATGCTTACTCTCCGCACAGAGGTCTCTATTGGAGTTCCTATTACATATAGGGTTGCCACCTTTTCTTCAAAAAAATACCGGCCCTGCCATTCCCTCCTTAGACTTAACATTGGACAGAAGCCAATTTTTTACCGGCCTGCCTGTAAAATACCGGCTGGGTGGAAACACTAATTACCTACTCCTGCACTCATTGGGCTTGTCTTTATGTCTGTTGGGGGGCTTGGAGCAGTGTTTGTGTGGTAATTTAACCCTTTGTATGCTATTTTGACATGTTTTGGATACTTTTCAACACTTTCCCAGTTGAGGGCAGTGTTTATTTCACTTTTACTATGTTTAATGGTGTATTTGCTCATTTTTTTAGCTCAGTGTAAATTTTGTAAAATTTGTTTTTACCACATAGACGCCATTGCTCCATTCACCTCTATGAGACTTTACAGTTTGGGACATATCTCTGCAACTGCTCATCAGAGCAATTTCAGAGACGGCTCATTTTGTTTGTCTACCCTTGTTCTATGATCCGGTGTTTTGGGGGGCTAGGGGGGCTTCAGGCACTGTTTGGGGTACATGTACAGGGAAACTACTTTTCCCATGAGTGCTTGCTTTGTGTGCTTGTTACTGATTGGCTCCCGTTGCGGTCGCCATTTTCTTTCATCCCTTCATGAGTATCCTACGCAGGGCTGGAGCTTTCCTTCTCTCCTCAGCTGATTAACCCTTTGCCTGCCAGATAAGTGCATTTTAGCGATTTTAATCTTAAAGACTGTTTAGCATATACCAGATATATTGAGACGTTTGTGACACTGTGAGAATGTCTAATCCATCTGAACTTGGGGCTAGGCCTAAGACTAAGGACCCATCATTGTCAGATGTTTTATTCAAAATTTATAGCAGTTTAAATAATCAGGAAGTGAATGTACTGTGTTTACTTCCTGATAGTTCTAACTGACAGGAAGTGAATTTACTGTGTTTACTTCCTGATAGTTCTAATTGACAGGAAGTGTCTCAGCAGTTTCTATCATATTCTATGGAGAACTGTATGTTTCTGACTTTTCTGACTTTCCTCTCCATTAGAATCTAACAGGAAATCTAATTAGAATTTGACCACTAGAGGCACTGCTAATGTAAAAAAAACCATGGGTTTAAACTGTAATAACTCTGGAAATATTAATCTCTCGGCAGTGGGAGTACCCTTATTTTACTCAATAGGAAAATCCCTACAATATATATTTTCTCATAAAAAAGTTTACTGCTCCTTTAAGGCTACTACTAAAGATTTAAAGTCTACCTTACAACTGTTACCATCTCAATTGAGTGGGGTCTTCCAGGCTTGGCAACACCCTGTATCCATCAGGTCATCCTTGCCTAAACCGCAGGGGATACCTGATGTGTCTGATTCATCTGAAGAGGAACTCTTAATGGATTCAGATGACGAGGTTAATTCTGTGGAGGTGTCTTCCCAGTTTTTTGGGGACCCATTTGAGGCTGACCCTGACCCCTCTGCTGAGGGCCTAATCAGGGCCGTCCTCCCTACTTTGAATATTCCCTTGGCATCTGAAGATCCCAAGGACCCTTCTGACGCTTTTCAGGAGCCTAAGACAAAGTTTACCTGCTTTCCTCCCAATCCCACTCTTGACCATCTGGTCTTGGATGAGTGGAAGCTTCCTGACAAGAAGCTTGCTGTGTCTAGAAAATTTGCTAAATTGTATCTCTTCTCTGAGCGGCTTTGGTACAGTGGGCTCAGCCTCCTAAGGTGGATGCCCCTGTTTCTAGACTCTCCAAGTCCACTGCTCTGCCAATGGAGTATGCATCTGTTCTCAAGGATTGGACAGATAGGAAGATTGAGGCCTTGTTGAAGTCAATCTTTTCTGCTGCTGATACTTTGCTTCCTGCTTTTGCGGCCACTTGGGTGAACAGAGCCATTGCAGTTTGGACTGAGCAGCTAACAATGGCTGTTCGTCAAGGCGCTCCTAATTCTGACTTGTTGCGGCTCTTAGCTAATATTTCTGAAGCCTAGCATTATGTGTCTGCAGGGATTTTTGATTACATACATTTGGAAGGAAGAATTTCCACCATGTCTGTGGTGGCCAGACATGCTCTTTGGCTTAAGATTTGGTCTGCTGACACTACTTCCTTGCCTTTCTTGGGAACCTCTGTTTGAGCCTGAGCTGAAAGACATCACCAGGGAGGCTATTTGAGGGGGGGGGAGCACCCTGTTGCCCAAGAAGAAGCCACAGTCCAGATGGAATCAGCTTTTTCGTCCCTTTCAGACTGAGGCACGCGCAGCGACCCAGGCGGTTCCCCGGGCACCTTGTGCCTCCTCCAAGCCTAAACAGCAGTGGACACGAAAACTGGTGTAAACACACCAGAAACTACACACAGCACACTTCCTCAGATAGACCTGATGGTGACGAGACACAACAGGAAAGTTCCGCTGTTCTGCTCCCGTTGGAATGACCCTCAGGCTCTAGCAGTGGATGTCATGTCCAGTCCATGGAGTTTTCTTCTGGCATACATATTTCCCACTCTTCCCATGTTGCACAGGGTTTTGAGGAAGCCTTGTCTGGACCGATCTCCAGTCATTCTGATTGCTCCATATTGGCCTCGCCAGTCTTGGTTTCCGGAGCTTCTGGGTCTGTCGGTGGCGGAACCATTTCGACTAACCCACCGTCCGGATCTTCTTCTACAGGGATACCTGTGGAAGGAAGACGTCGAACGTTTAAGTTTGATGACTTGGAGGTTGAATCCTCAATTTTGAAGAAGAAGGGCTTTTCTTCTGAGGTAGTTGCTACTATGCTTCATGCTCGGAAGCCTGTTTCTTCTAAGGCATACCATCGGGTTTGGTCTACCTTTCTCTCTTGGTGTACTGATAGGGATGTTTCCCATGACTTTGATGTCCCTACGGTCCTGTCTTTTTTGCAGGATGGGGTTGATAAGGGTCTCAGTTTGAGTTCCTTGAAGGTTCAGACTTCTGCTCTCTCTGTTTTCTTTCAGAGATGTCTTGCCATTATCCCTGATGTCAAGGTTTTCTTCCAGGGTATTGCTCATGCTTGTCCTGCTTTTAAGAGGCCCACTCCTCAGTGGGATCTCAATTTGGTCTTAGGTGTTCTCCAGGGTCGCCTTTTGAGTCCTTGGCTACCATTCCTTTACGTCTCCTGACTTGGAAGATGGCTTTTCTCCTGGTGATTGTGTCTATTCGCCGTGTCGCGGAGTTACATGCTTTGTCCCGTAAACCCCCCTTTTTGGTTTTTCATAAGGAGAAGGCGGTTCTTCGCACTTCTCAGGAATTTCTCCAGAAGGTAGTTTCTGAGTTCCACATTAACCAGGAAATTTTTATCCTGACCCTACATCTAACAAGAAAAGGGATCTTCACTTGTTGGATGTTGTGCGCTGCCTTAAGTTTTATGTGCATCGTACTGAGTCCATCCGCCAGTCTGACACGTTGTTCGTCATTCCTGAGGGTCCTAGGGCTGGTAAGCCGGCTTCTAAGATTACTATTGCTTCCTGGATTAAGTCCACCATTCGTAAAGCTTACGAATTGAGGAAGAAGCCTGTGCCCTTTTGGGTTACGCCTCATTCTACCAGGTCTATTGGAGCCTCTTGGGCTTACAAGAATCAGGCCTCGGCTGTTCAGTTGTGCAAGATGGCTGCTTGGTCGTCAGTGCACACCTTTTCCAAACACTACCGTGTTGATGTGCTGGCATCGGCTGATGCCAGTTTTTGCAGGAAGATCCTAGAGGCTGTATTGCCTGTCTAGGGTCTTTCTAGGTACCTTTAGTACTCCTTAACTGTTGAACCCTTTTGGCTCTAGTTCAGTGTGCTGTGTATAGTTTCTGGTGTGTTTACACCAGTTTTCGTGTCCATTGACACTTTATTTTTAGAGGGCTGTGTATGATCTGTTTAGCTTATGTATGCTCTGGTGACTTTGGGGGCACCTCGCTTGGTGCTTGCCTTACTTCCCACCTCAATGGATGGACATCCCAAAGTTACCAGTAACCTATATTGGACAACAGAGAAAATAGTATTTTAGTCTTACCTGTTAAATCCTTTTCTCTTAGTCCATATAGGTTACTGGTCTCCCATCCTGTCAAGGGACCATGCTTGGCTCTCCTGTGGCAGAATGTGGGAGTCCTTTCGGGTTCACACTCACAGGAGTCTTCTTTTCCCTTTGGCTATCTAGTCAATAGTTAGCGTCATCAATCTAACTGGAGAGTATTGGCTACTGCAGGCTGAGTGGGAAGGTAGGCTCCACCCAGCATTTCTTATTCAAGAAAGTTTCCTCTCTTACATAAAGGGGCAGGTCGCCTACCCAAAGTTACCAGTTACCTATATGGACTAAGAGAAAAGAATTTAACAGGTAAGACTAAAATCCTATTATAGTACCATAATAATATAGTAACATAGTACCATAATAACGTAGTAATATAGTACCATAATGATATAGTAACATAGTACCATAAAGATATAGTAACATAGTACCATAATAACATAGTAATATAGTACCATAATTATATTGTAATCTCGTACCATAGTAATATAATAACATAGTAATATTATAACATACTAATATAGCACCATAGTAATATAATAACATATTACCATAATAAAGTATTTGAAATTAACCAGGAATGTGCATGAATGTATAACTTGTCGTGTATTTTGTATTCAGCCTTCACGCTGAAGGAGAGACCTATGTTGTCTTGAAAGTTTGCACTCTAAAGCTACTCAGTTATTCAATAAATGTATCATTTTTACTCTACTAGTCTATTGCGTTTTCTGTGGCTAACACTGTACCACCATTTACAGCCATTCAAACTGGCACTTTTGCCATGCATCAACCAGCACAAGTACAGCTTGCTGATACTTTGCTGCAGTCAAGCAGGAAAGTTTCAGCAGAACAGATCTGCATATTGGCCTATGGGGTCAAAACACAGACTAATGGATTGTAGCATTGCTTACCACCTACAAGACTACAGTGTTTTAGAAAGGCGAGTTAATACCAAACTTAGGACTCTAAGTATTTGCTAGTGGAACACATAAAAAATACACCCTGGGACAGTTGGTTGTCATTCACTTTACTGGAATTTCAATATATAAGAAAAAAAAATGATTTGCATTCTTGGTAAATTTTCTTGGTAATATTAGGGAATATCCACAGAAACTGCTCTTTTAGAAAATGGAAAAAAAAGCACATCACATGAGTTGTGCACAGGGCCGGCGCTACCATTAAGGCAGAACAGGCAGCTGCCTTAGGGTGCCGCAATGGAGGGGCGCTGAAAAGGGGGAAGCTGGTATTTTTTTTTTTTAATATATTTATCTGCCACGAGGGAGCTCTGATTTACACTACCAAGAGCTCCCTCGCGGCGTCTATATGACACACCGCAGAGAGACCCAGGCTGAGGCTCTGTAGTAATACAGAGCGCTGGGAGATGACATCACCTCCCAGCACTCTGCATTACTGAGAGCATAGTGCGGGAGCCTCAGCTCTGTGCCGAAGGAGGCACAGAGCTCTAAGTTATGGCACGCCGCTAGACTACCAGGGACTCAAGGTAGGGGATGAAGGGGCAATGTGGAGATGAAGGGGCATTATGGAAGGGGCAATGTGGAGATGAAGGGGTAATGTGGAGATGAAGGGGCATTATGGAAAGGTCATTGTGGAGATGAAGGGGGCATTGTGGAAGGGGCATTGTAGAGATGAAGGCAGCATTGTGGAAAGGGCAATGTGGAGATGAAGGGGGCAATGTGGAGATGAAGGGAGCATTGTGGAAGGGGCATTGTGGAGATGAAGGGGCATTGTGGAGATAAGGGGGCATTGTGGAGATGAAGGGAGCATTATGGAAGGGGCAATGTGGAGGTGGGGAGAGTGTGGAGGTGAATATGTGGACGGGGGCAGGGGATTGTGGGGGGGGGGGGCATCAAAATGCACCTTCGTCCGTGTGTACAAAAATCCTTGCACCGGCCCTGGTTGTGCAGAGAAAACAGCCTAAACTTGGCATTTGATTGGAAAGTAAAGTGTGAAAATGTTCTCATCACTAGGGGTGAAATCACTTGGACAGAGAAAAAGTGGTTAAATCAATAGAAAAGGAAGAATTGACCGCAAAGACTTTCCTTCATCGCCATAGCAACACAAGAACTGGGTAAACAGTATTTTACTATGGTATTTGAATAAGAGATGTGAGGACAAAAATACAAACACAAATCTGATTTATTTTCCATTCTAAACATGGAGGCATTGGCCTTTTAATGACATTACACAGGGTGTAAGCGACATTTGCATTTAATATGTCACCTAATTAGTGGAACAAGTTATACAATGCTTGATAGGAACAGGCTTGTCCATATGTGGGTGGATGTAATGAGCCTGTTACACTAGTACAAATGGTGTGTCTGGGACAATGGAAACTTCCTATTTCTCTCTGCTGCAAGCTCAGATTCAGTCTCTAGGGCAATGTCTGCATCTATTCTAGTGTGCATACCTGGGAACTTCCAGTTGAGGGCTACCCGGAGGGTAGTCCTCTGTTCACCAGGGGGGTGACAAAAATGACGCTAATCGCGTCAAAAAGGGGCGGGGCTTGCCGCGAGTGAGGGGGGACTTAACCCTTTGAGTGCCAGAGTGGTACGGAATGCATTGCAAAGCAATGCATTCCTTACCACTCTGGCACTCAGAGGGTTAAAGGTGTCACACAGAAGGCTGGGGACTGAGGATCAGCGGGAGAAAAAGCGGATGTGGCAGAGTTTCAATAGAAACTCTCCACATCCGGAGGAATCAGCCTATGCCCCGGAGACCCGGTAAAGCTCTGTCAGAACCGGAGTCTCCGGGGCAAATCCGGAGAGTTCCCAGGTATGCTAGTGTGTCTATCAATTATTTCTCTTTGCAAAATAAAAACCGTTTGTGGTGTATAAGATCAAATGCAAGCTAATCCTTTATAAGTCAGGAGTAAGGCAACTTTGGTTCACCTGCTGTTGAGGACTACAAGTTCCTTCATGCCTAACCAGCCAATGTAGTAGTGTGTAATCTGTGGGACATCAATGTAGTATGTCATCTGAGTCACCAAGACAGCCAGACACCCCTATTACTATTCACACTTTGGTGTTACTAGTGGCCTGTGCGTATTACTAGTGGAGTATAGGTATTAAACGGATAGTAATGTTTCATAGTATTTGGGCCATGGAGAGTGTTATTTCAATACTGTCAGAGATGTAGTTCAAGAGTAATTGAATGATAAAGTATCCCACTCCCGCCCCTTTTACTGATGCAACACTGCTCACCTCAGAGCAGCAAGACTGTCCGGATGGATCACAGAGAGGGACAATCTTCAGTGAGCATAAGGGAAAACCTGAAAAACCTGTCAAGGGGGGCAGGGTTTTCCTTATGATCACAGTAAGAAGATTGTCCCTTGTTGTGAGCTGTCTGTTCCCAGATTCCACATTTAAGGGTAGGAGGCTTACACTAGGTAAAAGGGGAGGCAGTGGGATACTTTATCATTCAATTACTCTTGAACTACAACTCTGACAGTAATGCAATAACACCCTCCATGGCCCAAATACTATGAAGATTAATTGGAGCTTCTGTTTTTGTGAAACATTAATATCATTTGAATAGTGGGTAGGAGGGTTGCTAGCTTCAGAAGAGGCTAAAAGCTTAGGCCAACCTAATGCATTTTTTTGTGCACCATGCAGCCTAAATACACTAATTCTAGTAGTGAGATTATTTACATTACAAATGCCAAATAACAAGATCCAGTTCTTTAACCGTGAGACCTTGGGCTTAAGCCCCCCTCATCCACTATCAAGCAATGTAGTAATATTTAAAGTGTGTGTTCACAATTATCCTGCGTCATTGCCCATTTCACCATGCATATGCTCCCTTCACCAGAAGCTCCAATCACCCACCCACCACCCTTTCCCAAAGCTCTCATACCTCCACCTCACTCATTGCATGTGAACTTGCCCACAACGCACATCACCCCAACCTCAACTGCAGCTCCCTTCACCCCCCCTTCCTCGCCGACAGTAGAGGTGGAGGGTTTGTGGTAGGAGCTGTTGCCTACTCTGCCTAATGGGAACTACAGCTCTGAATGTAAGCAATTAATAGATAAGGAAAATCAGGTAAAATCGCACATTACCACATATTGTTCAGAAAGGAAACTACTTTTTTTTTTATTCAGCATTCCTAACAGTGGGTGATAAAGTATCAAAGACATCTGATCCACGTAGATTCACATTTTTAAACAATTTAAAAGAAAACAAAATAATGCCCCACTTATCTTTTGATGGCCAGAAAATGCTACTGGTCCCTATGATCTTTGCATTTGCACCTTTGTTCAAGAGATAACCTATTCAATCAGTCCTGGAAATTGTGTGCGTGGAGGCGGACATTACAGTTGCTACCAGTTTATTTATTTATTTTTTTTCTAACTGAAGTAGGGGAGAGTACAGGAGATTACCATGTGCAGTGGGTGGAGTTTGTGTCCTGTGGTCCTGCTATCCCCTGTCATGTCTTCCTCCTTGGACTTGATATCCAGGACTTATTGGAGACGTTTTCTCTTGAACCACGAAGCAAAATTCAAAGGGGCCGTTAAGATTTTCTGACCACAGTAAGGTAAGTGGGTTGTTATTATTAAAGGGGAACTCTCACCTCCTTTAAAGTCCTCCTTATTAGATTCTGGCTTCCCAATAAATGTTAATCCATAATTTTTTTAAACGCACTTTTCACTGAGAAATTAGGCGTTAAAATTGAATCTCTTGACATCACTTCAGGGCAGCCTGTCAATCTTCGACTTCTCCCCAGTTGTTCCCTGTTACCACCTCCTCTGAAGGAGGAATCCAGGATGTGACCTGGCGCGCTCTCTTGCCAATCAGAGTGCTCCAGCTCACATGGAGGATTCCTCTGTCAGAGGAGGAGGTGGTAATGGTTAACAACTGGGAAGGGGAAGAGGTGAAGATTGACAGGCTGCAGCCCGCCCAGAAATGACGTCACACGCTTACATTTTAAAGCCTAATTTCTCAGTGAAAAGAGCATTTTTAATTTTAGAAAAAAAGATTTCCCCTTTAAGATGTATAAGTACCCATTTAATCCAATACCCCCCTCTCCTGGGCTTGTTTATACTGCCTGCTACTTAGCATCTCTCTGATACTCAAATATACAGTGAACATGTCTCCATTTTAATGCAGGTCACTTATAGCGTTTTCATTCTGCAGGAATCAGTGTGGGTTTTTCATAAGTGCCTTCCAATTAAATGGAGATGTGAAAGGAGATGCACTTATGTTTGATAAGTGTGTGTGTGTGAAAAGCAGGAGATACCTTCTCCACTGTGAAAAACTCTCCAGTTCCTATACTGTTTTATGAAACCTATAATTTAATATGTCTCAAGCTGGAGAGACCTTAGTACACGGTCTTCACAGAGTAACTTTGGAAGAAGAGAGCATATCACACTGGAGAAGCTATTTCCTCTTTACCAGTTCACTATGAAAATGTCACCCACTATTGGGTGACGTACAAAATGGTGCATTAAACATGTAGCCATCATGAAAAGAGCAATATCAGAATCTCGCCTGCATCAAATGGGCGAGATTCTGATGTTGCGGCCTTAGGCGTCGCACGTTGTAATTATAAACTTACTTTTACTGCCAGTCTGCTGTTAACCCTTTGAGCACACTTGCCCTATCTGCCTCTGGTATCACTAGACAGTTATTTTATCTGTACATGCACCACAGATAAATAGAAAGGTCATTTGTTTTCAGTCTCTTTATTTTAACAAACTCTGAATCTACATCACATCTCACTGGTTCTTTGGGGATGAATTCAAAAAGGCCTTAAGCGTCGCACGTTGTAAATCTACTTACACTTCCAGTCTGCTGTTAACCCTTTGAGTACGATAAGGGCAAACATGCTCCTGAATATGTCCAGCTATACCAGAAACAGATGGGGCATGCGAGCCCCTCTTTCGCTCAGAGGGCAAACAGCAGACTGGAAGTGTAAGTAGGTTTACAATTACAATGTGCGATGCTTAAGACTGCGACATCAGAATCTCGCCCATTTGATGAGGGCAAGATTCTGATATTGCTCTTTTCATGACGGCAACATGTTTAATGCGCACTAATAGTGGGCAATGTTTTAAAAGGATACACTCTTTACCGCACCTTTGTTCATATCCCACCAGGTCTCTTATAGGGTTAAAGTGGACCTGCCCCCTTGAATTTAAGTTTGCACATCTGAAAACTACATTCAAAACCACCTATGTGTTTTATTAGCCGAAGGTCCAGCAGATATTAATCCTTTTGTTCCCGAAATAGTGAAACTAAAAGTTCCTCAGTGCACAACAAGCTAAACCCCTTAATGACTGGTGATGTGTCAGGACTCTCATTGTTTTTTTCCCCTGTCCTGGCACGTCACTTACTTTGTGCTTATATCGCTCCTGCAGGATCGCTGTAAGCACTAGCAAGGTCTGCAATTGACCTCTCCAAGACCAGAGCAGTCTCTCTCAGACCCAGTCATGTGTGCCAGTGCGCCAACATAGATCAAAATGGTCCTTAAGAGAAGGTCACTTCCCCAGACCATTTGTTGTTAAGGGGTTAAAGTAGAACTATCACGTACATATAATTGACCCCAATTAACTGTTAGTATACCATACCTATTTTGGGTAAGAACAGGCCGATTTTATTAACCAATTTATATACTTAAAGGGATAGCAGTACTTAAAATGTAAAAAAAAATATGTTGTAGGGTTTATCCCCCTGAGTAAAATAAGAGTACTCCCACTGCTGAAAGGTGTTTCATTCAAAAGTTATTAATTTTCAAAGTTGAATTTTTTAGGTGCAATATCACATTGGCCTGAAATTGTACAGTGGCGCTGTTGCTACACCATCCTATGGAGATTTATGGTCCCGGGACCAGAGCTGGTATAGGATCGTGTAGCAACAGCGCCACTGTACAATTTCAGGCCACTGTGATATTGCACCTAAAAAATTCAACTTTTAAAATTAATAACTATTGAATGAAACACCTTTCAGCAGTGGGAGTACTCTTGTTTTACTCAGGGGGATAAACCTTACAAAATATTGTTTTTTACATTTTAAGTATTACTATCCCTTTAACATAAGTAACATATACCAATCAACTCTTAATCTCATTGTTACACAACATTAACATCACCCTTGCCCCCTTTAAAACCAATTCCCAGTTTGAAGTAGTATGACCAAACTAAAAAAACAGGCTCATGTTTAAACCGGAACTGGGCAACGTAACCACCCATGGCATTAGCCTGGTGCCAACCTCCCTAGGGTTACCTCTCTAAGGATCCATCCTGAATTATTGTGTCAAAACTCACCATGCCCCATGCGAGGCAAGGACACCACCACCAATGCCTCAACCAACAAAAAACAGGGCAGGTGGGCTGGCCTGTTCTGTCCTCTGCTCAATCCAAACTACCTCCCCTTCCGCTCCTATGCCTTTTACTTCTGCTTTCCCCCAACCCATTCCTAACCCTCCCATTTTGCATGCCCCTCCCACCCTCTAGTTCTGCTCCAGGGGGTTTCTTTACCATTGACTGGGAGCAATAGTATACAGTATAATGAGCCCTTGTAGCTTACCACTCACTGAAGTATTACTAACTCTTTAACCTTAATGACAGGGTTTTTTTTTTTTCCATTATAGCGAATGACTTCCTGGACTTACCAGGTAAGTCGTCTGGGATCTGCTTGTGGTAATGGTGACCAGGGAGCACAAAAAAGCAGGAATTGAGGAGGAAGCATGCTCAGTGCTCACTCACACTGCACCAGTGATACAAGGGGAGGAGACATATGGAGCCTTCCTTCTGCCTTGCTCCTAATACAGCATGCCCAGGTGGTGCTCTAGCTATGTGATGAATGCAGTTACTGTGGCATACTGCAGTAGTGATTCAGGGCACACTAAGACTTAACAAGTGTGGGTTTTTTTTAATTATTATTAGATTTTTATTGAAGACAGCAGAAAGGTAGTATACAGAACAAAGAACTGCCGTATTGAGTATTGTGCAAATGGTGACATCAACAGTCCTATACCAACATAAACAAAATAAATCAATGGGAATGCATGAAATAAAAAACAAAAAAGAGCACATAGGAAGTCTCATTTGATCCCATGGTGATGCTCCCTATTTGATTCGGCTGTGTTTTATATGAAGGAAAGCATGAGGGAATAGGAGAGGGAGGACAAAGGAGGAAGGAGGATTATGGGAAGGAAGAGGGAGGAAATGGGAGACTGAAAAGGGAGACAAGGAGGAGACAGGGGAAGAAAAGAGAGAGAAAGGAAAGAAGATGAGACAGAAATGTAGGGATACAGAGAGAGAGAGAGGGTCGTGTGCCTCATCCAAAATCCTGGCAATCTCACGTGTATCAGAAACCCTCTGGCCTTGCGTACCCTTCTGGCACTCAAAGGGTTAATATATTGATGTGTTTGAAGGCTTGTCATTTGGGGGTGGAAGAGATGTCTCTTTAACTCTCTGCGTGCCATCGAGGTATCCAACGCATTGCGTCGCATTGCGTTGGATACCTCGATGACACTCAGAGGGTTAAGGACCAGGAGTTTGCTCAACGCATTTCTCTTCAAAGAGTTGTGCACCTGTTCATTCCTTAAAGGGTTAAAGACTGATTCAATGGGGGAGATGTACTAAGGAGTGATAAAGAGGTGATAAAGTGGAGATGACTTCTCCAGTGATATCACTTCTCCACTTCCTATATTATTCTATGGAGCCAATGCGCTAAGATTTCTCAGGTGGGACAGATCTTAGTGCATAGTCTCCATAGAATAACACAGGAACTGGAGAAGTGATATCACTGGAGAAGTCATCTCCTCTTTATCACGTCTTTATCACACCTTAGTGCATCTTCCCCCATTGACTTTAATCCTTCCATTGGCAGAAAGTACACAGCATATTGTGAAGCAATGTGCTGGACACTCCTGGCACTCAGAGTTAAAAATACCCTGCGGAGGCAGCCATTTCTGTGCCACAGGGCATGTCTACAGCAGGTGTGGTCAGGCGTGACACTGTGTATACATTCATTGACAGGGACCAGATAAACATCTTTTTTCTAAGTCTCTCTGAATAGAAAAAGAGAGCATACTCATGTCAATCAGTTATCTGCATTAGATCTGTCATGACAAGCTTGTGTGAAGAATGTATGTCTACAGAGGAGCATGGATTAAAACATTAGTCAATCTTTATTTTTACATTGTACTGCTAATTTTACTGCAAAGTGTACAATTACAATGTTAAACCTTTGAGCGCTGTAGGGATGTGCATCTCATTTCAGTGCAATCCGTTCCACACCCCTGTGGCATTAAGTGGGTTACAGAACCAATAACATTTTATTATGAAAAATAAATAATTGGAGACGCTTTATTCAAAAATGATCACTGTTTAAACTGTCCCAAAACGATGGACATACCTGGGAACTTTTCATTGAGGGCTCCCCGGAGAGGGGAGTCTTGTGGTGCCACCAAGGTAGATAACAGAAGTAAATTGTGTCAAAAGGGGGTGGGGCTTAATCACAAGTGGGGGACGGGACTTTCAAAACTTGGAACAAATGTTAGCAAAAGGCTGGGGAAAGAGCAGGAGTGGGCAGGGAATGGGAGGAACACACTGTCATCTCAAGATGTGGGGAGTTTCATTAATTAACTCCGCCCCTCCAGAGAATCATCCTCTTCCCCGGAGACCCAGTAATTTGCTGCCAAAACCGGAGTCTCCGGGGGCAAATCCGGAGAGTTCCCAGCTATGGCGATGGATCTTACTGTTGCATTCTATGGAGAGCTGTAACCAGCGGTTTACCTCGTCAATAAAATAAAATAAAATAACTGTCTGCATGAACACCAGGTAACACTGTTGCTGTTTAATATAAAATAAAAACCAACAGATGGAACTGTCATAACTTTGGAAAGGAGTTTCTCCCATCATTGTCATTACTATTGTTTTACTCATTAGGAAAAGCACTACAATGTGTCTTTTGTGAAGTCTAACTAGGCTCTGTCCCAATCTAATTTTGCTGCCTGAAGCAGGGGAACTTAGTGATTTATCTAAGATCAGAGGGAGCCAACATGGGAATCAAACATTTTTTTTCACTGCTTCAGGGCCACAGTTGATTTAACTTCAAGTGATACATTTATCACACAATCCAATCTCAAATATTCCTTTTTTAGTCTATGGGTAAGTTCGGACATATAACCAGTGATACACACATTACTTGCTTTTCAACCAACCTTTAGTGTCTTAGTCAACCAAACTGAGCTGTATTTACATTGAAGGTGCATTTAAAGGGGAACTAACAATTTATTTACATAAACTAACTATACTAGTGTTGGGATTTTTTTTCTTCGTTTTGCAATTCTATATATGAGCTTGCTATCTGTGGGACGTATGCAAAAAACATTTTGTAAACCCCCCCCACCCCTTGCCTAAGCATCTGTGTAGGTGCTGTGCATGTTTATTTGTATCTGGGACTGTAGGTTTATTGGGCTCACATCAGGGGGAGAGAAATCATGTAATTTATCAGAAAATAACACCTTTTACAGTAGGCTTTGGAGCAGTACAGAGAGGGTTATACGATTGTATAAATAGCATTGAAATTAAACATAGGGATTAGTAACAAAATTGCCGGAATAACCTATATTAGGTTGATTACCGAGTTCAATGCAACATTAGTTTCCTAATGACATTTCTCCTTTAACATACCTCCCAAGTGTCCCTCTTTATGAGGGACTGTCCCTCTTTGAGACCCAAATCCCCCTGTCCCTCTTTTCTATCCTGTTATCCCTCTTTTTAGGACATAAGAGTGAGTGGTGTATGTATTAGTCTATCACATTGCTCCAAAGCAATGAAATTCACATAAATGTTTAGTTAATCTTCAGTTTATGTGTTTGTAATTGAATCTGTGTAAATAAAATACTTTGGTCTTGCTCTAAATCATTTATTCAGTTACACAAAGAGGTGTCAATAGGTGACAAAGTAATCTAAAAATTCCCCGCCCACCAGCCATGCCCCTAGAAACACCACCTAAAACACAAGTGTCCCTCTTTAGCCATTTGAAATGTTGGGAGGTATGCTTTAAGGCATCATTGGCTCTACAATTCCTACTATGGCCACACCCTCTACTCATTACATCATCACACATCCAAACAATTTATTGTTCCCTGTCATAGATCTGAAAGGAGCGGTAAAAATTTGTTTATGGAAATCTATATGTTATAGAGCTATTCCTGCAGAGTAAAACAGTAATCCTACTGCTGCCAATTGTTTTTTTGTTTCTTTTTCTTTCAAATGTTATAACAGTTCAAATTGTCAGGAAGTGAGTGACAGCCTGAATACCTCCTGAATGTTTAAACTGACAGGAAGTGACTCAGCAGTTTCTATCACATTCCATGCAGAACTGTTTATATTCTGTATAAATTATTTGTTGAAGTCTGTCTCGAAGCCACCCCTCCTCACAACAAACAATAGGCTTCCATAGTCCTCAGTGGTTCACACTAGTCTTAAAAGTGTTTTAAGGTGAACCACCTGGTTGCAGAATGCAATAGAGGTGCCGTTCTTTTTGCTTTGCTGAATTTGAGTCTTTTCCCATTTTCTTGCAAAGGGACCAAAAAAAGAAGTTAAATTTTAGTTGTGGCTTCCATTTGCTTTTTTCTTCAAAGCACATTGAGAGACTCGCCTGTGAGAAGTATAAACACACAGAGGCTAATTTAAGAAGGAATTGCAACAAATATGGTGCAAAATTAGAATTTTATTTCAAAGGGGATTTATTTGAATTCATGTGGATCAACACAGGGGATCTGGCAAAGGTTGGACTTGACAGACTTGTGTCTTTATGCAGTTTCTTAATCCACAGCTTCAAGGCCCCATATCATTGCTTCCTTATTTGAGCAGGGACACGTGCAAAATGGATGAGTCCTTTATCGCAAGTTTCATAACTCTCCCAAGTGATAAAAAAGAGGCATTTTTTTACTTGCTTACAGAGGGTACGGAATATCGACAGGTAAATAACTCTTTCATGAGTTGAGGTTATTTTTTCCTTTTAAAATGGGAACATGTCATCTGGTTGTCATGCAAAAAAAAAAAACTTTTGAAAGGGTAGAACTGACAAGTGCAACAAAAATGAGTTGTCTAGATTTACCCTTTGATCCTCAGACAAGACTATTCGGTAGGAGTTAACTTTTTATAGTGCCAGAGAGGTATCCAACGCAATGCAATGCATTAGATACCTCTCTAGCACTCAGAGGATTAATCCAAGATAGACACATATAAGTATGGGTTCCCTCAGCATTGTCTGAGAAGCTGATGTGAAGCAATGTACTGAGGAGCTATCTAGAATGTAAAGCGCAACTATTACCTCTATACAATTTTACCTTATTGTAATCCTCATATAACGATAAGCTTTTATCGTTTGTTTGCTTTTTGTTAAAAAAAAAAGCATGCTGTGTCGAAATTTATATTATTAAAAATGAGTCTGTGCCTTACTTCAGGACAGACTAGGGTTACAGCTGTGCACCACAGCCTTTCAGTCTTCATCTGTTCCCTCTCCAACTATTGTCACGTTCCAACCAGCTTACAAGGAGAAATCCTCCATCATTGGAGGAGGTTGGTACGCAGCAGTATTTGGGGAGGAACAGAATAAGACTGACAGACTGTAACCACAGTATGTCCTGAAGTAAGGCACAGGATAATTTTTAATAATGTACATTTCGCCACAGCATGCTTTTTTTACAAAATAAAACAACTAAAGCTTATTGCTATATGATGATTACAGTAAGGTACACTTGTATGGGTATGATAGTTCCCCTTTAAGGAGTTAAAAGTCCCTGAGAAATCAATGGAGAATTGTATTTGTCCTTTATGATGCAGTTGGTTTGCCCCATAAAAAAACACCTTCAGCTGTAATGTCTCAATGGGCAGTGACATCACTCTTAACCCTGCTAAGGAATGCGGACATGGAGGTGCAGCAAGTCAAACTTACAGCTGTTTATTAGTAACAGTGAGAGCAAAATGGCTGCCTCCAGCCCTGCAGATTTCACAGATTAAACATGGAATAAATGAAGACAGGGTCATTTTTTGTTTTAAAAAAAGGTACTATTTTTTTCCAGTGAATTCAAAATATTGTCAGGTACATACCGTAAGATTTTGGGTATAATACGCACAATTTTGCCCCCTTCACCATGTATGAAGTGTGGGGGGGTATTATACACAAGAAAAAAAATCCCCATATATATTTATTTATGCTCTCCCTCCACCCACCTCTGTCCGTTACCAGCTTCCCCTTCTGCATACTTGCATTTGCCACCAACTTCCCGCATTGCCCTGTGAGGACCTTTTAATTGAAGCTAATGGTAATGCCCTTTGAGGACCTGAAGGTTTTCGCAGGGCACTGCCATAGATCCAATGTCTTGGCTCTACGATAGTGCCCTGAGAGGACCTTCGGGTCCTCAAAGGGCATTACCATTACCATTAGCTATTGCATCTACGGTATTGCCTTGCAAGGACTTTCAGGTCCTCAAACACATTACTATTAGCTTCAATTAAAAGGTCCTCACAGGGCAGGAAGTGGGTGGCAAATGAAAGCATGCCACTAGTTGTCGAGCTATATCAGATGACTCCGTAGGGGGTGAGTAACAGAAGGGGAAGCTGGTAGTGGATTGAGGTGAGGTGGGTGGAGGGAGGGAATCAGAACCCAAAAAACTTGTGAATAGAGGGGGAAAACAAGTGTGCGTATTATACATAGGCATCCTTGTTTTCCCCTAAAATCTTGGGTGCGTATTATATCTGAGATTTTACAGTAATCCTCTCATGATCTGAGAATATATTTTTCCTTTGACATAAACAGTTGGTTTTTAAAGGAGCAGTGAACTGCTCATTTTCCCTACAAAACCTTTGCCCACCACCTGGCTTCACCATCACCGTCGGTGGAATTGACATTGATTCGGTCAGCTCAGCACGCTGCCTTGGGGCCATATTTGATTCCTCTCTTTCCTTTTCCCTTCACATTAACTCCATGGCTAGAACATCTCGCTTCTTTCTCCGCAGCATTGCTAAAATCCCCCCGTTCCTCTCCCAACAAACTAGTAAAACTCTAGTACATGCCTTCATTCTGTCCCTCTTAGACTATTGCAATATCCTATTAACTGGCCTCCCCGCTACTCATCTTTCACCTTTGCAATTTATTTTAAACTCAGCTGCACAAATCACCACACTCTCCCCAAAAACTGAATAACTCAGCTGCACAAATCATCACACTCTCCCCAAAAACGTGCTCACATAATTCTCAGACATCTGACATGGCTCCCTATTCAGCAACGCATCAATTACAAAGTCCTTCTTCTCACCTTTAATGCTCTCCACACTGCTACCCCTCCTCACATCTCTTCCCTCATCTCCTCTTATGTTCCCGGCCGCCTCCTTTGCTCAGTACACAACACCTTTCTTGTAATACCACATCCTCTGCCCTCTCTTGTCTCACACCTTTCTCGCTTTCTGCTCCCTACCTATGGGACTCCATACCCCTCTCCCTACATCTAGAACAACCCCCTCTGTCTTTAAGTCTACCCTGAAATCTTATCTTGTAGAGAACTAGGACCATGCACTACCATTGGCCAAACTCTCATACCCTCATACCCTGCTGTCTATCGCCTATTACCCATTAAGACTGTAAGTTCCTTGGGGCAGGGACCTCTCTCCTAGTGTTTCTATGAATGTGGCACTTATTTTATCCCCTCTTATTTATTGTAACTTACGCCTATTGTAAGGCACTGCTTACACTATGTGGCACCATATAAATAAAGGTATACATACATTAAAAGAAATATCATAGGAGATTCTTAATTTAAATGTTATTACAACGCAAAAAAAAATAAAATATATATTTATTTATTTATTTATTTATTTTTGCATTAAGCTTCAGTTTTCTATTGTAATTACCAAATTGTGCTTTTGTTATCACTTATTATGGAGAGCCAGTGCAAGAGCAGGGTAGTATCCTGTATAAAGAGGGGTATAGATGCATGTTATGGGTGTATAATTCTACCTCTATATAACTACTTGGTAAGGCCTCTTCTGGAATATGGAGTACAGTTTTGGACACCGCTTCTTAAAAACAACATTATTAAACTGGAAAAAAAATGAAGAGACGTGCAACAAAACCGATAAAGGGATTGGAGAATCAGAGTTACAAAGAGAGACTAGCCAAACTGGGTTTGTTTACATTAGAGAAGAGATGTCTAAGGGGTGATATGATTACCATTTACATATATATTCAAGGTCAATACAAATAAATCTATGAGGAACTATTTACTCAAGAGCTGAGCATAAAACAAGAGATGATCCATGGAGACTAGAGGAAAGGTGCTTTTGACTAAAACAAAGGCAGGGATTTTTTTACAGTAAGGCCTGTGAAGTTAAGGCATTCTCTACCTCAGGATGTAGTGTTTGCTTTCCAAAAAGTAATGGATATCTATCAAGCTCAGAACAATATTGAAAATTATGACAGACGGTTTCAAAGCAGATAGGATGTTGATGCAGGAAAATATGTGACTGCCATTTGGAGTCAGTAAGGACATCTTTTTTTAGTGTACTTGGGGCTTAACTGGAAATTGCTTCAACATTGCTTTTTTTATTGCCTTCCTCTGGATCAGCAAGGATGATATGGCATCGGCTGAACTTGATGGACGTCTCTTTTCAGCCTCATCAACTATGTTTCTATGTTATTACTACTACTACTAATAAAAATAATAAGAATTATTATATAATATATTGGATAATCATTTCTGTAAGGTTTCACTTGTTTTGACTTTGGAGGGAGAAGAAGTAAGATAATATTTAGCCATATTCTGGTGGCTAGATAATGCAGTGGCAAGGGAGTATTCCTGCTGGGGAGGCAATTTGCCACAGCATTTCTGGAATTCTCGGAGGTGTGACTATCTAATTTTCTCAGTCCACCCATTTTCTAATCCCCAAATGAGTGCCAAGTGTTATGACTTAAAGGGCTAGTAATACTTGAATTTATGAATGTTTAATATTGTACATGTTACATAGTAACATAGTAAATTAGGTTGAATAAAGACACAAATCCATCAAGTTCAACCTTCTCCTCATACCCCAGTAATTTTATAGTTTTCCTGCTACCAAATAAGTTAGTCTTTATCAGACCTTCCTGATCTGCCTACTAATAAACAGTATAACTCTGTATGTTCCCTTTGGAAAGAAATGTATCTAATCTTCTCTTGAATGTATCCATTGTATCTGCCATAACCAGCAGAGAACTCCACAGTTTAACAGACCTTACTGTAAAAAACCCCTTCCTCTGCTGAAGTCTAAACCTCCTTTCCTCTAATCTCAAGGGGTGTCCCCTGGTCACCTTATCAGGCCTTGGAATAAATAGCTCTCCGCAGAGATCCTTGTATTGACCTCTCCTATACTTGTACAATGTGATAAGGTCTCCTCCTTATAAAAAATAAATTAAACGATGTAAGTCCTGTTGCTGTAACTTGTATTGTTTTAGAGTTATATTGTTCTAAAGTCCCCCCTCCTACCCCTTTTACCCATGTCAGTGCTCTAACTGATAGACTGAGATCCTGGTCCCGGGACCGGACGGCTTTTCTGCAGAGCCGAAATAGCATTGTAAACAAAGAAATACTTCATGAGAATGGTCTACAAAGTGTGCCTGGTTTGAGGCAGTAGACCGTTCTATTGAAGAATTTCTTTGTATGCATCGCTATTTCGGCTCTGCAGACGAGCCATCCGGTCCACAGACCAGGATCTTAGTCTGTCAGCTAGAGTGCTGAAGTGTTAAAGGGGAGGGAGGGGGGAACTCTAAAACTATTCAAGTTACAGCAACAGGACTTACATTGTTTAATTTATTTTTTAATATGTACAAAATAAAACATTCTTAAATTCAAGCATTACTATCCTTTTAATCATGATTTATGATTTAATTCCTTGTACGCTGGAGACATCTCCCACACTGTGGGGTGAAAGTACAAATTCACCTGTGCATGTCAGTTGGTGTTAGTCTGTTAGTCTGCTAGTGGCTGTGCCCTATGCATTGCAGAGCATGATTGCTGCAGCGCATAGCGGTGGAAGTCTCACTGTCAGTAGGACTTTAAAGGGATAGTAATACTTCGTTTTAACTTTATTTTATTTTGTAGGCATTAAAAAAACATGAAGAACGATATAAGTCTTTTCTCTCAAACCTTTATGGTTTGAGAGATATTCACAAGCAAAGTTTCCCCTCCCGCCCCTTTTACCTAGTGTAAACCATCTCTTCTCAGATGTGGAATCCAGTCCATAGACCAGACAGATAACAGAAGGAGACAATCTTCTTCCTATGAGAACAATGAAAGCCCTGCCCCCCTTGACAAGTTTTTCAGGTTTTTCCCTTATCTTAATTGAAGATTGTCCCTCTCTGCAGTCTACCTGGGCATCTCCCTTCTGATCTGGCTGAACGGGGGGGGGGGTACTTTGCTTGTGAATATCTCTTAAACCATAAAGGTTTGAGAGATAAGACTTATATCGTTCTTCATGTTTTTTTAATGCCTACAAAATAAAATAAAGATAAAACGAAGTATTACTATCCCTTTAATGCCAGCAAGTCTTGTACGCCAGCTCCATATTACGCACAGGGAGACACCGTGCACTCACACCATTTCGTCTGCATTGACCTAAACAAGGCATAGAGGAATGGAGCATCACAAAATATGCACAGACTGTCCCACTGCCCTCTCCTTGGAGAAAGCAATGTTAAAAGGAGGAATGTATTTAGCTTAGTAAATTGGAGTTAGGCAGATGTAGGGTCTTTAAATTGGTTCCAGTACCTGATTTTCAGCAGTACATTCATTGTCTGTAGCATCCGGGGGTTAATATTACTGTCCACTTACATATCTTTCTTGTTTAAGGCTATTGTTGGTCTTTCATTGGGTCAAATACAGATATTGTTAACAATCATATTTAAAAGACAACTAACATGAAAAAAATATATATTAAAGTTCAGTTATTTACTCTTTCTCCCTTACTCCTATCTCTCTAAGTAGCAATAATATAAACATATAACTGTTTGTGTACAAATCTACTTCAATCTTGTCTCTCCTCTCTCCTGCAAGAGTTGAAGCTGCCAGCTGCAGCCTTATTCCCATTGGCTGGACATCAAAGCAGCCAATAAGAATCATCAGCTGCATCTTCCAATCTCACAGCAGCAGGACTTGTGCGCTGACGGATATAACTTTATAATGCTGCTACTTCCATAGGAGAGACTAGCACTGTTTTACTGGTAAAAGGCTATGTAAAATGGGCCAAACTGATGTGATAGAAGAATATAAGAGGCTGTCCAAAAATGTGTGCTTTCCCCATTAAAGCTTGAAATGAAGTCACAAAAAAAACTGCAGGGCTACAGCAAAATCTACTGAATGGACATATTTGAAATTTGTAGCCAAGATAGATCTTTTTGGGGACAAACCATAATCATTATCCCCTTGTTGATTCTGTTCCTGAGATGTTGCAATCACAAGTTGCCAGTCACCAGTATGTTTTTTGGGGATAATGTATTAGATCACATGCGCGGTAGAGACTTGTCTTAGCTCAGGTCAGAATAAAATAAAGGGTTTCATTGATTGATCAAGAATTTGCCCTTGCATGTTATTTCACGAGATTTTAGGACTAAAACACTAAGAAAATTGGTGCGATTCTGGGGCAAACCAACTTCTAAAAATGTCCATTAACCTAAATGAGGCTTTTAAACCCTTGAATGTTAAAGAGATTTCCAATGTGTTGCTTTGCAATGCATCAGAGGCCCCTGGAATTACCCCACTTTTCTTAGTACATTGGTCTCACTGGTTTCAATGAGTCCTAGATGTCATGTGCATAGAGGTGGAAATGACTCTTGCAGACAGGACTTATTGGGGGAGACTACATAGAAACATAGAATGAGACGGCAGATAAGAACCATTCGGCCCATCTAGTCACCCATTTACCTACTGTAAAAACCTCAAACCTGATTTGGTCCTTGGTCTTGTCGTTTGTTCAGGACAGCCTTATGCCTATCCCATGCATGCTTACATTCCGTCACTGTATTAAGCTCTGCTGAAGAGCCTCCTCTTGATTCAGAGACCGGATTCTCCTACTGGCAGCAGAACGCTGACAGCAGGGGAGAGGAAACTTTGAAAGCGGCTATCTCTTAGAGATCTCTCTGAGAGATGCCACTGGTGTCATTTAACTCAGTTTATTAAGGGCTGCAATATGACAGATAGTAATTTTGAAGTAATACTATCCCTTTAAAAAGTCTCTTGAACCAAGTATCAGCTAGAGTGCTGACATATGAGAAAGGGGAGGGAGGGGAGAACTTTAAATGATACGAACGCAAAAACTTTAAAGTTATGAGAAATGGGAAGTAGCTTATTCTACTTCTATAGTTAATAGCTACAATATCTGATATTTTTAAATCAAAGTATTACTATCCCTTTAAAGCCTTAACGACCCTTGACGGTCATAGTACGTCAAGGGTCGATCCGACTGAACGACCCATGACGTACTATGACCGTCATGGAGTTCCGGGCTTCCCCCGCGGCTGCACGCCGTTCGGGGAGTCCGGAACCAGAAAAAAAAAAAAGCTCCATGGTCCTTCACTTGTGTCGCCGCGACGATCGGCCTGTCGTTAAGGGGTGAAGGCACCGGAAGGGTCTGACAGTGCAGCCGAAGAGAACATCTACTGCAAGATCCCAGCCAGTGCCTGTCTGCCCAGAAAGGTCTATTTCTCGCTAATGCCGCAATTATACTTGAAACGACAAGTAAGTCGATACATATCGCTATTGTGCTTATAATTTGGGGCTCAATATTAATGGCATGAAAGTTCCTCTTTAATGTAAGATCAGGAGAAACCACATAACATTTACTTTGAAATACCAGAATTTTCGTTTTGTAGTGTCCTTCATACTGATAGGTTCTTAAAAGAAACAAAAATGATAATATGGATTTATACATTTTATAATATTCGTATAGCTGGCTGTCACGAAAATCCAGTTTCTGTCTGTAAATAGCATGGTAAGTGAAAAGCAGAAATGCAAAATTTGCCTTCGAGATATGAGTGGAAAATTTGATGCTCCAGGTTATCCACATGATAAGGTACAGACACAACTAACAGTTGTTATTAAATTTCTAGGGCAGGAAATTAGACTAAATGTCTTGTCTTGTATAAACTTATAGTAAAGAAGGAAACCAATTAAAACAATTTGCAAGTGCTGGCATGTTCTGCAACCAACGCATCCGAGAACTGTGGCATTCTAAAACACCCTGTTACATTCATATTGGTTAGACTTAGAGCCTTATGTACTAAGACAAGGGTAGTCAATCTTTGTACTTCCACCTGTTGGGTCTACAACTCCATCATCACCAGGTAGCCTGTCAGGGTTTACTGGGGTCTCGGCATCATCCTAAATTTGCCCCTTCGTATTCACAAACCTGCCATTCTCATTTTTAACCCTCCTCTTTTGTTGCCAAAAAACAAAAGGGGGAGAGCATCATGGTGTATCACATTAAGAAGCAATGGAATATTGGAGAAAAAGAAATGCTACCCACATTCCCTTAATGCTACTTCCTATATAATAATTCTCTAGAATGTTTGTCAGAAGCCGTCATGCACAGTAGAGACTGCCCAAATGCACAGAATGCTGGTAGCACGGAATGCTGGGAGGTGTAGGAATGCTGGGAGCACGGAATTCTGGGAGGTGTAGGAATGCTGGGAGCATGGAATGATGGGAGGTGTAGGAATGCTGGGAGATGGAGGAATACTGGGAGGTGTAGGAATGCTGGGAGCACAGAATGCTGGGAGGTGTAGGAATGCTGGGAGCATTCTGTGCTTTCAGGCAGTCTCTACAGTGCATGACTGCGTCGGCGGCAGGACGCAGAGCAGGACTGGCCTCTAAACATCACCCGGACCTTGGCCCGTGTACATTGGCTATTTTACTACTTTGTTATATAGTAGCACTATTCATCTGTGGAAAATATTTTGACTGGCTCCACACAGATATCAGAATGCACAAAGTGCTCGATCACTCCGTCCAACTTCGTCCACCAAAAAACTCTGGAGAACAACACAAGGAGAATATACACACAGGAGGAGAGACCAAAGAAAGGAATGGAAAATAATATTCACTTGGATGGTAGAAGTAAAGATATACTCACGTTGCAATTTCCCACTGGTCCAGTTGACAGGGAACCGGTGTGATAACCAGCGGGGAAATGTAGCTGATCCTCCCCGCAATAGGCAACAGTTGGAAATAGCACTCCAGAGGTTAACTCCACCATTAACTCCACCTTGATATTAGAAATACTCAAGCGGACCAAATAAAAATGCAATATATTTATTAAAATATATATAAAAAAGATTACAAATCTCCTGACATGTTTGGTGGTCCACTGACCACTTCTTCAGGGGAATATCTCCTCTTTTGTTGGGTGTTCTTGTGTAGGTGCATGAGCAGTCACAGGCTTTCTATGTGTGGGGGATGGATTGGTGGCAGACAGAGAATCAGGGGACGTGAAGCCCCCCCCTGCCCACTCCTGTGAGACTCATCTCTGCAGCAGCCCAACGGGCCCCCGAACTGCACGGCGTGCCCAATAGTACGGACAACGCTGTTTACCATTGCTAGTATATACAGAAGTCAAAGCAATTTTATTTGGTCAACATTTTTGGTTCCAGCACGGGCCCTTTTTGATAGAGTCATTCTCCATCTATCCATGAGTAAAGCCGACAAAGACTCGGCTCTTAAGATAAAGTAAATTAAGGTTAGATAATGAGTAAAGCAGGACAGATTCAGCTCATAGGACAAAACATCCTATTTAATAAATCACTATGATGTTTGTCAGAAGCCGTCATGCTCAGTAGAGACTGCCTGCTCTGCAGTTATGCACAGTACAGAGTGCCCGAATGCACCACGGCTCATGTGGAGCGCTCCGAATTCAGACTGGAGTCCTCTCTGCGCACCTTCCTGGGACCGCTTGGACCCAGGAAGGTGCGCAGAGAGGACTACGGTCCTAATTCAGAGTGCCCCGCTCCATATCAGCCGCGGCGCATTCGGGCAGCTAGTACTGCGCATGACTGCAGCGTGGGCAGTGAGCGGAGAGGCTCTGAGCACCAGCTGAGGCTGCTGAGTGGCATGTGTACACAGGCTTTTACACTAGTATAGCATATTAAAGTTAGGACCGTGATGTGGTGGCAAGCTTAGGATACTGTCACCACATTATGTGACTAAAACCTCATCTTCAATATAGTGGTGATATGCAGGCAATATGCCACAGAATATAGGGTTAATAATGATAAACTATGGATGTGCACCAATACTTTGTGTATTTGCTTTTAGCTGTTTTGGTTAAAGGGATAGTAAACTAAAAAAAAACAAACTGTTAGCAAAATGATAGGAATAATAAAAAAATATGTAATTCCCTTATTCCCATAACGGTTTGAGAGATGTAAGAAAATAAAGACCTCCGCTCCCTCCCCTTTCTCATGTGTCCACTGTATAGCGGACGTCATGAGATCCTGCTTCCGGGACCAGACGGTGGCTCTTCAGGAGCGCTGTCATTGGGATATCTAACTATAATTACTTCATTGGGATGGTCTACAACGTGTGCTTGCAAGCCAGGCACACATAGACCATACCCATGAATTAATTATACTTAGACTAGTTGAACAGCCCGTTATACGGGCCACAGTGCCACGATCACCCGGTGGCGGGGCAGTCATGTGCAGCAGAGACTGGCCGCGCCGCGGCTGATATAGAGCTGCGGCGCGGGCAGTCTCTACTGTGCATGTCGCGGCGTTACATGCGAATTATTATATAGGATATCCCGATGTCAGCACTCCTGAAGAGCCGCCTACAGTCGGGCGACCGGATTCTGCCTCTGACAGCTTTACAGCTCGTCAGGCAGAAAGGGGAGGGAACGGAGGACTTTATTTACTTATATCTCCCAAACCAAAACGGTTTGAGAGATGGGAATAAGAGCAGTAAGTACATTTTTTATTATTCCTATCATTTTGCTAACAGTTTTTTTTGGAGTTTACTATCCCTTTAAAATTGGTTGCATTCCAGCAATTTTAAATGTGTTTTTTCCTTTGAGCATGCTTACCAAAGCATGGAATTTATAATATATATATATATATATATATATATATATATATATATATATATATATATATATATATACACATATACACACACACACATATATATATATATATATACACACATATATATATATATATATATATATATATATATATATATATATATATATAAATATATATATATATATATATATATATATATATATATATATACATCGAAGGGGTTAAAATGTAACCATCTTACAAATAACACATGCTCAATGCACTAGTCATTATTATTATTATTATTATTATTAAACAAGTCTCTGTACACTTTTCTTCACAACGGCCCAGCCATTTCACCTTTACAATGTAGCCATAATCCTTCTCAAGTGCAGATCAATCAGAACTCTGATTCACAGCCCCGTACTCATAGGCAGCCAGAGCTAATGCAATCTGTTCTTCAGTATCTTCCCTCCTTCCATCTGTCCTGTAATCATGCACACTAGTTATAACTAAGACTGCTGGTTACCAAGATTACTGGTAGAAAATGCTCATCACAAAAGAGCTATTGCTTTCAATTCAAGTCCCTTATCTATTTTGTGTCTTAAAGGAGCAGCATACTTTTATTTAAAGGTGCGGTAAAGGATCGGAGAAGAGGCTTTATCACTGTACAAGACAGCAATGGAAATTGATTTTCCATACCTTAACTGTTTAACAAGCAGTATAATGCATTGATTGTATTTTTAAATGAGAAAAAAAATATAGGGATCTTCCTGATGAGTAAAACATGGTTAATGCTGAGTGATTTTATATTCAAAAGTTATTACAAACCAAAGTTAGTGTTTTTTTCTAATAAAATTGTTAAAGACAGCAGTAACTACTGCCTATAAAATCTATTTTTATTGTGAGATGGATTAAGGGTGCATGGGGCCCTAGGTAAGGTACTAATTTGGGGCCCCACATCTCTTCTGACACAGAGTGCTGCTAGCAGGTATTGACATTGTGGCTTTAATGTAAATGGGAGCAACTGGATGATGCTGGTCTCTTTCAACAATAAGGGCATCTCACACAAGATATTAGCTGCACCAACAGCAGGTCCTCTGTCTGTGACCTGTTATTTGCACCCAGGGCCCCTCATATTGCTATGGGTCCTATGAAGTAGCCTAGGGTGTCATAATACATGTCCAGATGGGAAGCACTCTCACCATCCTTAGATATATGCCCAGGTACAAATTCTCATGAGAACAACAGAGATGAATAATCACACAGAACGAGTCAGCACACGCAGGTCTTTTAAGTGACAATGTGTGTATTGTCAACGTTTCAATGTGCAGTTCACATTTTTGTCAGGACCTTAAAAGACCTGCATGTGCTAACTCATTCTTTATGTGTATATATATATATATATATATATATATATATATATAAAAAATTTCATAAAAATATGTTAATAATCCTCTGATTCTTCCCCGACTCTCTACCTCTCTTTTGTCCATGTCTCGTCTTGATCCCCTATATGTATTGCTCTCATTAACCTCCTTTAACCCCTTGAAGGTAAGAGAGATCTCTAATGCAATGCTTCACATTGCATTGGGGATCTCCATTATGTTCAGTTTAAAGCAGAACTTTCACATAGTAATAAGTCACCCTTAAACATATGGCGACCAGCTTGATAATACCTGCTTTACCTCTCAGAAGTGCCCCATTATAAAGAAATCTTTCATCTTCGAGACTGGAAATTAGGCATCAGCGCAGACATCTTGTCTGCGCGCCTGCTCTGTCAGTCCCAGTCTCTGTAAGAAGCATTGCAGTGTGCCACAAGGTAACCGGAAGGACTGACGGCGCAGGCACGCAGACTGCACTAACCTGGCCATAAGTCTCTGAAGATTAAATATTTCTTTAGAATCTGCCACTTTTGATAGGTAAAACACATATTATCAAGCTGATCGCCATATATTTAATGACTGAAGGGTGACTTATTAATATGTGAAAGTTCCGTTTTAATTAAAAACAATATTATTAATCTAGTTAAATTCTAGAACGGGGGTGTCCATGTTCAGTGTCCAAGGGCCACCAACCAATGAACCAAGGCCAGGATGTAATGTATTCCCTGATTAAGCACAGACGGCCAATCAGAATGAATGATCCACTGATGATCTCACCTGTGCTTAATCAGGGAAATCCTTACATCCTGGCCTGTTGGTGGCCCTTGAGGACTAAACTTGGACATCCAAATAAATGCTAAATTATTAGCATTTTTTTCCCCTTTGTAATTTAACCCACTTGTAACGGTTTTCAGTACACTCAGAGGCAGGCAATTTGGTAAAACACAGTTTTATTGAAACCAGACAGAATAAAGTAACCCTTGCGGGTCCAGCACTAGTTAACAAACAGTACTGACACAGGACAGGTTACTAAATAACATTAGCCCACACGGGTCCAGTATACAGAGAGCAATACATATACTGACACAGGTCAGGAACAGTTCGTGTGATATAGTGAGACACTGATGGTAAATGCTATTAGGCCAGGAGGCTGGGATGCCCTAATAGCGAGGCCCAAGAAGCACTCTCTGAGGATGAGTGCCAAAAATAGTGACTAGGCCCAGGAAGGGTGAGCGAGGCCCAGATGGATCACGGACTACCAGCAGCACTGCAACCAGAGGAACAACAGAAGGCCCAGGAACACACACAGACTGAGACCCAGGGTAATGGTGCCGGACAATAGATGTAATAACGCTAGGCTCGATGGCAGCTGCCGGGTGACAGAGCCGACTGAGGTGCCCAGGAGACCAACCTCAATAACGGAGTAGTGACAAGCCAGCGTATAATGTGCCAAAGAATAGCTCCTACCCAGGTGAGTACCGGATGGCCCTGTTAACGGGCGCTTGGCTTGTTGGCAACTGACAAGAGCGGAAATTAACTGAGGCGCCCAGGAGACCAACCTCAGTGGTAAACAATAACAAGCCAAGCTTATAGTGAGCAAGCAAGATCTGCGTCAGCCCTGGGTAAGGAGGAAGGATGCAGCAAGGCACAAATGGGTCGCAGTCACGGACGTGGTAGTGCACCGGACTGGAGGCACAGAACAGGAATGTCAGCCAGGCCAGGTCGGTACACGGAGCAGAAACGTCAGCCAATCCAAGCCGGTACACTGAGCAGGAACGTCAGCCAGGCCGGGTCGGTACACGGAGCAGGAACGTCAGCCAATCCAAGTCGGTACACGGAGCAGGAATGTCAGCCAGGCTGGGTCGGTACACGGAGCAGGAACGTCAGCCAATCCAAGTCGGTACACGGAGCAGGAATGTCAGCCAGGCCGGGTCGGTACATGGAGCAGGAACAAGATCAGAGAGAGAAGTCAGGCAGTCCGGGTCACACACAGGATATCACACGGTAACGGCAGCAAGCTCTAAGCAACGGGAACACCACGAAAGGGCCCTGTATGAGTGACAGGCACAGTACTTAAAGGCTACCACTGGGTGGAGCAATCACACGGTAGCCAATAAGAAAGCATCAGAAATAATGTGTCAAAATGTTGCCAGCAATACACGGGCACCGTGATACCACTCCTCCAATTTCCATTGATTTAAATTCGACTTTTAACCCCTTGAATGTGAAACAATGTGTTGGAGATCTCTCTAGCATTCAAGGGGTTAGATTCCCCAATTAAATCAATGAGCGGTTTTATTGGCCTCCTATGGCTCTTCTAACTCCAGTCCCCCTTAGTATATGAAAATCTCAGTAAATGAATCTCACATTTAAGTCTTGACTTTTTTTCCTTGCAAAGTTGGCCCCTTGAATCTCAGAGAAGGTCTCCAAAGCGTTGCCTCACGCCGCACTGGATATCTTTATGACACTCAATGGGTTAAAAAGTAAAAACACATTTATCAATCAACTCGTTCAGTTTTAGGAGTTGAGTTCTACTTTACAGAATCTTTTCTCTCTCTCCAAATAAATGCTCATTATCAGAGCTTTTTTTTTTTCTAATTGAACAGACTTCAAAATAACAATATGCATTGGCGTGAGAAAAAGCTGTGCTGGAAATCAGCCAAGTGTGTTGGCAGTGACAATGTGCCACCTAGAAAAAGGACTGGCACGACTACAAAAGCCTAGTGAGGCAGCCGTGCCAACGAAGAGGCAGATAACAGTGACTGGCAGAGTAATCCTCTTGGGAGAAAGCGCTTGTCATCTAGGGAGATAACTCACATCCATGTCTTGTATCTTAAAAATGAGACACCCAAAGCATCCTCATTCTACAGGCGTACATGCATATAAGGATAATAACTGGCATAGTCTCATTCTACAGGCCTACGTGCATACAAGGATAATAACTGGCATAGTCTCATTCTACAGGCCTACGTGCATACTAGGATAATAACTGGAATGGTCTCATTCTGTCACAGTGTACATTTTCACATGCAAGTACGTTACCTCTATAGATAGTGTGGTGTATGAACGAATGCATCCAGTGCTGTAACTAGTCATTGGAGGGCCCTGGGGCAAACGTTTTTGGCCCCCTAACAAAAAATATTTTCCAGAGGGATAAGCAGAGCCTATTGGATGCTTTGGTAGATGGTTCCCCCTTTGATTCTGGGTCCTAAGACAAATGTATCCTCTGCATACTCTGCAGATGCAGTGGACACACTCCACTGGCATCAGACATTAATGCCAGGAAGACTGGTACATCTACTCCATAGCATCTACACTGACAGAGAATGTTTGTTCGATGCAGTCATGCGCAGTAGAGACTGCCCGAATGCACAGAATGCTGGGAGGTGTAGGAATGCTGGGAGTTCTGTGCTGGGAGCATTCTGTGCAGAATGCTGGGAGTTCTGTGCTGGGAGCATTCTGGGAGGAATGTTGGGAGTTCTGTGCTGGGAGCATTCTGTGAGTTCAGGCAGTCTCTAGAGCGCATGAATGCATCGCGTGCACGGCCAGTGAGGAGGCGGCAGTACGCGGAGCAGGACTGGCCTCTTAACCCTTTGAGTGCCAGAGGGGTACACAATGCATTGCTTTGCAATGCGTTGCGTACCCCTCTGGCACTCAAAGGGTCAACATCACCTGGACCTTGGCCTGTGTACACGAGCTTTTACACTACTGTATATATATATATATATATATATATATATATATATATATATATATATATATAAATATATATTCATATGTATTTATTTATACAAAGAAAGTGACGACCACACACAGTGAACCACAATCCCTCAAACAGAAAAACATGAACCGATGGAATAGGCACAACAGGGGAGAGAGGGCATCATAGCGCTCCAGTGTCATTGCCCTATCTGCTAGCATATCAGCAGAGATCAAAGGAAATCAGTTGAACAATAGAGGCAAGAGTGTAATAAAACAAAAAGCAATCAGGGAAAGCTAGAGTGATGGAATAAAACCCTGTGCAGCAGAGGGTGTGTAACACCAAGAATCTCAATGTGGAGAATACTAACCCATTGCAAGAAGGGTTAACGTAGCAATAGAACACACCTCATTTATGGTACCTAATGACATAAAACTTAGGGAGAGTCCCCATTGATCTGAATAAGTGTATGTCCTGAAATGAGCAAATATTAACGCGTTTCAATTAACCTAGCAAGGAGCGAATATAAAATAACATGATATTAAGCCCAGTAGCTCCAAATACTGTAACAGAGGTGATGGCAATGGCAGCAATATCCAAACATGCCTCCACCGTCATCACCATCTGCACAGTACTGTTGCTGTGCTCAGTCTTGCCATGGTGTATGACTTTTGACAATAAACTGTCTTCAGCAACCTCACCTTGTTAGCTGAGTTTGGTTGTTCCACACCAAGTTTCATTCCTCCTACACAGCTGTTTCTGTTTCAGTTAATGATTGTGTTTCAGCCTACTTACTAAATTGATGATCATTAGCATCTGTTTGGTATAATTGTTTAATCATACACCTGACTATATGCCTACAAATTCCCTGACTTTGTGCAAGAAACCTAGAAGAACTGACGCTGTTTTGAAGGCAAAGGGTGGTGACAACAAATACTGATTTGATTTAGATTTTTCTTCTGTTCTCTCACTATGCATTGTGTTAATTGATAAAAATAAACTATTAACATGACTATTTTCGAATGCTTTCTTACTATGCAGCATTTTTTCATTGTATGATTATATATATATATATATATATATATATATATATATATATATATATATATATTGGCCTGTGTTCACTGGTGTTTGTCTTAATAAAAGTTCCAGGGAGCACTGAAATGTTGGCTTTTCAGTAAACTCAGCTTTGAGATCTTTTTGCACCTAAGTCCAGTGATTGTTATATATATATATATATATATATATATATATATATATATATATATATAGCCAGTTGTGATGTGCACTCCATAATGAAAAAAGCTGCCTCGGTGCTTTTACTCAAGAAAATATAAAAAGAAGTTGTATCACTGCTGCGATATCCAGAGTAGGCACACGCAGGTCTTAATAAAAGTCTATATTTATTTAAACCAAAATAACATACAAGTCGACGTTTCGACCCACTAATGAGTCTTTACTGCCTTTATGGTTTGAGAGATATCCGCTTTTAAATGTCCCCCTCCCCTGGTGTCAGCGCTCTAGCTGATTGCAGGGGATTTTGGTCACTGAACAAGCGGAGGCTCTTCAGTAGAGCCGAGATCTCGTTATGGAAAAAGAAATCCTTCACTGAGGGTGGCAATTGAATATGTTATTTACCCACTATAGTACAACTAGTTTATCAAAGGACTGCTATAGTACGCCTTAGTGCTTGACTCCCATTATGTTTAACCCTTTGTAAAGCAATGGGTTGGATAAGCCACTGGAACTCAAAGGGTTAAACCTTTTGGGGGTGGGGGTCAGTCAGCTGAAACCTTACTCAGAAATATGTGCCTCTCAGCCTCAAATTCCTGGGTTCCAGCCTCCAGAGACCCACAGGTAGTATGTGGGCAGTGTAGTGTGTGGAGGTGGACAGTGTAGTGTGTGGACAGTGGGTTTAGGTGGACAGTGTGTGGAGGTGGACAATGTAGTGTGTGGACAGTGGGTGGAGGTGGACAATGTAGTGTGTGATCAGTGGGTGGAGGTGGACAATGTAGTGTGTGGACAGTGGGTGGAGGTGGACAGTGTAGTGTGTGGACAGTGGGTGGAGGTGGACAGTGTGTGGAGTTGGACAGTTCAGTGTGTGGACAGTGTACATTGTGGACAGTGTAGTGTGTGGACAGTATAGAGTGTGGAGAGTGCAGTGTGTGGACAGTGTAGAGTGTGGACAGTGTAGAGTGTGGACAGTGTAGTGTGTGGACAGTATAGAGTGTGGAGAGTGCAGTGTGTGGACAGTGTAGAGTGTGGACAGTGGGTGGAGGTGGACAGTGCAGTGTGTGGACAGTGTAGAGTGTGGACAGTGTAGTGTGTGGACAGTGTAGAGTGTGGACAGTGTAGTGTGTGGACAGTGTAGAGTGTGGACAGTGTAGTGTGTGGACAGTATAGAGTGTGGAGAGTGCAGTGTGTGGACAGTGTAGAGTGTGGACAGTGTAGTGTGTGGACAGTGGGTGGAGGTGGACAGTGCAGTGTGTGTGGACAGTATAGAGTGTGGACAGTGTAGTGTGTGGGCACTGTAGAGTGTGGACAGTGCAGTGTGTGGACAGTGTAGAGTGTGGATAGTGCAGTGTGTGGACAGTGTAGAGTGTGGACAGTGCAGTGTGTGGACAATGTAGAGTGTGGACAGTGCAGTGTGTGGAGGTGGACAGTGCAGTGTGTGGAAGTGGACAGTGCAGTGTGTGGAGGTGGACAGTGCAGAGCGTGGAGGTGGACAGTGCAGTGTGTGGAGGTGGACAGTGCAGTGTGTGGAAGTGGACAGTGCAATGTGTGGAGGTGGACAGTGCAGTGTGTGGAGGTGGACAGTGCAGTGTGTGGAAGTGGACAGTGCAGAGCGTGGAGGTGGACAGTGCAGAGCGTGGAGGTGGACAGTGCAGTGTGTGGAGGTGGACAGTGCAGTGTGTGGAAGTGGACAGTGCAATGTGTGGAAGTGGACAGAGCAGTGTGTGGAGGTGGACAGTGCAGTGTGTGGAAGTGGACAGTGCAATGTGTGGAGGTGGACAGTGCAGTGTGTGGAGGTGGACAGTGCAGTGTGTGGAAGTGGACAGAGCAGTGTGTGGAGGTGGACAGTGCAGTGTGTGGAAGTGGACAGTGTAGTGTGTGGAGGTGGACAGTGTAGTGTGTGGACAGTGTAGAGTGTGGAGGTAGACAGTGCAGTGTGTGGAAGTGGACAGTGCAGTGTGTGGAGGTGGACAGTGTAGAGTGTGGAGGTAGACAGTGCAGTGTGTGGAAGTGGACAGTGCAGTGTGTGGAGGTGGACAGTGTAGTGTGTGGAGGTGGACAGTGTAGTGTGTGGAGGTAGACAGTGCAGTGTGTGGAGGTGGACAGTGCAGTGTGTGGAGGTGGACAGTGTAGTGTGTGGAGGTGGACAGTGTAGTGTGTGGAGGTAGACAGTGCAGTGTGTGGAAGTGGACAGTGCAGTGTGTGGAGGTGGACAGTGTAGTGTGTGGAGGTAGACAGTGCAGTGTGTGGAAGTGGACAGTGCAGTGTGTGGAGGTGGACAGTGTAGTGTGTGGAGGTGGACAGTGCAGTGTGTGGAGGTGGACAGTGTAGTGTGTGGAGGTGGACAGTGTAGTGTGTGGAGGTAGACAGTGCAGTGTGTGGAGGTGGACAGTGTAGTGTGTGGAAGTGGACAGTGTAGTGTGTGGAGGTGGACAGTGCAGTGTGTGGAAGTGGACAGTGTAGTGTGTGGAGGTGGACAGTGTTAAACTATGAAAATGTAAAAAATGTAAAGGTGTAATTTTAATTTTACTAATTGTTTTGTGTTACTACTATTGCCATTACATTCAGTTATATATGGGAATTATGATTTACAAGTAATACTAGTAAGAAAAAATATTACTAAGGAATCTGTATGCCATGGTATGGGAGGAGATCCAGGGGGGTGACACCATTAGTGACCGCACCGGGTGACACCAACCCTAGTGACGCCTCTGACCACTTCATACCTCTTGTGTCTCTCTTTGGTAGTTATTAGGTGTCCATACCTCCCACGTGTCCCTCTGTAGTAGATAAATGATAGGGTTCATACCTTCTAATTGTCCTCTTTAGGATATATAATATGGATCCATACCTCCCAAGTGTCCCACTTTACAAGATATTAGGGGGCCATACCTCCGGGTGTCCATCGTTAGGAGATATTAGGGGTCCATACCTCCCAAGTGTCCCTCTTTAGGAGGGGCAATCTCTCTTTGAGACCCAAATCCCTCTGTCCCTCTTCTCCACCCTGGTGTCCCTGTGTTTAGGAGATCAGACTGTGTGGTGTGTATATAAGTGTATCACCCTGGTGTCCCTATGTTTAGGAGATCAGACTGTGTGGTGTGTATATATAAGTGTATCACTCTGCTGTCCCTGTGTTTAGGAGATCAGACTGTGTGGTGTGTATAGAAGTCTATCACCCTGGTGTCCCTGTGTTTAGGAGATCAGACTGTGTGGTGTGTATAGAAGTGTATCACCCTGGTGTCCCTGTGTTTAGGAGATCAGACTGTGTGGTGTGTATAGAAATGTATCACCCTGGTGTCCCTGTGTTTAGGAAATCAGACTGTGTGGTGTGTATATAAGTGTATCACCCTGGTGTCCCTGTGTTTAGGAGATCAGACTGTGCGGTGTGTATAGAAGTGTATCACCCTGGTGTCCCTGTGTTTAGGAGATCAGACTGTGCGGTGTGTATAGAAGTGTATCACCCTGGTGTCCCTGTGTTTAGGAGATCAGACTGTGTGTTGTGTATAGAAATGTATCACCCTGGTGTCCCTGTGTTTAGGAAATCAGACTGTGTGGTGTGTATATAAGTGTATCACCCTGGTGTCCCTGTGTTTAGGAGATCAGACTGTGCGGTGTGTATAGAAGTGTATCACCCTGGTGTCCCTGTGTTTAGGAGATCAGACTGTGCGGTGTGTATAGAAGTATATCACCCTGGTGTCCCTGTGTTTAGGAGATCAGACTGTGTGGTGTGTATAGAAGTGTATCACCCTGGTGTCCCTGTGTTTAGGAGATCAGACTGTGTGGTGTGTATAGAAGTGTATCACCCTGGTGTCCCTGTGTTTAGGAGATCAGACTGTGTGGTGTGTATAGAAGTGTATCACCCTGGTGTCCCTGTGTTTAGGAGATCAGACTGTGTGGTGTGTATAGAAGTGTATCACCCTGGTGTCCCTGTGTTTAGGAGATCAGACTGTGTGGTGTGTATAGAAGTGTATCACCCTGGTGTCCCTTTGTTTAGGAGATCAGACTGTGTGGTGTGTATAGAAGTGTATCACCCTGGTGTCCCTGTGTTTAGGAGATCAGACTGTGTGGTGTGTATAGAAGTGTATTACCCTGGTGTCCCTGTGTTTAGGAGATCAGACTGTGTGGTGTGTATATAAGTGTATCACCCTGGTGTCCCTGTGTTTAGGAGATCAGACTGCGTGGTGTGTATATAAGTGTATCACCCTGGTGTCCCTGTGTTTAGGAGATCAGACTGTGTGTTGTGTATAGAAGTGTATCACCCTGGTGTCCCTGTGTTTAGGAGATCAGACTGTGTGGTGTGTATATAAGTGTATCACCCTGGTGTCCCTGTGTTTAGGAGATCAGACTGCGTGGTGTGTATAGAAGTGTATCACCCTGATGTCCCTGTGTTTAGGAGATCAGACTGTGTGGTGTGTATATAAGTGTATCACTCTGGTGTCCCTGTGTTTAGGAGATCAGACCCTGTGGTGTGTATATAAGTGTATCACCCTGGTGTCCCTGTGTTTAGGAGATCAGACCCTGTGGTGTGTATTTAAGTGTATCACCCTGGTGTCCCTGTGTTTAGGAGATAAGACTGTGTGGTGTGTATAGAAGTGTATCACCCTGGTGTCCCTGTGTTTAGGAGATCAGACTGTGTGGTGTATATAAGTGTATCACCCTGGTGTCCCTGTGTTTAGGAGATAAGACTGTGTGGTGTGTATAGAAGTGTATCACCCTGGTGTCCCTGTGTTTAGGAGATCAGACTGTGTGGTGTATATAAGTGTATCACCCTGGTGTCCCTGTGTTTAGGAGATCAGACTGTGTGGTGTGTATATAAGTGTATCACCCTGGTGTCCCTGTGTTTAGGAGATCAGACTGTGTGGTGTATATAGAAGTGTATCACCCTGGTGTACCTGCGTTTAGGATATCAGACTGTGTGGTGTGTATAGAAGTGTATCACCCTGGTGTACCTGTATTTAGGAGATCAGACTGTGTGGTATGTATATAAGTGTATCACCCTGGTGTCCCTGTGTTTAGGAGATCAGACTGTGTGGTGTGTATAGACGTGTATCACACTGGTGTCCCTGTGTTTAGGAGATCAGACTGTGTGGTGTGTATAGAAGTGTATCACTCTGGTGTCCCTGTGTTTAGGAGATCAGACTGTGTGGTGTGTATAGAAGTGTATCACCCTGGTGTCCCTGTGTTTAGGAGATCAGACTGTGTGGTGTGTATATAAGTGTATCACCCTGGTGTCCCTGTGTTTAGGAGATCAGACTGTGTGGTGTGTATAGAAGTGTATCACCCTGGTGTCCCTGTGTTTAGGAGATCAGACTGTGTGGTGTGTATAGAAGTTTATCACCCTGGTGTCCCTGTGTTTAGGAGATCAGACTGTGTGGTGTGTATATAAGTGTATCACCCTGGTGTCCCTGTGTTTAGGAGATCAGACTGTGTGGTATGTATGGAAGTGTATCATCCTGGTGTCCCTGTGTTTAGGAGATCAGACTGTGTGGTGTGTATATAGGTGTATCACCCTGGCGTCCCTGTGTTTAGGAGATCAGACTGTGTGATGTGTATATAATTGTATCACCCTGGTGTCCCTGTGTTTAGGAGATCAGACTGTGTGGTGTGTATATAAGTGTATCACCCTGGTGTCCCTGTGTTTAGGAGATCAGACTGTGTGGTGTGTATATAAGTGTATCACCCTGGTGTCCCTGTGTTTAGGAGCTCAGACTGTGTGGTGTGTATATAATGGTATCACCCTGATGTCCCTGTGTTTAGGAGATCAGACTGTGTGGTGTGTATATAAGTGTATCACCCTGGTGTCCCTGTGTTTAGGAGATCAGACTGTGTGGTGTGTATATAAGTGTATCACCCTGGTGTCCCTGTGTTTAGATCAGACTGTGTGGTGTGTATATAATGTATCACCCTGGTGTCCCTGTGTTTAGGAGATCAGACTGTGTGGTGTGTATATAAGTGTATCACCCTGGTGTCCCTGTGTTTAGGAGATCAGACTGTGTGGTGTGTATAGAAGTGTATCACCCTGGTGTCCCTGTGTTTAGATCAGACTGTGTGGTGTGTATATAATGTATCACCCTGGTGTCCCTGTGTTTAGGAGATCAGACTGTGTGGTGTGTATATAAGTGTATCACCCTGGTGTCCCTGTGTGTAGGAGATCAGACTGTGTGGTGTGTATAGAAGTGTATCACCCTGGTGTCCCTGTGTATAGGAGATCAGACTGTGTGGTGTGTATATAAGTGTATCACCCTGGTGTCCCTGTGTTTAGGAGATCAGACTGTGTGGTGTGTATATGTGTATCACATTGCTCCACAGTAATAAAACTCACATTAACTTTAGTATATGTGTTTATAAATTAATCTGTGTAAATAAATTACTTTGGTCTTGTTCAAAATTAATTATTCAGTCACACAAAGAGGTGTCAGTAGGTCATGAAATATCCTAAAAACTCTCTGTAATGCCCCTCCCACTAGCCACACCCCCAGCAGCACCCCTATAACACAGTGGTGTTAATGATGGGATAGCTCCCTGGAGAGTGGATGGGTAGCTCCCTGGAGAGCCACAGGTTTAGTCTTCTATAGTGAATACGGATTTTCTTCTGCCAAAAATGATATGTCTTGTAGAAGAATTTTGTCCCTTGAGCTGTTAAGAAGGAGATTTGCTTTCTGTGCAGCACATTGTTCATATGCTTTCAATATATGTTTTAGAGTAGCTCAGTATGTTTCATCGATGAATAGTAGTCCCTGTTAAAGCGGAACTACCACCCGACACAATCTTTACCTTCACTAAGTCCCCATCTGTTGACTAGCTGCTTAGTAGCGCTAGTCGCCAGAATAATTACCTTATTTAATAGATTTCTGCTCTCTTCCATGGGTGACAGGCAGGACGGAGCGCGGACATCTTGCCATTGTGACGTCCGCGCGCCTGCGCTGTCAGTCCCAGCCGGAGCCAAATGGCTCCTAGCAAAGCCTCCTAGACCCGACTGGGACTGTCCGCGCTCCGTCCTGCCTGTCACCCATTGAAGAGAGGAGAAATCTATTAAATAAGGTAATTATTCTGGTGACTAGCGCTACTAAGCAGCTAGTCACCAAATGGTGACTTAGTGACGGTAAAGATTGTGTCGGGTGGTAGTTCCGCTTTAAATAAGAGGTTGTAGACCCCTGGCCTATGGGGACTGCTTCGCACAGGGCAGGAAAACGATCTGCAAGACCTGAGTCTCTTGTGAAATAAACCCTGGTGCGCTTGGGGGGGGGGGGGGGTCCACTCTTCAGACCTCATTCTACTCCCCTGTTGGTCCTCTGGGCATCATCCTTCTTCCAGCTTCTTCCACCTAGATGGGGCACTAGCTGAGTGATAGTTGTCCTTTGAGTACAAGAAGGATGAGTTGTACACCACTTTGGTCCTCAAAGGGTTAATGGATCAATAATTAAGTACAATATGTATTTATTTGTTATATGAAAGGACATGTTACCATATAGGTAGTAATCCCCTTGGATGCTATAAACATTTTTCCATAGTTCACTGTCTCTAGCATCCAAGGGGTTAACCCTTTGAGTGCCAGAAGCAAAGCATTCCGTACCCCTCTGGCACTCAAAGGGTTAACCCCTTAAGGAGCGGCGCGCGCATGCGCGGCCGGCACTTGCGGACCACGGGGCATTTTTTTTTTTTATTATTGCTTCCGGTTCAGGCTTCCAGAGCCGCGCCGGGAGCCCTGAACTCCATGCCGTGCCAGGATCGTCATTGGTCCTTAAGTGTCGGACCGCCGTGACGGTCCTGGCACGGCAATGGTCCTTAAGGGGTCTTTGTAAAACAGTACCTTTCTAGTATACAGAGGGTTAATGGCTATTCCCCCTCCTTGTAACCATGACATCTCATTATATGTACGTAGCTGAAACCAAAACCGGTTCTGAATTTTAACCAGGAGTTTATTTTCGCCACGCAGGACACACAATGTTTATCCGGAGCCATGACAGATGCCTCGGTGAATTTATTTCATTAAAAATACATGAACAATAAATATACATATTAAAACATAGCCACCCGCTTGTCCAAAATAAACGATCACATCGGCAACAGATGGTTTTAGACTAGACCTCATGTAATAAAAAGCTCTCTATAAATACGCATGACGCTCTCCTTGTGGCTTCTCACTTACTCACTGGCTCTGAGTAATAGTATATTTTTAATACAAACTCGGTAGTGCAGTTGTCTGCTTTTTTTTTAATCTGTATTTGTCATTTGTTATTTTTTACATGAAGCTTGAAATCTCACAAATCTGCAACTTTGTTGTTAGTGGGGTTTTTTTTCAAAATTATTTTATTTAAAATCCAAAAAATATTTAAAAGCATTTCATATTTTTTAACGTAATACAACTAGTTTTTTTTTTTCAAAATTATTTTATTTAAAATCCAAAAAATATTTAAAAGTATTTAATATTTTTTAACGTAATACATTTTCTCTGATTCTCTCAGGAATGAAATGAAACATTTTCAGTAAAAATCTTTTAATATTATTTTTTCTTTAGGTTGGGGATATTGAGTAAAAATTAGGAGTATGTTATACGAACCAGTAATTTAACGTCCTTGTAATTATATGTATATATACATTTCTTACTCTGAGACTGATAAGTTTAAGAAGAATTCTGGAGCAAGCCAACTGCACCATAGAAGACCAAAAAAATGCCTGAAAATTCCCATTCATTCACCACCTTAACATCTGGTGAAGTGCCAGCACTGTCACACTGGTCCAGACGTTAAAAGGATAGTAATGTTTCATAATAAAAGCAGCTACACTTAATCTTCATATTGTTTCAGCCTTAGAGAATGTTATTTAAATACTGTCAGAGTTGTAGTTCAAGAGTAATTGAATGATAAAGTATCCCCCTCCCACCCCTTCTTTTACTGATGTAACACTGCTCACCTCAGAACAGCAAGACTGTCCGGATGGATCGCAGAGAGGGACAATCTTCAGTGAGCATAAGGAGAAACCTGAAAAACCTGTCAGGGGGGCCAGGGTTTTCCTTATGATCACAATAAGAAAATTGTCCCTTGCTGTGACCTGTCCGGTCAAGAGACCAGATTCCACATCTGAGGGGAGGCAGCTTACACTAGGTAAAAGGGGTGGGAGGGGGATACTTTATCATTCAATTACTCTTGAACTACAACTGTGACAGTATTGAAATAACACTCTCCATGGCCCAAATACTATGAAGATTAATTGGAGCTGCTTTTATTTTGAAACATTACTATCCCTTTAAGGACCAGCAACAGTCCTGTCATGTCGAGGAATTCTGGGATGGCAGGGTGGCTGCACGTTGCTTTGCCATCCCAGAATCCATTGCAAAGAAAAAAAAGCCCAGACCACCCACCTCTTGATCAGGTGGTCATTAAGGAGTTAAATTGGACTTTTAACCCCTTGATTGCTAGAGGTCTCCTGCACATTATGCATTGTCATGAGGGATGCTGCCACTGATGGAAGTACTTGCACAGGTGACAATTCCTCTTTAACCCTTTGTATGCCAGAGGGGTACGCAACGCATAGTGGAGCAATGTGTTGCATACCCCTCTTGCACTTAATGGGTTAAACATTTTCCTTGTTTCTCCTTTTGGGACATGTGGGTTCCCCACAGTGCTGTTATGTAATTAATATCATTATGGAACATTTTGTATGTTCTCCTTATAGATTCACATCATGCAAATTCATTTTAAAGGGACAGTAACACGTAATATGCAAAAAAAAAAAAAAAAGTATACCCCACTGCGGAGAGGTGTTTTACTCAAAAGTTATCGCAGCTCAGACTTGTATTATTTAGGCGCAATATCTCAGTGGCCTTAAATTGTATAGTGACACTGTTGCTATATCATCCAATGGACAACTCTGCTCAATTAACCAGTGATGTCCATAGGATGGTGTATCAACAATGTCCCTATAAAATGTCAGGCTTTTGAGATATCGCATCTAAAATTGCAAGTTTGAACTGCAATATATTTGAATAAAACACCTCTGAATAGTGGGAGTATGTTTATTTTACTCAGGAGAATATGACCTACTCTCTATTTTTTTTTTACATATTAAGTGTTACTATCCCTTTAATGATTTCCTTAACCCTGTGAGTGCCAGAGTGGTACGGAATGCATTGCTTTGCAATGCATTCCGTACCACTCTGGCACTCAAAGGGTTAAAGACTGTATGGTTTTGTTTTTTTGGTGCAGTACACCTTCATTGCCTTAAAGGGATAGTAATACTTTATTATTACTATCCCCCATATTATAGATATTTGCAAAATAATGTAATAGCCCCCAGGTTCATCTCTCAAACCTTTATGGTTTGAGAGATAACCAAAGGCAAAGTCCCCCCCCCTTCCCTGAAGTCAGCGTTGTGCTGACTGCAGGGGAAGTCTGTCGTACGACAGCCTTGCGGCTCTGCAGCTGAGCCGAGATCCCGTTAGTGACAAATAATTATTTCACTGAAACGGTCTTCTACGTGTGCTTGGTTTGTGATTGGTTTGCAAGCACACATAGAAGACCACTTCAGTGAAATAATTATTTTTTACGAACGCAATCTCGACTCAGCTGCAGAGCCGTTTGATGAAAGCCAGACCGGATATCCCTGCAGTCAATACAACGCTGACTTCAGGGAAGGGGGAGGGAGGGGAGAACTTTGCGTTCGGTTATCTCTCAAACCATAAATGTTTGAGAGATGAACCTGGGGGCTATTAAATTATTTTGCAAATATCTGCAATATGGGGAATATTAATAATAAAGTATTACTATCCCTTTAATTTTTACAGTGGCGCTGTGGCTACTGCATGCTGTGGAGGATTATGGTCAACTGAACAGAGCTGTCCATAGGCTACTGTAGGAATAGTGCCCCCATACTATGTCAGGCCATGGAGTTACTGCATGAAAATTGAGCTGTAAAAAAGTTTGAATAAAACGCCTCTCAAGAGTGACAATAACTTTGTTTTTCTCGCTTGGATAAACCCTACAATATGCATATTTCCACATGAAGTGTAACTTTCTATGACTTTAAATCAATTACACTTAGTGAATTTTTACTTGTCTTCCTACGGTGCATTTGGTTTACTCCAGAATTGTACAACTTAAAGGGGAACTGTCACCCTGAATAAAGTCTTCCCCCAACAATTAGGCATGTATCGATACACTAAGCAATACTACTATTAGCCAGCATAATTACCGCGTTAGTGAGAAATCCTACTTCTGCAGAGACTGACGGCCAGGCGACACCGCAGATGTCTTTGCGTAGACATCTGTGCGCCTGCGCTTCAGTCCCGTTCTCCTCTAGGATGCGTTGCATGTTACCTTTAGGTACCAGAAGGGACTGACAGTGCAGGCGCGCAGATGCCTCTAAAGCTGTTGCCTGGTTAGCAGTCTCTGTAAAGTAGGATTTCTGACTAACACGGTAATTATGCTGTACTAGTTTTAAAGCCCGTGTACATGGGCCAGCACTGGCGTCGATGTAGTCATGCGCAGTACTGGCTGCCTGCGCCGTAGTGCACGCAGACGTCTCTACTGTGCATGACGGCTTCAGACAAACATCCTTAGCGAATTATAATATAGGATAATACTACTATTGTTAAGCGTATCTCTAGATGCCTAATTGTTGGGGGGAGACTTTATTTGGCTTGATAGTTCCCCTTTAAGCTTACTGAATTTTTATATGACCTGAATGTTTTCATTTGGTCTTAACCCTAAGTGTTAACCCTGTACCTCCCAAGGAAGTGCCTCAAGGACATGGATAGCGTAATGCAGGGGTATCAAACAGCACTCCAAGACTAAGTTCACACTGACACTATGTTTGATGCCCTGACATACCCCCCAACATTTCAAATTGCCAGAGAGGGACACTTGTATTTGCTGGGGGTGTGGCTGGTTGGCGGGCACTACAGAGAATTTTTAGGCTATTTATTGACCTATTGACTCCGCCTTGTGTGACCTAATAAATGACATCTAACAAGACCAATGTATTTTTTTTACACAGACTAATTTATAAATACATATACTGACGTTTAAACAAACAATAATGTGAGTTTTACTGCTGCAGAGCAATGTGATCACTTATATATACACCTCACCAGTCTGATCTCCTACAAAGAGGGACATCAGCGTGGGAAAGAGGGACAGAGGGATTTGGGCCTAAAAGAGGGACTGTCCCTCCTAAAGAGGGACACTTGGGAGGTATGGACCCCTAATATATCCTAAAGAGGGACACTTGGGAGATATGGACCCCTAATCTCTCCTAAAGAGTGACACATGGGAGGTATGGACCCCTAATATCTCCTAAAGAGAGACACTTGGGAGGTATGGACCCCTAATATCTCCTAAAGAGGGACACTTGGGAAGTGTGTACCCCTAATATCTCCTAAAGAGGGACACTTGGGAGGTATGGACCCCTAATATCTCCTAAAGAGGAACACTTGGGAGGTATGGACCCCTAATATCTCCTAAAGAGGGACACTTGGGAGGTATGGACCCCTAATATCTCCTAAAGAGGGACACTTGGGAGGTATGGACCCCTAATATCTCCTAAAGAGGGACACTTGGGAGGTATGGACCCCTAATATCTCCTAAAGAGGGACACTTGGGAGGTATGGACCTCTAATATCTCCTAAGGAGGGACACTTGGGAGGTATGGACCCCTAATATCTCCTAAAGAGGGACACTTGGGAGGTATGGACCCCTAATATCTCCTAAAGAGGGACACTTGGGAGGTATGGACCCCTAATATCTCCTAAAGAGGGACACTTGGGAGGTATGGACCCCTAATATCTCCTAAAGAGGGACACTTGGGAGGTATGGACCTCTAATATCTCCTAAAGAGGGACACTTGGGAGGTATGGACCCCTAATATCTCCTAAAGAGGAACACTTGGGAGGTATGCCCTGACAATGCATATGAAGTCACATGAAAAAATGTGATTATCATGCAATTATCCTGCATTTTCCACTGTGATTTGAATCTTATAATATTTATTTTTCCATCCATACTGCTTTTCTTCAGATTCAGCACCGCAGTTTCAACATCACACGGTAATCACGTTAACTTGCAATATTTGGAGCGATACCATTGAAATCAATACAAATGGCATTTACTTGGACTGTCTGACCGAAAGCTACAAGAAGAAGCTTGCATCATGTGCTGTGTGTTTCAGCAGTGTGAATGGTCCCATAGAATACGATTCCAGTTTTATTTATTCTTTTTCACTCCTTTGTATCATTGTGATGTGGTTGCTGGTGTGAACTAGGCCTAATGGACAGACACAGTGCATATCTTTGGGATATACCTAATTTTTACGAAATCAGGAATATTTATAAAATCCTGGAGCAATTCTGGCATAAGCCAACTGCACCACTGGGGACAAATATAATGTCCCCAATTCTCATTGTATATTTCCTAACATTTCAAATGGCCAAAGAGGGACACTTGTGTTTTAGGGGGTGTGGCTGGTGGGCGGGGCATTCCCGATAATTTATAGGTTACTTTGTGACCTATTGACACCTCTTTGTGTAACTGAATAAATTATTTAGAATAAGATGAAATTATTTATTCATGCATTTTAATTTATAAACACCCATAGTGACGTTTAAAGGGGACCTATTACCCCAGTACAAATGTTTGTTAAATGTTAGATTAACTAGGCATTAGGTGGAATTCTTGAATATTTTTTTTAATTGTCTGTTGCCGAAAATTAACATTCAAAAACTGCACTTCCAAATAGACAGCGGGTACAGCTCTATACCCGCAGTCTGTCACTCTGCCTCCGCTCCCCTCCCTCTATCCAGCCTCCTCCGATGGCGGAGGCTTCTGTCTTTAGGCTGGAGCAATCTCATTGGCTAGATATCTATCTCTGCCAATGAGACTGCTCCGGCTTACAGACAGAAGCCTCTGTCTTCGGAGGAGGGAGCAGTGCAGAGGTAGAGTTACAGACTGCAGGTATAGAGCTGTACCCGCTGTCTATCTGGAAGTGCAGACTTTAAACGTTAATTTTCGGCAACAGACGATTAAAAAAAAAAAAAAAAAAAAAAAAAAATGAATTCCACATAATGCCTAGGTAATCTAACATTTAACAAACATTGGCACTGGGGTGACAGATCCCCTTTAAACAGAATTAATGTGAGTTTTATTACTGTGGTTCAATGTAATACACTTATATAAACACCACACAATCTGATCTCCTAAGCACAGGGACACCAGGGTGATACACTTATATACACACCACACAGTCTGATCTCCTAAACACAGGGACACCAGGGTGATACACTTATATACACACCACACAGTCTGATCTCCTAAACACAGGGACACCAGGGTGATACACTTATATACACACCACACAGCCTGATCTCCTAAACACAGGGACACCAGGGTGATACACTTATATACACACCACACAGTCTGATCTCCTAAACACAGGAACACCAGGGTGATACACTTATATACACATCACACAGTCTGATCTCCTAAACACAGGGACACCAGGGTGATACACTTATATACACACCACACAGTCTGATCTCCTAAACACAGGGACACCAGGGTGATACACTTATATACACACCGCACAGTCTGATCTCCAAACACAGGGACACCAGGGTGATACACTTCTATACACACCACACAGTCTGATCTCCTAAACACAGGGACACCAGGGTGATACACTTATATACACACCACACAGTCTGATCTCCTAAACACAGGGACACCAGGGTGATACACTTATATACACACCACACAGTCTGATCTCCTAAACACAGGGGCACCAGGGTGATAAACTTATATACACACCACACAGTCTGATCTCCTAAACACAGGGACACCAGGGTGATACACTTATATACACACCACACAGTCTGATCTCCTAAACACAGGGACACCAGGGTGATACACTTATATACACACCACACAGTCTGATCTCCTAAACACAGGGACACCAGGGTGATACACTTATATACACACCACACAGTCTGATCTCCTAAACACAGGGACACCAGGGTGATACACTTATATACACACCGCACAGTCTGATCTCCTACATACAGGGTGGGAAAGAGGGAGAGAGGTGTTTGGATCTCAAAGAGGGACATTTGGGAATTATGCATTAATTGAATTGGGATTTTATCCTCTTGAATGATAGCCAGGCCTCCAACACATTGCAAAGCAGAGACCTATCTGAGACCTATCTATTATTCAAAGTGTTAAAAGACCCATGTGAATCAGTTGGGAATTTAGGGAAAAAGCAGTCTATGTTTCAGTCCATCAATTGTTTGCTGAGAGTTATGATTAGCCAGTGGACACATTTTTAACCCCTTGGATGCGTTGCAATGCATTGGAGACCTCTCTTGCATGTGAGCGGGTTAAATCAAGTTAGTATAAAACAAGCCTGGAAAGGAACGGATTGAGGAGAAACCTTCGCTGACTGGAAGCCGTAGTGCGGACTTACACCTGTAAATTAAAAAATAAATCCGCCCCAGTGTCCGTGCTTATCTTCTAAAGCTGGATTTCGGGAGAATCAGGGTCTTACTGCCAGAAAAAAAAACTTTCTGCCTGTACTTTATAAAACCAGGTTTTATCTCAAATTCCCTGGTGCTTTTTCACTTTCTAAACGAACCAGTTTCTTATCTTAGAACAGTCACACTTTGTTTCCTGCAGAATATAACAAGTCTTAAAAGGTTTCATATACTTACTTATGGGAGATATACGGGGTCGTACGCCTAACCCTTTGAGTGCCAGAGGGTTACGCACATTGCAAAGCATCCCTCTGGCACTCAAAGGGTTAACAGCAGAGTGGTGCAAATCTGAGTCAAACCAGCTTTACCATAAGGTGACAAATAAAAATTCCTGTTGATTTAAAGTGGATCTGTCACCTTAAAGTGTTAGTAATGTCCAATATTTTTTGGCATTTAGAAGAGCTTAAAACGCTGAGCTGAATGCAAGAAAAATGTATCTCTCAAACCACTATGGTTTGAGAGATACAGGTATTTAAAGTTCGATCTCTCCTACTGACAGCTGTAAAGCTGTCAGTAGGAGATCCGTGCCGCTTGGCATGGAGGTGCTTGAGCAGAGCCACAATCTCGTTAGTTACAATGAATCCCTTTATTGGAATGGTCTAAAACATGTGCCTTGTTTGCAAGATGCGCTTTGAGAGATACTTTTTTTGCATTTAGCTCAGCTTTTTAAGCTCTTCTAAATGCAAAAAACTATTTATGGACATTACTAACCCTTTAATTCAAGCTTGCATATGTGAAAACTGCATTAAAAACTACCTATGTGTCATGTTAGCAGCAAATCTATATATATAAAAGAAGACTTTGTGCCTGGCAAAACACACCCAGGGGCAGCAGTAAAAAGGATTACTGCTCCCATTGGGTGATTCAATGGGGGTGTGATTTTTGGCCCGCCCCCACTATCCAGCCCGCCCACCACTATATAAGGTTGAAAAAAAAAATGGCTGCCACTCACTCCTACGCCACAGACACACACACATGCCCCCCCCCCCCACTGGCAGACACATACACACATATACACACACATGTACACTGAGCAGCTGAGGATGATGGGAACTATGTTCAAGCTACAGCTGGAAGGCCATGGTCCAATCTGTATTATGCAGCTTCTTCATTCCCTGTCTGTGACCCTGCACAGCCCTGCCAATTACTACAAGTGAGCTGATTTCTAAACAATCAGCAGGCAGGATGCTGGCTTGCTGGGAAAGTGGAACAACGGCAGAGACATGATCAGGCAGTGCAGGGCAGGGCTTCAGCTGAGCTGGTAAGTGGCAGAGACATGGGTATGACTGTATTTATATATTGCACAAAGAGAGAGAATGAGAGCTGATTGTTTGTCAGTCTGTCTGTAAGCAGAGGTGCCAGTTCCTGCAATCATCTCCATGCTGTACATAGCTCACTGTATAGCATGTATGACAAACTATTTATATATGGTCTGGCACTGTATAGTATACAGTCTGTGTATAAGGACTGGCACTATACAGTATAGGAGGGACAGTCCCTGTCTGAGACCCAAATCCCTCTGCTTCTCTATTTAGGAGATCACACTGTGTGGTGTATATACAATAGGCTGACCAGACCTCACCTTTAACCGGGGACACATAGGAAATAGGCATATTTCAGGCGTGCACCAAAATCAAAGCAGCCCTGCAGTATGCATTTTTCATATGCGTCCCTGGTTAAAGGTGAGGTATGGTCAGCCTAATATACAAGTGTATCAGATTGCTCCACATCAGTAAAACCCACAGTAATGTGGGTATAAACTTCTGTATATATCTGTTAAATTAGTCTGTGTAAAAAAAATACTTTCATCTTCTTCTACATCATTCACTTACAGAAAGAGTAACTTAACCATTTCAGTGCCAGAGGAGATGCAATGCATTGCTTACCCCCTGGCACTCAAAGGGTTAAAAATTATCTACAATGGGCTGGCACTGTATAGCAGTGGTTCTCAACCTGTGCTCTCAGTGGCTATTAACAAGCCAGGATTTTAGAATTTCCTTTTAAGAGCACAGGTGAGTTAATCAATACAACTGAGTCTCTGATCAACACACTTGTGTTCTAGCAGGGAAATTCCTAACTCCTGACCTGTTAGTGGCCACTGAGGGCATGGGTTGAGAACCTCTGCTGTATAGTATACAGTCTGCATGTGTCTGTGTATAAGGACTGGCACTATACAGTATAGGAGGGACAGTCCCTGTTTGAGACCTAGATCCCTCTTCTCCTCTATTTAGGAGATCACACTGTGTGGTGTATATACCAGTGTATCAGATTGCTCCACATCAATAAAACCCACAGTAATGTGGGTATAAACTTCTGTATATATCTGTTAAATTAGTCTGTGTAAAAAATACTTTCATCTTCTTCTAAATCATTCACTTACAGAAAGTGTAACTTAACCATTTTCAATGACAGAGGGTATGCAATGCATTGCTTACCCCCTGGCACTCAAAGGGTTAAAAATTCTCTACAATACGCCACCAGCCACGCCCCCAGTAACACCACCAAAAACACAAGTGTCCCTCTTTGGCCATTTGAAATGTTGGGAGGTATGTTACTTACGCTGCTCACAATGTATGTATGTATGTTCTGATTTGCATCTGTGTGTCACTGTTTGTGTATGTATGTGTGTGTGTGTATGTATGTGTGTTGCATGCTTCTCTATCACTGTGTGTCCCCCTGTATATGTGTGTGTTTGCACAGGTGTCTGTGTATCACTGTGTGTACCTTTCTGACACGTACACCCTACACTATATTTCACTATCATAACATTTATTATAAAAAAAACATTCCCTGCAAAACATGATGGGCAACGCCGTCCCAAACTGCTAGTGTATAGACAAAGGGATAGTAATGTTTTTATGAAAGTTCAGCTCCGAGTCTTCTTTATGTTTTTTTATAACAGATAGAGCTACATTTCTTATTTTACATATTTGTAGTTTAAAGGAGCAGTAAACTTTTATTTATGAAAACACATAATTTATAGAGCTTTTCCTTCTGAGTAAAACAATGTCACTCCCATCGCTGTCAGATGTTTTATTCAAAATGTATAGCAGTTCAAATAATCAGGAAGTTACTTTACTGTGTTTACTTCCTGATTGTTCTAACTGACAGGAAGTGACTCAGCAGTTTCAATCACATTCTGTGGAGAACTGTATGTCTCTGACTTTTCTGACTTTCCTCTCCATTAGAATCTAACAGGAAAACAAATTAGAATTTGACCACTAGAGGGCACTGCTAATGTAAAAAAACATGGGTTTAAACTGTAATAACTCTGGAAATATAAATCTCTCAGCAGTGGGAGTACCCTTATTTTACTCAGTAGGAAGATCCCTACAATATATATTTTTTCATTAAAAAAAGTTTACTTCTCCTTTAAACACTATTCAAGCTGAAAGGATCCCCCTCCCGCCCCTTTCCCTGTGTCAGCTGCCTCTCAGTCTAGTCTGGATGGAGCGCGTTGAGGGACAATCTTCAGTAAGCAAAAGGAAAATTCTGTCCTCCTTCCTCGGGGGGTTGGGGTGGTGGTGGGGTTCCTTATATTTACTGACTGAAGATTGTCCCTCACTGCATCCATCCGGTCCCACAACCGGATTGCAGATCTAATGGGGAGGTAGCCAGAAGGGGCTGGAGGGGGATCCTTTGGGATTGAATAGCCTGATCTACAAATATGTAAGTAAAGAAATATAGCGCTACGTATTATAAAAAACATGAAGTCTCGGAGCAACACTTTAATAGAAACATTAATGCGGAACTAACACCTGACAAAATCTTTAGCTTCACTAATTCCCCATCTGGTGACTAGCTGCTTAGTAGCGCTAGTCACCAGAATAATTACCTTATTTAATTAGGGTTGCCACCCAGCCGGTATTTTACCGGCAGGCCGGTAAAAAATTAGCTTCTGTCCAATGTTAAGTCTATGGAGGGAATGCCATGGCCGGTATTTTTCTGAAGAAAAGGTGGCAACCCTATATTTAATAGATTTCTCCCCTCTTCCATGGGTGACAGGCAGGACGGAGCGCAGACATCTTGCCATTGTGACATTCGCGCGTCTGCGCTGTCAGTCCCAGCTGGAGCCAAATGTCTCCTAGCAACGCCTCCTAGACCTGGCTGGGACTGACAGCGCAGGCGTCACAATGGCAAGATGTCCGCGCTCCGTCCTGCCTGTCACCCATGGAAGACAGCAGAAATCTGTTAAATAAGGTAATTATTCTGGTGACTAGCGCTACTAAGCAGCTAGTCGCCAGATGGGGACTTAGTGAAGCTTAAGATTGTGTCGGGTGGTAGTTCCGCTTTAATATCATACTTATTGCCGTATGTTAATGCACTACTCTTGTGGTACCAGTGGCATTTCATATGCTAATGAAGCCCTTTTCAGTGATGTGTCATATGCTAATGAAGGTTTCAATGACGTGTCATATGCTAATGAAGCATTTTCAATGATGTGTCATATGCTAATGAAGCATTTTCAATGATGTGTCATATGCTAATGAAGCATTTTTAATGACATTTTCTAATGAAGCTCTGTGCAAATGTTTAGTTTCACTTTTCTCAGAAATTAAAATGTGAATATTTTCTAAACTGGAATTTTGGCTAACAGGACATATAGGTAGTTTTAATGCAGCTTTCAAATACGCAAACTTGAATTAAGGTGAAACTGCTGCTTTGAATTGAACTTTAACCCTTAAAGGGATAGTAATACTTCCAAATTACTAATCCCCGTATTGTAGCTATGCTAAAAAGAAATTTATTGCCCCCAGTGTCATCTCTCAAACCCTTATGTTTTGAGAGATAATAGCGAGCAAAGTTCCCCCCTCCCTCCCCTTTCCCTGTTTTTTACCTTAAAGGGATAGTAATACTTTGTTTTATCTTTATTTTATTTTGTAGGCATTAAAAAAACATGAAGAATGATATAAGTCTTATCTCTCAAACCTTTATGGTTTGAGAGATATTCACAAGCAAAGTTTCCCCTCCCGCCCCTTTTACCTAGTGTAATCCATCTCTTCTCAGATGTAGAATGCAGTCCATAGACCAGACAGATAACAACAGGGGACAATCTTCTTCCTATGAGAACAATGTAAGCCCTGCCCCCCTTGACAAGTTTTTCAGGTTTTTCCCTTATCTTAATTGAAGATTGTCCCTCTCTGCAATCCACCTGGGCACCTCCCTTCTGATCTGGCTGAGCAGTGTTAAATTAGTAAAAGGGGCGGGAGGGGGATACTTTGTCATTGAATTACTCTTGAACTACAATAGTATTGAAATAACACTCTCCAAAGTCCAAATACTATGATGCTTAATTAGAGCTGCTTTTATTATGAAACATTATATCCCTTTAAGGGAACATTGCTTCCCAGAACCCTGGTCATTAAGAGGTTAAAGTATGGCTGTAAGTTCTTGCATTACTGAAATCAAAAGTTCTTAAGTAGCGATAGTGAAATGTCCATTTGTATATTTCTTACAAAGAAACATCAATGACTAATCACAATTTTCAAATAAAACCCCATTCATGATTGTGAAATTTACAGGCTCATACTCATTAACTTGTCACTAAAAGCTCTCTATTCAGTGCTTTCCAGTTTTGCTAAATATATATGTATGTTTGGTATTCAGCCAATATTTCTTTGTTTATTTGATACTTATGCCGCTAAGTTCTCTTTTGATCTGTCTTATGAGTAGATCTATAAAAACAAATATCACGTCAAGATTGTATTTATATTCAGCCAACGTATTTGCCTTAATGAGGTCACACAGTTCTAATAGTCATTATCAATCACATTTTGGGGTCCTGGAGTTTGCCCACAAAAAATCATGTCCTCCTCCATTGTTATGATGTTTGCTACCAATGAGTGGTTAATTTAAATGAACCAATACACACAAAATTGGTTCATAGCGGTCCTAAAAAAAAATTGGTTCCACAAGCACAGTGAATGTATAAAAGACAATTAGAAACAGTTCCTAAAAGGTTCATGTCCATTGTAGTTTGTGCTCAGAGTAACCCTTTGAGTGCCAGAGGGGTACGCAACGCATTTCATTGTGTACCCCTCTGCCACTTAAAGGGATAGTAATACTTCGTTTTATCTTTATTTTTTTTTGTAGGCATTAAAAAAACATGAAGAACGATATAATTCTTATCTCTCAAACCTTTATGGTTTGAGAGATATTCACAAGCAAAGTTTCCCCTCCCGCCCCTTTTACCTAGTGTAAGCCATCTTTTCTCAGATGTGGAATGCAGTCCATAGACCAGGCAGATAACAGCGGGGGACAGTCTTCTTCCTATGAGAACAATGAAAGCCCTGCCCCTCTTGACAAGTTTTTCCCTTATCTTAATTGAAGATTGTCCCTCTCTGCAGTCTACCTGGGCACCTCCCTTCTGATCTGGCTGAGCAGTGTTACATCAATAAAAGGGGCGGGAGGGGGATACTTTGTCATTGAATTACTCTTGAACTACAACTCTGACAGAATTGAAATAACACTCTCCAAAGTCCAAATACTATGAAGATTAATTAGAGCTGCTTTTATTATGAAACATTACTATCCCTTTAAAGGGTTAAGGTAAATGGTGGGGTTAAAGAAAGAATGGAAATTAATTAATTGCCAGTAGTGCATATCATGATGTCACATAAAATCAACACCAGGTTATCTTTGTGCTGGGTAACTGATAACATTGCAAAGCCATTTGTCGTTGGGCACTCAAAGGGTTAACTTCAAGGATGTCCCTGACGCATTGTCAATGAATGCAGTGGTCTATCCAGTCGTCCGATAACAACTGGAGAACTGCAGGCAGTCAACCTTAGGGAGAAGCTTTAGTATGAATGTTTATAATGTATTGGTCTGTCGTATTTTCTGTGTAATATTCCCGGAATGCTGGAGATGGTTGAGAATGATGGGAGTTGTAGTGCCAACAGCTGGTGTCCACCAATTATCTACTCCTGAACTAAATGGATAGTAATACTAAAATCTTCAAAAAACTATGTTGAAGGGTTTGTTCCCCTTTGTAAAACAAGGGAACACCCACTGCTGAAAGGTGTTTTATTCAAAAGTTGTTCCAGCTCAAACTTGATTTTTTTTAGGTGCAATATCACAGTGGCCTGAAATTGGACAGTGGTTTTGTTGCTACACCATCCTATGGAGATTTATGGTCAATTGACTAGATCTGACCATAAGATGGTGTAACAACAACGCCACTGTCCAATTTCAGGCCACTGTGATACTGCACCTAAAAAATTCAAGTTTGAGGTGCAATCACTTTTTAATAAAACACCTTTCAGCAGTGGGAGCTCCCTTGTTTACTCAGGGGGATAAACACTACAACATATATATATTTTTTTACATTTTCAATATTACTGTCCCTTTAACCCTTTGAGTGCCAGAGGGGTTACGCAACGCATTGCTTTGCAATGCGTTGAGTACCCCTCTGGCACTCAGAGGGTTAAGCCAGTCTATTGTTCATCACAAGGGAAAGGCAGACTATTTTGTGGCAAAGCATTGTACACCTGTAGTCATCAAGGGGTTATTGTAGACCTGTCACTTTAATTGATTTTTGAAGCTCAATAAATTTCATTCAACACTGCCTATGTATCATGTTAGCCAAGAGGTACACAGTTTAGGAGACATTGATCATTTTTTATATATCTGTTTATTCAAAACTAGTGTAAAAGCCAGTGTACACGGGCCAAGGTCCGGGTGATGTTAACCCTTTGAGTGGGAGTACGCAACGCATTGCTTTGTAATGCGTTGCGTACCCCCTGGCACTCAAAGGGTTAAGATGCCGGTCCTGCACTGCTTCCTTCCGCCGACGCAGTCATTCACTGTAGAGACTGCTCTAAAGCACAGAATGCTCTCAGCACAGAACCCCCAGCATTCCGTACTCCCAGCATTCTGTGCTCCCAGCATTCCTACACTTCCCAGCATTCCAAGCTCCCAACATTCTGTGCGTTTGGGCAGTCTCTACTGAGCATGACGGCTTTTGACAAACATTCTTGGGAATTATTATATAGGATTTTTATATAAAAAACAAGAAAGAGAACATTGGATGCACAAGATATCAATTCACAATGACAAGGATAGGAGCCTATCGGCTAACCAAGCTAGATGAAGGCCTCAGGTGGTGGATAGGGAAAACCTGGAGGCAGTAAGGGGAAGGAGCATAGAAAGAGAGAGGGGGAGGGAGAGCGGAGAGGAAGAAGTTGTGGGGGGGGGCAGCAGGAGGAGTACAAACAAGATAATAGGAAAAGGAAGAATCGGAAAGGAACAGGAATATGTGTCCTCAAACCAATAAGAATCCGCTCAACATACAAATAAATAAATGGAAACATATCACTCATTTTGGAGGGTGTGTTGGCGTCTCCAGGTACTGTGAATACTGCTTGCTGATGACATCACTCATTTCTGGATGGTGAGCTCTCTGAGTGTACAATACAGTATGGTAATTAACCTCTGTTGCAGTGACAGAGATCACCATCAAGAACTATAGTTATCAATCAATCAGTCTAATAAACCAGGTGTACGCAATCTTTAGCATGCCAGCATACCTCTCAAGTGTTCCTTTGTATTATTATTATTCTTTATTTATATAGCGCCAACTAATTCTGCGGCGCTGTACAATTGGGCACTGTAGGGATACTTCTCAAGTGGCCCTCCTTATGCAATATTAGGGGACCATACCTCTCAAGTGTTCCTGTTTAGGCGATATTAGGGGTCCATACCTCCCAAGTGTCCCTCTTTATGATATATTAGGGGTCCATACCTCCCAAAGTGTCCATCCTTATGATATATTAGGGGTCCATACCTCTCAAGTGTTCCTCTTTATGATATATTAGGGGTCCATACCTCTCAAGTGTTCCTCTTTATTATATATTAGGGGTCCATACCTCCCAAGTGTCCATCTTTATGATATATTAGGGGTCTATACCTCTCAAGTGTTCCTCTTTAGGAGATATTAGGGTCCATACATCCCAAGTGTCCTCTTTAGGAGATATTAGGGGTCCATACCTCCCAAGTGTCCCTCTTTATGATATATTAGGGGTTCATACCTCTCATGTGTTCCTCTTTATGATATATTAGGGGTCCATACCTCCCAAGTGTCCATCTTTATGATATACTAGCAACATGGGACGGCGTTGCCCGTCATGTTATGACCATTGGGCGCACGTGTTTGAAATGCAGACACACTGATAAACACAGACATATGCAGCATACAGGCAGACACATACCATACATCCCAAGTGTCCCTCTTTAGGAGGGACAGTCCCTCTTTGAGGGCCAAATCCCTCTGTCCCTCTTTCCCACCCTGTTGTCCCTATTTTTAGGAGGTCAGACTGTGTGCAGGGCCGGCTCCACCTATAGGCGAGGTAGGCGCCGGCCTAGGGCGCACATGTACTGGGGGCGCGGGCATGCAGCGGAGAAGAGCTGCGCCCACACACACCACGCCAGGAACCACAACACAGTCAGGTCTGTGTTGCTACAGCGCTCCCTCATCTGGTCGGATCTTTAGCAATGCAGAGCGCGCTGGGAGTCATGATCTCCCGCCGCGCTCTGCATTACTGAAGAGAAGACTGCGCGGGAGATACAGGTATGTGATGGGGGGCATAGTGGAGCTGAGGGGGCAAGTTGGAGCAGATGTGGGGCAAAGTGGAGATGATGTGGGCAAGTTGGAGCTGTTAGGGGAAAGCTGGAGCTGAGGGGGCATAGTGGAGCTGGTGGGGGCAAGTTGGAGATGATGGGGGCAAGTTGGAGATGATGAGGGTCAAAGTGGAGCTGAGGGGGGGCAAGTTGGAGCTGAGGGGGGGCAAGTGGAGCTGAGGGGGAGCAAAGTGGAGCTGGTGGGGCAAGTTGGAGCTTCTGGGGGCATAGTGGAGCTGATAGTGGAAAGTTGGAGCTGAGAGGGCATAGTGGAGCTGGTGGGGGCAAGTTGGAGCAGATGGGGGCAAGTTGGAGTGGATGGGGGCAAAGTGGAGCTGATGGGGGTAAGTTGGAGAGGATGGGGGCAAAGTGGAGCTGATGGGGGTAAGTTGGAGCTGAGGGGGCAAAGTGAAGCTGAAGGGGCAAAATGGAGCTGGTGGGGGCACGTTGGAGCTGATGGGGACAAGTTGGAGTTGATAGGGGCAAAGTGGAGCTGATGGGGGTAAGTTGGAGAGGATGGGGGGCAAAGTGGAGCTGATGGGGGTAAGTTGGAGCTGGTGGGCCAAAGTGAAGCTGATAAGGGGCAAGTTGGAGCTGGTGGGGGGCATCTCTTACAGGCATCTCCAGAACAGGGGCAGAGTGGCTCAGGGGGCAGAGAGAGGACAATCATGAAAAGAGGTTGGGTATAAGTAGGCAGGGTATAAAGGGGTGGGACACAAGGGGCGGAGCGAAATGGGTGGCAAAATTAGGTTTTGCCTAGGGTAGCAAAAATCCTTGCACCAGCCCTGACTGTGTGGTGTGTATTACTTTGCTCTACAGCAATAAAGCAATAAACTTCAGTATATGTGTTTATACATTAGTCTGTGCAAATAAAATACTTTGGTCTTGAACTAAATCATTTATTCAGTTACATAAATAGCCAGTAATAGGTCATGAAATAACCTAAAAATTCTTACTAATGCCCCGCCCACCAGCCACACCCCCAATAATATCACCTAAAACTAACGTGTCCCTCTTTGGCCCTGTGAAATGTTGGGAGGTATGCACATACACACAGTGAGCGGCAGAGACATGCAAAACACATGTACACACAGACACACTAGAGATGCACACATGGACACACATATGTAACAGAGATGTACACACACAGACACGCAACATATATGAGCAGAAACACATGTGCTCATGAGTTGTGTACCCCTCTGGCACTCAAATGGTTAATGTATAGAGAGGCATGTCAGAGTTAAATAGCAGTGGGAAGTGTGTTCATACCTGGGAACACTGACTTGTGAAGTCCCTAGAGGGGACTGATGTGGAGAGACAAATGGAGCAATCTGGGTTAAAAGTGGGTGGGGCTTAATCGCGAGTAGGGGGCGGGGCTTAACATAAATGTGAAAAAGGTGTTAGTAATAGGCTGGGGAAGGAGGAGAAGTGGGAGGGGAATGCAAGTTTACAGTGTGAGGGGTTTGAACACACTCCATGAGGGGTAAAACTTGATACAGAACCCTGTGGCAGTCAGTGGGTTAAGTGTGAATCTGATGGCTGTCTGTCCTGTGTCTTGCATGGCAAATGGTGACAGTGAAGAAGTAATTCAGCAATGAGGGCCTACCTTAACCCTTTGAGTGCCATTTTGTTCCCCTGGTGATGCAGCACCGTTCAGTGGCTTTACTACAGGTCCTGCTGAGGCCACTGGGAGTCAAGGTGAGTGACTGTGTGTCAGCCATCTTTCTTTCTGGCTTTGTGTGTGTGTATGGATGTTTGGTGCTGTGTGAGTGGGGCATGTGTGTGTAATACCTGTGAACTTTTACTTGTGGAGTCCCTCATGTGGTGCTGATGTGGAGAGAGCAATGGGGCAATCTGGGTTAAAAGGGGGCGGGGCTTAATCGCGAGTAGGGGCGGGGCTTAACATAAATATGGAAAAGTGTTAGTAATAGGCTGGGGAAGGAGGAGAAGTGGGAGGGAAATGCAAGTTTACAGTGTGAGTGGTTTGAACACACTCCCTGAGGGGTAAAACTTGATACACAACCCTGTGGCAGTCAGTGGGTTAAGTGTGAATCTGATAGCTGTCTGTCCTGTGTCTTGCATGGCAAATGATGACAGTGAAGAAATAATTGAGCAATGAGGACCTACCTTAACCCTTTGAGTGCAATTTTGTTCCTCTGGTGCTGCAGTACAGGTCCTGCTGAGGCCTCTGGGAGTCAGGGTGAGTGACTGTGTGTGTGTGTCAGCCATATGTATTTCTGGCTTTGTGTGTGTATGTGGTGCTGTGTGTGTGAGTGGGGGCATGTCTGTTTGGTGCTGTGTAAGTGGGGCGTGTGTGTGTGTGGTGCTGTGTGAGTGGGGCATGTGTGTGTGTTTGTGTGGTGCTGTGTGAGTGGGGCATGTGTGTGTGTTGGTCTGTGTGTGTGAGTGGGGCATGTGTTTGTGTGGTGCTGTGTGAGTGGGGCATGTGTGTTTGTCTGTGGTGTAGGAGCAAGTGGCGGCCATATTGTTTTTTTCTGACTTTGATAGTGGTGGGCGGGCTGCATAGTGGGGGCGGGCCAACTCCCTGCATGATTGAATCACCCAATAGGAGTAGTAACTCCTGCTTTATGCCTCCCCTGGGTGTGTTTTGGCAGGCACAAAGTCTTCTTTTATATATATAGATTAGGGATCCATACCTCTCAAGTGTCCTCTTTAGGAGATATTAGGGTCCATACATTCCAAGTGTCCCTCTTTAGGAGATATTAGGGGTCCATACCTCTCAAGTGTTCCTCTTTAAGAGATATTAGGGGCCCATACCTCCCAAGAATCCCTCTTTATGATATATTAGGGGTCCATACCTCTCAAGTGTTCCTCTTTATGATATATTAGGGGTCCATACCTCCTAAGTGTCCATCTCTATGATATATTAGGGGTGCATACCTCTCAAATGTTCCTCTTTAGGAGATAGTAGGGTTCATACCTCCCAATTGTCCCTCTTTAGGATATATTGGGGTCCATACCTCTCAAGTATCCCTCTTTAGGAGATATTAGGTGTCCATACCTATCAAGTGTTTCTCTTTAGGAGATATTAGGTGTCCATAACTCCCAAGTGTCCCTCTTTGAGACACAGATCCCTCTTTCCCACCATGATATCCCTGTGTTTAGTTGATCAGACTATATGAGGTGTATATATAAGTGAATCACATTGCTCCTCAGCATAAAACTCACATAAGGTCTGTATAAACATCAGTATATGTGTATATAAATTAGTCTGTGTAAATAAAATACTTTGGTCTTGCTCTAAATCATTTATTGAGTTGTACAAAAGTTGTTAGTAGGTGGTGAAATAACCTGAAAATTCTCTGTAATGCCCCGCTCACCAGCCACGCCCCAGCGACAACCCCTAAAACGAAAGTGTCGCTCTTTGGCCATTTAAAATCTTGGGTGGTATGTGCCAGCTGTGGCTGGATGAGGGTGATGGGTGTCGGAGTTTCGGTGGTTGCTTACATCTGTCTTAAGTAAATAACTGCTCACCTATTTTGCTAACAGGATCGCAGGCAGTTCTGAATAACGTTTGCAAAATAGCTTCATTCCGAATGGCAAGTTCACTTTAAATGTGACCCTTTAACCATTTGAGCCAGTTGTGGTGCCCAACACATTGCAGTGCCATTCGTTGGGTTTCCCTCTGGCTCTGAAATAGTTAAGGACCAGAGACGTATACAAAACATAGCTCCACAATGCATAAGATTGTTTTTCTGTAGCAGAAGCAAATGGTTCCACGATGAGATTCTGAAAGACGCAACAAACTTTTAAATGAAAGATACATATGCAAATATATGCACGGCATATGCAGATGTGCACATTTTATATGCAAACGCATGCAAATAATGTATCTGTTTGCTTCTAACCACAAACTGAATAGGGTAAGAAGTTCTGAGGTTTACAAGGGTAAAGAACAGTTACATTTTCTCTTGTGACAGAGTTCATTTGATGTGTAAAGTGCTTGCAAATAAGATGCATTTTGTTAGCAAGGACTTTGCAATTTAATTCTTAAGGAAAGTAAGGAAAGCTAAAGTTTTGGATGAGTTTGTATGGAAGAATTCACTGTTATGTGAAGAGGTATGCCAGTCTGGATTTAGTGAAACTTTTGATGCATTGCACAGCTCTCTGCCACTCAAAGGGTTAAAGCGGAACTACCACCCTGCCTAAACTTGCCCCTAAAGAATTACCCATCTGGCGTCTAGCTGCTCAGTAGTGCTAGTCACCAGAATTACTACCTCCTTATAGAGAATTCCTACTGCTCCCAGGACTGACAGCCAGGAAACAACATACCTCCCAAGTGTCCCTCTTTTATACCCAAATCCCTCTGTCCCTCTTTCCCACCCTGATGTCCCTCTTTTTAGGAGATCAGATTGCATGGTGTGTATATAAGTCTATCACATTGCTCTACAACAATATAACTCACATTATTGTTTGTTTAAACGTCAGTATATGTGTAAATAAAATACTTTGGTCTTGTTATAAGTCATTTATTAGGTTACACCAGGAGGTATCAATAGGTCATGTAATAGCCTAAAAATTCCCGCTAATGCCCCGCCCACCAGCCACGCCCCAAGCAACACCTCCTAAAACACAAGTGTCCCTCTTTGGCAATTTGAAATGTTGGGAGGTATGAAACAGCGCAGACATCTTTGCATAGTGACATCTGTGCACCTGAGCTGTCAGTCCCTTCCGGTACCTAGCAACGCCTCCTAGAGCAGAGTGGGACTGACAGAGCAGGCGCACAGACGTCACTATGCAAAGATGTCTGCGCTGTTTCCTGGCTGTCAGTCCCGGGAACAGTAGGAATTCTCTATAAGGTGGTAATTATTCTGGTGACTAGCACTATAGATCAGCTAGTCGCCAGATGGGTAATTTTTTAGGGGCAAGTTTAGACGGGGTGGTAGTTCCGCCTTAACCTTCCTGGGCCTCACAATCATTTCTGAGGCAGTTTATCTGTTGATGTCAGATTTTCTCCCATGAATTTACAAATATGATTCTGTGCTAACTGAAGAGCCCAGCACTTAATGCCATTTTACTAAGCTACTTATGCCAATGATTCTCTCCTTAAAGGGATTGTAATGTTTCACAATAAAAACAGCTCCATGGAGAGTGTTATTTCAATTCTGTCAGAGTTGTAGTACAAGAGTAATTGAATGATAAAGTATCCCCCTCCTGCTCCTTTTACTGATGGGGCAGGGTTTTCATTTTTCTCACAGTAAGAAGATTGTCCCTTGCTGTGATCTGTCCGGTCAAGAGACCAGATTCCACATGTGAGGGGAGGTGGCTTACACTAGGTAAAAGGGGTGGAAGGGGGATACTTTATCATTCAATTACTCTTGTACTACAACTCTGACAGTATTGAAATAACACTCTACATGGCCCAAATACTATGAAGATTAATTGGAGCTGCTTTTATTGTGAAACATTAGGGATAGTAATACTTTAAAATTAATAATCCCTGTTTTGTAGCCATTAAAAAAGAAGAAAAAACCCTTATGATTTGAGAGATAACCGCTTACAAAGTGCCCCCCTCCCTCTCCTTTCCCTGATGTCAGCGTTGTAGCTAACAGCAGGGAAATCCTCTCCTGGGATCAGCCGGTGCTCTGCAGCAGAGCCGAGATCGAGTTAACGAAAAAGAAATACTTCACTTGAAAGGCCTTCTGTGTTTGCTTGGTTTGCAAGCACACGTAGAAGACCTTTTAAGTGAAGGATTTCTTTTCCATTAACACAATATCGGCTCTGCTGCAGAGCCTCCGATGGTCCCGGGACCGGATTCCCAGGCTGTCAGCTAGAATGCTGACATCAGGCAGGGGCAAACTTTGTAAGCGGTTATCTCTCAAACCATAAGGGTTTGAGAGATGCCTCTGGGAGCATTTTTATTTTTTTTTAATGGCTACAAAACAGGGATTAGTAATTTTGAAGTATTACTATCCCTTTAACACAGGGGCATTTTAATGCATGGACTTACAGTGCGTTTGCCAGGGTCCTCCTACACTGTGTTCACAACAGTCTCAGTTTTACAGAAAGTAACCAAATTACTCTTGTATTCCGAAGGTCAGGAAGGATTGAGGCTGTTCTGGATGCACAACACATAGATCTTACTGTTTTTCCCCACAAATCGGAACAGAAGAAAAGGAAGATGACAACTAAACTTAACCCTCTGAGTGCCAGTCACTGCAGTGGATACCTGCGTGGCGTTAAGAGAATCCTAAATGTAAACCTTTATTTAGAGGCCTCCATTCACAGTTCTGCTAGGGACTCAGAGGATCTTAACTCTTTGAGTGCAGAGCAATGCGTTGTGTACCCCTCTGGCACTCAAAGTGTTAAAACTGCCCTGCCATAACAACATTTGCACCACGAAGAAAGACGGCAATACAGCAGTATATCGGAGTTCTTTGCCTCCATGCCTTAATAAAGGGATAGTAATGTTTCGAAATAAAAGCAGCTCCAATTAATCTTCATAGTATTTGGGCCATGGAGAGTGTTATTTCAATACTGTCAGAGTTGTAGTTCAAGAGTAATTGAATGATAAAATATCCCCCTCCTGTCCCTTTTACCTAGTGTAAGATACCTCCCCTCAGATGTGGAATCTGGTCTCTTGACCGGACAGGTCACAGCAAGGGACAATCTTATTGTGATCATAAGGAAAACCCTGCCCCCCTTGACAGGTTTATCCTTATGTTCATTGAAGATTGTCCCTCTCTGCGATCTATCCGGACAGTCTTGCTGTTCTGAGGTGAGCAGTGTTACATCAGTAAAAGGGGCGGGAGGGGGATACTTTATCATTCAATTACTCTTAAACTACAACTCTGACAGTATTGAAATAACACTCTCCATGGCCCAAATACTATGAAGAGTAATTGGAGCTGCTTTTATTTTGAAACATTACTGTCCCTCTAAGCAGCAGAATGTATTAAACAAGGAACAGAAGAATGGTGTAACTTGATGCCATTTTCTTGCACGTGCCATGGGAAATGTCTTCCTTCTGCACGTGAAATCTCCCCTCCTTACTTCTACCCCTCCTACATAGCCTGGCCCGCTCCATGGGCCTTCTGCCTGTGTTGCATGGAAGGGGTTACAGTCAGATGTTTCTGACATTCAAAGGTCTACAATATATGGGCTGCACAGGAGTTATCCTTTCCCCAGTGTACTGCCACTATCCAGTGGACCAACAGCCTGTGACATTTGTGTTACTGCTAAAAGAGCTAGGTTGGGCATACCTCCCAACATTTCAAATTGACAAAGAGGGACAATTGTGTTTTAGGGGGTGTTGCTGGGGGTGTGGCCTGTGGGTGGAGCATTACCGAGAATTTTTATGCTATTTCACAACCTATTGATACCTCCATGTGTAACCTAATTCATGATTTAAATCAATAAAGTGTTTTAATTACACAGACTAATCTCTAAACACATATACTGATGTTTAAACAAACAATAATGTGAGTTATATTGCTGTAGAACAATATGATACACTTATATACACAACACACAGTCTGATCTCCTAAAAAGAGGGACATCAGGGTGGGAAAGAGGGACAGAGGGATTTGGGTCTAAAAGAGGGACTGTTCCTCCTAAAGAGGAACACTTGGGAGGTATGAGGTTGGGTCATGAGACAGGAAGTGACTTGGTTAGTAGTGACACAAGTGTGCAAAGCTCTCAGTTCACTGGAGACTTCCAGTATCACAGTGAGAGGGAAAACGTGCTGTGTGGTATATATTTACAGACCTTATCCTCTTGCATGCCACACACATCTCCCCTGAACCCCCTTGTATGCTGTCAGCACAGTGGGCTATGTCTTTCTGCATTTTAAAGCTTTGCATTTCCTTAGGCTATTTGGTTCTGTGACTATCATTGAGTCAACACTGAGGACACGAGTGTATGTGTGCTTCTGTGATTACCTGTCAGTGAGTGTACGTGTGCTTCTGTGATTACCTGTCAGTGAGTGTACATGTACTTCTGTGATTACCTGTCAGTGAGTGTACGTGTGCTTCTGTGATTACCTGTCAGTGAGTGTACATGTACTTGTGTGATTACCTGTCAGTGAGTGTACATGTACTTGTGTGATTACCTGTCAGTGAGTGTACATGTACTTGTGTGATTACCTGTCAGTGAGTGTACGTGTGCTTCTGTGATTACCTGTCAGTGAGTGTACATGTACTTGTGTGATTACCTGTCAGTGAGTGTACATGTACTTGTGTGATTACCTGTCAGTGAGTGTACATGTACTTCTGTGATTACCTGTCAGTGAGTGTATGTGTGCTTCTGTGATTACCTGTCAGTGAGTGTACGTGTACTTCTGTGATTACCTGTCAGTGAGTGTATGTGTACTTCTGTGATTACCTGTCAGTGAGTGTACGTGTACTTCTGTGATTACCTGTCAGTGAGTGTACGTGTACTTCTGTGATTACCTGTCAGTGAGTGTACGTGTACTTCTGTGATTACCTGTCAGTGAGTGTACGTGTACTTGTGTGATTACATGTCAGTGAGTGTACGTGTACTTCTGTGATTACCTGTCAGTGAGTGTACGTGTACTTGTGTGATTACCTGTCAGTGAGTGTACATGTACTTCTGTGATTACCTGTCAGTGAGTGTATGTGTACTTCTGTGATTACCTGTCAGTGAGTGTACGTGTACTTGTGTGATTACCTGTCAGTGAGTGTACGTGTGCTTCTGTGATTACCTGTCAGTGAGTGTACATGTACTTCTCTGATTACCTGTCAGTGAGTGTATGTGTACTTCTGTGATTACCTGTCAGTGAGTGTATGTGTACTTGTGTGATTACCTGTCAGTGAGTGTATGTGTACTTCTGTGATTACATGTCAGTGAGTGTACGTGTGCTTCTGTGATTACCTGTCAGTGAGTGTATGTGTACTTCTCTGATTACCTGTCAGTGAGTGTACGTGTACTTCTGTGATTACCTGTCAGTGAGTGTATGTGTACTTCTGTGATTACATGTCAGTGAGTGTACGTGTACTTCTGTGATTACCTGTCAGTGAGTGTACGTGTACTTCTGTGATTACCTGTCAGTGAGTGTACGTGTACTTCTGTGATTACCTGTCAGTGAGTGTACATGTACTTCTGTGATTACCTGTCAGTGAGTGTACGTGTACTTCTGTGATTACCTGTCAGTGAGTGTACGTGTACTTCTGTGATTACATGTCAGTGAGTGTACGTGTACTTCTGTGATTACCTGTCAGTGAGTGTACGTGTACTTCTGTGATTACGTCAGTGAGTGTACGTGTACTTCTGTGATTACCTGTCAGTGAGTGTATGTGTACTTCTGTGATTACCTGTCAGTGAGTGTACGTGTACTTCTGTGATTACCTGTCAGTGAGTGTACGTGTACTTCTGTGATTACCTGTCAGTGAGTGTACGTGTACTTGTGTGATTACCTGTCAGTGAGTGTACGTGTGCTTCTGTGATTACCTGTCAGTGAGTGTACGTGTACTTCTGTGATTACCTGTCAGTGAGTGTACGTGTGCTTCTGTGATTACCTGTCAGTGAGTGTACGTGTACTTGTGTGATTACCTGTCAGTGAGTGTACGTGTGCTTCTGTGATTACCTGTCAGTGAGTGTACGTGTACTTGTGTGATTACCTGTCAGTGAGTGTACGTGTGCTTCTGTGATTACCTGTCAGTGAGTGTACGTGTACTTGTGTGATTACCTGTCAGTGAGTGTACGTGTGCTTCTGTGATTACCTGTCAGTGAGTGTACGTGTACTTCTGTGATTACCTGTCAGTGAGTGTACGTGTACTTGTGTGATTACCTGTCAGTGAGTGTATGTGTGCTTCTGTGATTACCTGTCAGTGAGTGTATGTGTACTTCTCTGATTACCTGTCAGTGAGTGTATGTGTACTTGTGTGATTACCTGTCAGTGAGTGTATGTGTATTTCTGTGATTACCTGTCAGTGAGTGTACGTGTACTTCTGTGATTACCTGTCAGTGAGTGTACATGTACTTCTGTGATTACCTGTCAGTGAGTGTACATGTACTTCTGTGATTACCTGTCAGTGAGTGTACGTGTACTTCTGTGATTACCTGTCAGTGAGTGTATGTGTACTTCTGTGATTACCTGTCAGTGAGTGTACGTGTACTTGTGTGATTACCTGTCAGTGAGTGTACGTGTACTTCTGTGATTACCTGTCAGTGAGTGTACATGTACTTCTCTGATTACCTGTCAGTGAGTGTATGTGTACTTCTGTGATTACCTGTCAGTGAGTGTATGTGTACTTGTGTGATTACCTGTCAGTGAGTGTATGTGTACTTCTGTGATTACATGTCAGTGAGTGTACGTGTGCTTCTGTGATTACCTGTCAGTGAGTGTATGTGTACTTCTCTGATTACCTGTCAGTGAGTGTACGTGTACTTCTGTGATTACCTGTCAGTGAGTGTATGTGTACTTCTGTGATTACATGTCAGTGAGTGTACGTGTACTTCTGTGATTACCTGTCAGTGAGTGTACGTGTACTTCTGTGATTACCTGTCAGTGAGTGTACGTGTACTTCTGTGATTACCTGTCAGTGAGTGTACATGTACTTCTGTGATTACCTGTCAGTGAGTGTACGTGTACTTCTGTGATTACCTGTCAGTGAGTGTACGTGTACTTCTGTGATTACATGTCAGTGAGTGTACGTGTACTTCTGTGATTACCTGTCAGTGAGTGTACGTGTACTTCTGTGATTACGTCAGTGAGTGTACGTGTACTTCTGTGATTACCTGTCAGTGAGTGTATGTGTACTTCTGTGATTACCTGTCAGTGAGTGTACGTGTACTTCTGTGATTACCTGTCAGTGAGTGTACGTGTACTTCTGTGATTACCTGTCAGTGAGTGTACGTGTACTTGTGTGATTACCTGTCAGTGAGTGTACGTGTGCTTCTGTGATTACCTGTCAGTGAGTGTACGTGTACTTCTGTGATTACCTGTCAGTGAGTGTACGTGTGCTTCTGTGATTACCTGTCAGTGAGTGTACGTGTACTTGTGTGATTACCTGTCAGTGAGTGTACGTGTGCTTCTGTGATTACCTGTCAGTGAGTGTACGTGTACTTGTGTGATTACCTGTCAGTGAGTGTACGTGTGCTTCTGTGATTACCTGTCAGTGAGTGTACGTGTACTTGTGTGATTACCTGTCAGTGAGTGTACGTGTGCTTCTGTGATTACCTGTCAGTGAGTGTACGTGTACTTCTGTGATTACCTGTCAGTGAGTGTACGTGTACTTGTGTGATTACCTGTCAGTGAGTGTACGTGTACTTGTGTGATTACCTGTCAGTGAGTGTACATGTACTTGTGTGTTTTATTTGTCAGTGAGTGTATGTGTACTTCTGTGTTTTATTTGTCAGTGAGTGTATGTGTGCTTCTGTGATTACCTGTCAGTGAGTGTACGTGTACTTCTGTGATTTATTTGTCAGTGAGTGTACATGTACTTGTGTGATTACCTGTCAGTGAGTGTACATGTACTTCTGTGATTACTAGTGTTGAGCGAGCATGCTCGGCCGATGCTCGGATCGGCTCGAGCATCGCTCTGCTCGGCACATGGCGGTACTCGTACGAGTACCGCATGTGCTCGCCCGCCATGTTCGGGTCTCCTCCCCGCACGTTTTGCGGCTGCTGCGCAGCCAATAAACGTGCAGGGAGGCTCTGACATCGGTGTAATGCCAGCAGCCATGTTGGCTGCTGGCATTACACTGATTGGCTGGCCAGAACCCGTGGTCAGGTGCTGTATAGCACCTGACCAGCGAGTTCGGCTCAGTCTGAGCCAGGGAGAGCTGAGGATAGGAAGGGAAAGGCAGTGTAGGGAGGAAAAAAACAAAAATTGTGAAAAAAAAAGAACCAAAAGTCCTTTTTAGGACTACTGTGTGTGGGGGCAGCAGGTTATTTGGTGTGGGGGGAAAAAAACAAAAAAAAAAAAAAAAAAAATATATATATTCTGTTTAGTGTGCAAAGTTGCAGATTAGAGCACATTCTGTTTAGTGTGCACAGTTGCAGATTAGAGCACATTCTGTTTAGTGTGCAAAGTTGCAGATTAGAGCACATTCTGTTTAGTGTGCAAAGTTGCAGATTAGAGCACATTCTGTTTAGTGTGCAAAGTTGCAGATTAGAGCACATTCTGTTAAGTCTTCAAACTAAAATATCAAAGTCACGTATTCCATTCAGTGTGCGTCGCCGCAGTTTAGCAGCACATTCTGAGTACTGTGCAGAGTTGCAGAATAGGAAGAAATACTGTTAAGTCTTCAAACTAAAATATCAAAGTCACATATTCCATTCAGTGTGCTTCGCCGCAGTTTAGCAGCACATTCTGTGTACTGTGCAGAGTTGCAGAATAGGAAGAAATACTGTTAAGTCTTCAAACTCAAATATCAAAGTCACATATTCCATTCAGTGTGCTTCGCCGCAGTTTAGCAGCACATTCTGTGTACTGTGCAGAGTTGCAGAATAGGAAGAAATACTGTTAAGTCTTCAAACTAAAATATCAAAGTCACATATTCCATTCAGTGTGCTTCGCCGCAGTGTAGCAGCACATTCTGTGTACTGTGCAGAGTTGCAGAATAGGAAGAAATACTGTTAAGTCTTCAAACTCAAATATCAAAGTCACATATTCCATTCAGTGTGCTTCGCCGCAGTTTAGCAGCACATTCTGTGTACTGTGCAGAGTTGCAGAATAGGAAGAAATACTGTTAAGTCTTCAAACTAAAATATCAAAGTCACATATTCCATTCAGTGTGCTTCGCCGCAGTGTAGCAGCACATTCTGTGTACTGTGCAGAGTTGCAGAATAGGAAGAAATACTGTTAAGTCTTCAAACTAAAATATCAAAGTCACATATTCCATTCAGTGTCTTTCACCGCCGTTTAACAGCCTATTCTGTGTACTCTGCAGAGTTGCAGAATTATAAGAAATACTGTTAAGTTTTCAAACTCAAATATTAAAGTCACATATTCCATTCAGTGTCTTTCACCGCCGTTTAACAGCCTATTCTGTGTACTCTGTACAGTTGCAGAATTATAAGAAATACTGTTAAGTTTTCAAACTCAAATATTAAAGTCACATATTCCATTCAGTGTCTTTCACCGCCGTTTAACAGCCTATTCTGTGTACTCTGTACAGTTCCAGAATTATAAGAAATACTGTTAAGTTTTCAAACTCAAATATTAAAGTCACATATTCCATTCAGTGTGTTTCACCGCCGTTTAACAGCCTATTCTGTGTACTCTGCAGAGTTGCAGAATTATAAGAAATACTGTTAAGTTTTCAAACTCAAATATTAAAGTCACATATTCCATTCAGTGTCTTTCACCGCCGTTTAACAGCCTATTCTGTGTACTCTGTACAGTTGCAGAATTATAAGAAATACTGTTAAGTTTTCAAACTCAAATATTAAAGTCACATATTCCATTCAGTGTCTTTCACCGCCGTTTAACAGCCTATTCTGTGTACTCTGTACAGTTCCAGAATTATAAGAAATACTGTTAAGTTTTCAAACTCAAATATTAAAGTCACATATTCCATTCAGTGTCTTTCACCGCCGTTTAACAGCCTATTCTGTGTACTCTGTACAGTTGCAGAATTATAAGAAATACTGTTAAGTTTTCAAACTCAAATATTAAAGTCACATATTCCATTCAGTGTGTTTCAACGCCGTTTAACAGCCTATTCTGTGTACTCTGCAGAGTTGCAGAATAGTAAGAAATACTGTTAATTTTTCAAACTCAAATATCAAAGTCACATATTCCATTCAGTGTCTTTCACCGCCGTTTAACAGCCTATTCTGTGTACTCTGCAGAGTTGCAGAATTATAAGAAATACTGTTAAGTTTTCAAACTCAAATATTAAAGTCACATATTCCATTCAGTGTCTTTCACCGCCGTTTAACAGCCTATTCTGTGTACTCTGTACAGTTCCAGAATTATAAGAAATACTGTTAAGTTTTCAAACTCAAATATTAAAGTCACATATTCCATTCAGTGTGTTTCAACGCCGTTTAACAGCCTATTCTGTGTACTCTGCAGAGTTGCAGAATAGTAAGAAATACTGTTAATTTTTCAAACTCAAATATCAAAGTCACATATTCCATTCAGTGTCTTTCACCGCCGTTTAACAGCCTATTCTGTGTACTCTGCAGAGTTGCAGAATTATAAGAAATACTGTTAAGTTTTCAAACTCAAATATTAAAGTCACATATTCCATTCAGTGTCTTTCACCGCCGTTTAACAGCCTATTCTGTGTACTCTGTACAGTTGCAGAATTATAAGAAATACTGTTAAGTTTTCAAACTCAAATATTAAAGTCACATATTCCATTCAGTGTCTTTCACCGCCGTTTAACAGCCTATTCTGTGTACTCTGTACAGTTCCAGAATTATAAGAAATACTGTTAAGTTTTCAAACTCAAATATTAAAGTCACATATTCCATTCAGTGTGTTTCAACGCCGTTTAACAGCCTATTCTGTGTACTCTGCAGAGTTGCAGAATAGTAAGAAATACTGTTAATTTTTCAAACTCAAATATTAAAGTCACTTATTCCATTCAGTGTGTGTCACCGCAGTTTAGCAGCCTATTCTGTGTACTCTGCAGAGTTGCAGAATAGTAAGAAATACTGTTAAGTTTTCAAACTCATATATATTAAAGTCATATATATCGTGTAAGATGAAGAAGGCGGGTAAAAAGGGACGGGGAAGTGGACGTGATCCTGAAAGTTCAGGGCGCGGGTCAGGACGCGGAGAAACTGTGCCTGGTGCCAGAGCACAAGAAAGAAAGACATCCACCATACCTAGCTTCATGTCTGATTTCACAGGGCGTCGCAGGACATCACTCTCGAGGTCCGACCAGTGCGAACAGGTGGTCGGTTGGATGACAGCTGATACTGCTTCCAGTCGGTTAAGCACCACCCTGTCTTCCACCAAGTCCACTCTCAGTAGCCAAGAGTCTGGTCAACATAATCCTCACTCTGATCATCCTTCCTCCCACCATACACGGTCTGGTCAAAGAAGTGATCCCACACTGGGATATAGTGATGAGCTCGTCTCATCACCAATCCTTCATTTGACCCTCTCTCCAAGCACGCTTGCAGAGGAACATGACATCTTGTGCCCTGATTCACAACCTCTAGAGGCTACCCAATCACAAGAAGATGACAGATGTGAACGGCATTTAAGGTCAAAGGAAGTAGTGGATGATGATGATGATGATGATGAGACACAGTTGCCATTAAATCAACCACTATTTCCTTCTCAAGACCTTGTTGAGGAGAATGTTATACAGTTGTCAATGACCGAGTATGTGGTGGGATCAAGACTTGAGGAGGATGATCAGAGTGAGGAAGTGGAGGAGGACTTGGTGGACGATGAGGTGACTGACCCCACCTGGGAAGGTGTAGAGCCGAGCGATGACAGCAGTCCTGAGGGTGAGCCATCTGCAGCACCGCAACAGGCTGGAAGAGGCAGTGGTGTGGCTACAGAAAGAAGGCGGACCGCACCAAACCGGCCCGCAAATGTTCCACGGAGCACCCCCTTGCGTAAATCTACCTTGCCAAGGGGTAGGTGTTCCGCGGTATGGCGTTTTTTTAAGGAAAGTGCGGACGACAAAAGATTTGTAGTTTGCAACCTGTGCCACACCAGAATGAGCCGAGGCATGAACACTAGAAACCTCACCACCACCAGCATGATCCGACACATGGCATCCAAGCACCGTAGTAAGTGGGAGGAACGCCTGGATCGCCCATCTGTGTCTGCAGGCCACACCACTGCCTCCTCTTCCCCTGTTTTCGGTGCCGGCCAATCGCCTGTCGAAGGCGCAGGCCCGCATACCTCCCGCCCTGCACCTGTAGCATCTGAAGCACCATCAGCGACCACATCCACTTCCCTGTCCCAGCACAGCGTCCAAATGTCGTTACCCCAGGCATTTGAGCGCAAGAGAAAATACCCAGCCACCCACCCACAGGCCATAGCACTAACCTCACACCTTTCAAAATTACTGGCCATCGAAATGCTGCCATTTAGGCTTGTGGACACTGAGTCCTTCCGCAGCCTGATGGCAGCAGCTGTCCCTCGGTACGCGGTCCCCAGCCGCCACTACTTTTCCCGGTGTGCCATCCCCGCATTACACCACCATGTGTCCCGTAACATCACCCGTGCCCTGACCAACGCAGTTACTGGGAAGGTCCACTTAACGACTGACACATGGACAAGTGCTTGTGGCCAGGGACGCTACATTTCCCTGACGGCACACTGGGTGAATGTCGTGGAGGCTGGGAGCGACTCGGACCCTGGGATGGCACGGGTGCTACCCACGCCGAGGATTGCGGGCCCTACCTCCATCAGGGTTTCCACCAGCACCTACGTTATTGGCTCCTCCTCCTCCGTTTCCACCTCCGAATTCTCTACACACAGCGCCACTCCCCCATCAGCCAGTAGCTGGAAGCAGTGTAGCACTGCAGTGGGGAAGCGTCAACAGGCCGTGCTGAAGCTGATCTGCCTTGGGGACAAACAGCACACGGCCTCAGAGCTGTTGCAGGGGATTAGTCACCAGACCGAGCAGTGGCTCTCGCCACTCAACCTGCAACCAGGCATGGTTGTGTGTGATAATGGGCGTAACTTGGTGGCGGCTTTGGAGCTCGGCAAGCTCACACACGTACCATGCCTAGCGCATGTATTTAATTTAGTGGTGCAGCGATTTCTAAAAACCTACCCCAATGTGCATGATCTCTTGACCAAGGTGCGCCGCGTGTGTGCACATTTCCGTAAGTCATCTACAGCTTCGGCCGGCCTGTTGAAGCTGCAGCAGCGCTTACAATTGCCAGCTCACCGGCTGCTGTGTGACGTGAGCACGCGCTGGAACTCCACCTTCCACATGTTGGCCCGGCTTTGTGAGCAGCAGAGGGCAGTAGTGGAGTACCAGCTGTTACACGGTCGTCGCCTCTCCGTTCAACTTCCTGTAATCAGAAGTGAGGAGTGGGAATGGATGTCAGACCTCTGCGAGGTTTTACGCAATTTTGAGGAATCGACACAGATGGTGAGCGGCGATAACGCTATTATCAGTGTAACCATCCCACTTCTGTGTCTACTGAAACGCTCGCTGCTCACAATTAAAACCGACGCTTTGCATGTGGAAGAGGTGGAAATGGGGGAGGAAGAGCTTACACAAGGTGATAGCCAGAGCACCCTCACTTCGTCTTCTCAGCGACAATTGGAGGAGGCGGAGGAGGAGGAGGAGGAGGAGGAGGAGGAAGACACGGTTGCCTCCGCTACAGAGGGTAGCCATGGAACTTTAGTTCCATCTCTTCAGCGTGGGTGGGCAGAAGAGGAGGAAGAGGATGAGGATATTGAGAGTCAGCCTCCTGGTGAGGACAGCGAAATCTTGACTGTTGGTACTCTGGCACACATGGCTGACTTTATGTTAGGCTGCCTTTCCCGTGACCCACGCGTTGTACGCATTTTAGACAACACGGATTACTGGGTGTTCACCCTTCTGGACCCCCGCTACAAAGAGAATTTCTCATCTCTCATTCCTCCGGTGGAGAGGACAAGCAAAATGGTGCAATACCAGAAGGTTCTTGTTGAAAAATTGCTCCAAAATTTTCCATCTGACAACGCTGGCGGCAGAGTACGTGCTACCTTGGCCAACCGAGAAGGGGAGAAAAGGGGAGCACACAGCAGTTCCGACAAAGGCAGGGCAACACTCTCCAAGGCGTGGGACACCTTCATGACACCCCGCCAGCACCCTCACCCTGATGCGCAGCCTAGTGTCACAAGGAGGGAAAAGTTTTGGAAGATGGTGAAGGAGTACGTAGCAGACCGTGTCAGCGTCCTCAATGATCCCTCTGTGCCTTACAACTACTGGGTGTCCAAGCTGGACACGTGGTATGAACTGGCACTCTACGCCTTGGAGGTGCTGGCCTGCCCTGCCGCCAGCGTTCTGTCTGAGCGGGTATTTAGTGCTGCTGGTGGCATCATAACAGATAAGCGTATCCGCCTTTCCACCGACAATGCTGATAGGTTGACACTTATAAAAATGAACAAGGCCTGGATTTCCCCTGACTTCTCCACTCCACTGGAGGAAAGCCCCGGGGGAACATAAACTCACTTTATATATGTTATTTACAATGATGGGAATACTCTGTATTCCCATTCACCCCTTCCACCCAAAAAACGGGTATATGGTTGACTCTTAATGTTCTCATCCTCCTCCTCCTCTTCCATATGCCCTGGGATATAATTTTTATATAGGGCCAGCTCACCAGCGTGCCCTGGGATATAATTTTTATATAGGGCCAGCTCACCAGCGGGCCCTGTGATATAATTTTTATATAGGGCCAGCTCACCAGCGGGCCCTGTTTGCCAATTTTTATATAGGTCAGCTCACCAGCGGGCCTTCTCATATAATGTTTTATTGGGTCAGCTCTCTAGCGGGCCCTCTCATATAATGTTTTATAGCGTCAGCTCACTAGCGGGCCTTCGCATATAATGTTTAGGATGGTCAGCTCTGCAGCAGACCCTCACCCATAATGTTTTAGATGGTCAGCTCAGCGCACGTTTCCCTCTTAATCATGGCCTCAGTTCTGAAAATCAAGGAAATTTTTGGGAGAATTTGCCTCTGCGCACGTTTCCCTCTTAATCATGGCCTCAGTTCTGAAAATCAAGGAAATTTTTGGGATAATTTGCCTCTGCGCACGTTTCCCTCTTAATCATGGCCTCACTTCAGAAAATCGATGAAATTTTTGGGAGAATTTGCAGATGATATACAAGTAAATATACAGCAAATACTGTTTGGTAACAATTTTTCGCCTAAAGTCGTTTTTATTTTCCTTTTTGTGTGTTTTACGGTCAGTCTGTAAAAATGGCGTACTACGGGCGAAAGATCGTTCCCAGCAGCGATGTTGGAGTCCAAGGTGCATCCAGACATCCTCCCTATGCTGTCCCTGAACCATTTCTGTAGTGTTTCCATCTTTTTCTGCCCTTTTCCTATGGACCAGGCACCCTCCCCTCATCAGAGCAGGGGGTGCCTGGTGTAATGCTCGAGTCCTCCCATTGACTTCAATGGGGCTCGGGTGCTCGGCCGAGCACTCGAGCCTCAGGGGGTGCTCGGTCAGAGCACCCGAACATCCGAGCATTGGGGTGCTCGCTCATCACTAGTGATTACCTGTTAGTGAGTGTATATGTACTTCTGTGATTACCTGTTAGTGAGTGTATGTGTACTTCTGTGATTACCTGTCAGTGAGTGTATGTCTACTTGTGTGATTACCTGTCAGTGAGTGTACGTGTACTTGTGTGATTACCTGTCAGTGAGTGTACATGTACTTCTGTGATTACCTGTTAGTGAGTGTATGTGTACTTCTGTGATTACCTGTTAGTGAGTGTATGTGTACTTGTGTGATTACCTGTCAGTGAGTGTACGTGTACTTGTGTGATTACCTGTCAGTGAGTGTACGTGTGCTTCTGTGATTACCTGTCAGTGAGTGTACGTGTACTTCTGTGATTACCTGTCAGTGAGTGTACGTGTACTTCTGTGATTACCTGTCAGTGAGTGTACGTGTACTTGTGTGATTACCTGTCAGTGAGTGTATGTGTACTTCTGTGATTACCTGTCAGTGAGTGTATGTGTACTTCTGTGATTACCTGTCAGTGAGTGTACGTGTACTTCTGTGATTACCTGTCAGTGAGTGTACGTGTACTTCTGTGATTACCTGTCAGTGAGTGTATGTGTACTTCTGTGATTACCTGTCAGTGAGTGTATGTGTACTTGTGTGATTACCTGTCAGTGAGTGTATGTGTACTTCTGTGATTACCTGTCAGTGAGTGTATGTGTACTTCTGTGATTACCTGTCAGTGAGTGTACATGTACTTCTGTGATTACCTGTCAGCGAGTATACGTGTTTCTGTGATTACCTGTCAGTGAGTGTATGTGTATTTCTGTGATTACCTGTCAGTGAGTGTATGTGTATTTCTGTGATTACCTGTCAGTGAGTGTACGTGTACTTCTGTGATTACCTGTCAGTGAGTGTACGTGTACTTCTGTGATTACCTGTCAGTGAGTGTATGTGTACTTCTGTGATTACCTGTCAGTGAGTGTATGTGTATTTCTGTGATTACCTGTCAGTGAGTGTACGTGTACTTCTGTGATTACCTGTCAGTGAGTGTATGTGTACTTCTGTGATTACCTGTCAGTGAGTGTACGTGTACTTGTGTGATTACCTGTCAGTGAGTGTATGTGTACTTCTGTGATTACCTGTCAGTGAGTGTACGTGTACTTCTGTGATTACCTGTCAGTGAGTGTACATGTACTTCTGTGATTACCTGTCAGTGAGTGTATGTGTACTTCTGTGATTACCTGTCAGTGAGTGTATGTGTACTTCTGTGATTACCTGTCAGTGAGTGTATGTGTATTTCTGTGATTACCTGTCAGTGAGTGTACGTGTACTTCTGTGATTACCTGTCAGTAAGTGTATGTGTACTTCTGTGATTACCTGTCAGTGAGTGTACGTGTACTTGTGTGATTACCTGTCAGTGAGCGTACATAGACTTCTGTGATTACCTGTCAGTGAGTGTATGTGTACTTCTGTGATTACCTGTCAGTGAGTGTACATGTACTTCTGTGATTACCTGTCAGTAAGTGTATGTGTACTTCTGTGATTACCTGTCAGTGAGTGTACGTGTACTTGTGTGATTACCTGTCAGTGAGCGTACATAGACTTCTGTGATTACCTGTCAGTGAGTGTATGTGTACTTCTGTGATTACCTGTCAGTGAGTGTACATGTACTTCTGTGATTACCTGTCAGTGAGTGTACGTGTTTCTGTGATTACCTGTCAGTGAGTGTATGTGTGCTTCTGCTGTGCAGTACGTTGCGTATCCCTCTGGCACTCAAAGGGTTAAGGACAAGGGGGGTATGCAATGATTCTGCTTCATAATGCACTATGCACCACACTTGTCCTTTGAGGGTTAACCAAGTTTAATCAGAATTTATATTATTAAAACTACAATGGGCCAAAGATGCACAATGGAAAATTTCATTAGGCCTTTTTTTTTATTTTCTGGTTTCACCTAAAAGTATTTGCTGGAGAGATTTCATCATCTCATCTTAAAATGTTCTCAGCAGGTACATTGGTTTTACAGAGAAAACACTCTCTATAAAACAGAGTTGGGAATAAAAGGGCCATTATGATAGGAATCTTATTTATGTCTTGGCTGAACATTTTCTTAAAACCAGCAGATGAAATCAGACAGTTTAGTGCCCATTTAAACCTATTTTTTCACTGCTAAGTAAAGTGCACTGAGCAGGGCAGTTCCAACTATGTATCATTGACTTCTATATCATACTGGGGATCATGTACTGGACAGAAAGTGGAGAGATGCACTGAGGTTCCATGCACTTGAACACCAAGTACCAAGTCCCCATAGAAACACTGTAGGGCTGAGGATGAGAGTGCATTTCTTGTCATATGGTGGGTGGGGCTTAATCGTATCAGAGTGGGTGGTTGAAAGGAGGAGTTTGCCATGAAATGGGTGGGAAAATGGGTGGAGTTTGGAGGGAGTAGGCAGATCACACTGGAAAGTGGGTGGGGCTATAGCTGAACTCACCAGCCTAAAGAATTGGCCTCTGTACCCAGAGACCCAACAATATAATCCGAAAACCAAAGCGTTCAGGGCAGGGAGAGATTTCCCAGGCATTAGGGGCTGGTGCCATGTGACAGCACTGGCGTATTCGTCCATACACTCCATTAGCTCTTTAAAACATTCACCGCGTTGTGCTCTTTAATCCTCTGAATGCCTGATCAATGCATTGCACACCCCTCTGGAACTGAAACGGTTAATGCTATCGAACATTGGTTAGGGTTGAGGGATGTTGCTCAGTGTATAATTTTAAAACTTTGTGTGTCAGATTGGTACGCATCTTGTACTCAAAGAGTTAAGATTCCAAACACAAAGAATGTGTACGCAGTATAGCATGTGACAGGTGAAGTCTATTAACCCTTTGTGTGCCAGATTGGTACGCATCTTGTACTCAAAGAGTTAAGATTCCAAACACAAAGAATGTGTACGCAGTATAGCATGTGACAGGTGAGGTCTATTAACCCTTTGTGTGCCAGAGGGGTACGCCCGTATTCCTCGGGCACTCAAAGGGTTAAGTCCAATTTTACATTGCCACAGTACGTTTCACAGGAAGAACACGAATTTTGTGATTAATCATATTAGCAGGGTGGAAGGAAAGCGTAATTGGCACAAACAACTATTTTTGGACCAAATAAGTAATCTTTTACAGAAATAAGTGAACGCAGCGGAGCATGATAAACTTTAATTACTGGGCTATGAGTCATGTAAATGAGGAATAAAAGGTACATTGGAAAGATTAGCAGATTCTTATTGTATGAGGTCATTTCTCTACAGGTTCGTTATTTTGTAAACTCAGATTCAATGATAAAATGACCCCACACCTCTTAACCCCTTAGGTGCTAGACCGGTCTCCAAAGCATCTTGAATCAATGCTTTGGAGACCTCCAAAGGGGTTAATGTAGCAGGCGTATGAAAATGTTTTTCTCTGATTTTCTTTGTAGGTTAATAGCTAATTGAAACGGTAACCAATCAGATTCTGGGAGAAAGTTTACTACAGAACAATATGGCCGCTGCTACGGTTCAGACACCGGTGTTCTCCACTCCGCTTCTATGTTCCACCACCAGTTCAAATGCAGGAGATTTGTGTCTACTGGCGAGGTCTTGTGAGCCCCTGCCAGTATTCCTTGTTGTCACCCACGTGGGTCAGCCATACATAGGAGGATGCAATGAGCATTGTAACCCCCAACAACGCTCATGTGAAAGGTCTGCTGGCAGCCCCATTGTCTGAACGTAGCACAGCTGCAGCAAGTTGGACTTTGTGTGTTCATGTGAGGTGAAAAGGACCATAGACCAGCATAGGACCTTTAACAACAGTCAATATCACCAGCACAGAATCGGGATAACTCTCTGGATCCAACCCGAAGGCTCCCATTTTCTCAGTTAATTACCATGTCTCCTAGATACGGGGTTATTCTCTGGGTGAGTTCTTTGGTAACTCCGCCCACTCCCATTTTTTCAGGACAAACCCTGCCTTTTCCAATCCAGCCCACTCCTATTAAGCCCACCCACATTATGACACAAGTATCATCATTTGCATACTCCCTCCCTTAGTTGCAATTGTTTTTCTGGGGGCTGTGGGCATCAAGGTTCCCATGAATGTGAACTGGTATCAACCATGTGAAGGAAAGATTGTTCCCAAAAAATAAATGCATACACAATAGGAAATAATATACATTGTGATGCTGGCCAAGGCAGTTTAAAGGGGAGCTGTACCTATAACAATAAGTGACCCTCCATTTCTTTAAAGGCATAGTAATGTTTCACAAAAACAGCAGCCCCAATTAATCTTCATAGTATTTGAGCCATAGAGAGTGTTATTTCAATACTGTCAGAGCTGTAGTTCAAGAGTAATTGAATGATAAAGTTTCCCCTCCTGCCCCTTTTACCTAGTGTAAGCCTCTTCCCCTCAGATGTGGAATCCAGTCCATAGACCAGACAGATAACAGCGGGTGACAATCTTCTTCCTATGAGAACAATGAAAGCCCTGCCCCTCTTGACAAGTTTTTCAGGTTTTTCCCTTATCTTAATTGAAGATTGTCCCTCTCTGCAATCTACCTGGGCACCTTCCTTCTGCTCTGGCTGAGCAGTGTTACATCAGTAAAAGGGGCGGAAGGGGGATACTTTATCATTGAATTACTCTTGAACTACAACTCTGACAGAACTGAAATAACACTCTCCAAAGTCCAAATACTATGGTGATTAATTAGAGCCACTTTTATTATGAAACATTATTATCCCTTTAACTGATGCACTTTCCTAAACTGGTGTCCCACATATGGCAGTCAGGTATGTACTTAATCCCTGGGGTGCTTGTGTGATCTCCAAATCATTGCCACACTATTCCCTGGAAACATCTCTATCATACAACATTTTAAAGTAGGCCTTTTACCTGGGGAAGAAGTTTGCCTATTAATTATCTCTAAAAGTTACCTAAACATTGGGTTTGATGTATGTCTGCCATTCCACTTAGGAATCGGAAATTATTTTCCTTCCATACACTTGCCTAATGCCAGCTTACTGAGCTTTGTATTTCATGATACCTCCCCTTAACACCATTTACAGAGTTTTCTATTCCTCTATGCTTTTTTTAGAGAGTTAGTAATGTCAGCAAATGTAGTTAAGATGGATTATTCATTATGCTTTTTTTATAGGAATGGTACCTTTGTCAGTGTCTATAACATTGTACCCTTTGTGTAATTTTATTTTAAAGCCCTCTCCTCCCACCCCTTTTTTCCTGTGTCACACAGAGTCTCCCCAGATCTGAAAGCCGGTCGCTTGGCAGGACGGATCGCAATAAGGAACAATCTTGCGTCAGCATAAAGAAAACACAATATTGTCCCTTGTTGCGATCTGTCCTGACCGGCTTTCAGATCTGAGGAGACTCTGCGTGATGTAGGGAAAAGGGGCAGGAGGGAGAAAATATAAAATAATATTACATGAAGACTGCAACATAATGGACATTTGCAAAGGTACCAGTAGTTATAAAAAAGCCTAATGCATGATTGATCTTAACTTCATATGCTAACATTATACTCTTTAGCTCAATGTGCTAAACAAGACATAGAGGAAATGATGTCAGTGTAGACCATGTCACTGTGCATATTGCAGGGCCGGTGTGTGGGGCTTGTTGGCATCTAAGACTGGTGGAGGTTATCTACCTGTATGCACTACATCAATCATAATCCCTGAAAAACAGTCACTAGTGTTACAGACTAACATCAGTGGAGTTGCACTTGCAAATTCCTATATTTGCCCCATTGTGAGGCTTGTGTCGTATCAAGATATGGAGAAATTCTGGAGTAACCTAGCTGCACTATAAGGGACAAATACAATGTCCTCAAATTTCCATTGACTTGAAGATTTTTTTTAATAATCTGTTTATTTATGACTTTACAGAATTACAAAATAAACCAAAATAAAATGCAAAGATGACATCTGATTCAAAAAGATAAAGAAGAGAAGAAAATTATCAAGTTCTGCAAATCGATATGAGTAAATATGAATTCTGATTTGAGCAATACAACTGAATATTATCTAGTCAAGTAGTCATAAAGTGATACGTAGAATTCCTATTTAGTACAGGGTCTGGCAATACTTGAAAATGTACCAAGGAGGACAATGATACATAGAAAAGGGGCACAGAAATAAGTGAGGAGAAAATGAGGATGGTACAATGTGATACATGATGATGGGGTCATGCACACTGTGGCATTAACTGACATGAGTGGAATGTGCTAAAGGGGCATCCATAGCTGAAGGACAATATATTTCAATGAATGTATCCAATTAATGGAATTCAATCTACTGAAACTATGTATGAATAAATCACTCATTTCTATGTTGAAGAGCGTTAGTAATCTCCTGCATATTCATTATAATAATTATTTTCTATCTATCTGCTTATAGAAGGAGGGTTATGTTTTATCCTTAGGTAAGGGATAAGACATGTGACCTCATGTAATAGGCTGAGGCAGTGGGGGATGACCATTTATCGATCATGACAGGGATAGTAGTTTGATAAAGGAGGTTCAACCAAGTAATGCTTGGAATAGTCCCATTCATAGTGTCTCCACGTATTCCCAACGTCCTGTTCCAGAAGAGATGGATCAACGGGCAAGACTAGCAGATATGCAGAAGAGTGCCAACCTCTGTTCCACATCTCCAACAAAGGTAGAAACTTTGGGATAGATTCTATATAACACATCTGGTGTTGTATCCGTCCTCCACAGAAGTTTAAAATTTGTTTCCGGAGATATGGAGCTAATGAGGTATCACGGTTCCCGTGATCTCCCGTGCAGGTGACATTGCTACTTCCTGCCTTTTTACTGCTGGGTTCTTATTGGCCGTTGGGTTCTGCTCTGACCAGCATGAGCCTTTTTAAACTCTGTCCTGTCACTTCTTTGGCGCCCTTTCGTGGTGTTCCTGTATCTGGCGTTTGTTGCTGTTGATTCCTGCTCCGTGTATGATCCGGTTTTGTCTGACCTTGCTCCTGTCTCTGTTGCCGTATTCCGTTGCTGACCCGGACTGCCTGACTACCGCTCTCTGTGTTCCGATCCTGGCTGTGGTTGACTGACACTATCATGGTGCCCGTGATCTCGTGTGCAGGCGACATTGCTACTTCCTGCCTCTTTACTGCTGGGTTCTTATTGGCCGCTGGGTTCTGCTCCGCCCAGTTTGAGTCTTTTTAAACTTGTCCTGTCATTTCTTTGGCGCCCTTTCATGGTGTTTCTGTATCTGGCGTTTGTTGCTGTTGATTCCTGCTCCGTGTATGATCCGGTTTTGCCTGACCTTGCTCCTGTCTCCGTTGCTGTATTCCGTTGCTGACCCGGACTGGCTGACTACCGCACTCTGTGTTCCGATCCTGGCTGTAGTTGACTGACATGCACAGCAGGGAGTGATCCCTGGAGACTGGTAATCTGAGGCAACATACTGTAGGCACAGGCATAGGCCAGTCTCAGGAGAGGATTTCTTCCTCCCTGGAAGAATGGAGACCATAGTTTACTAGATGGATTTGTGACCATTATTCTGTTAGGGGATTGTATAGGTACAGAGTACTCCATAGATGACGGGAATTTTTCTCTTGACTTGTTACCTGGCAGGGATATGGTCTACTATTAATCCACTTGTTGACAGAGAGGTCCCAATTGTGTACTTGGGGGATATAGATGCTCCTTGGAATTAACCATTGCATATATTCAATCTGGTTTGTCACTTGTGAACTTTGGTTATTAGGAACCACTAGGGCTAAGAGGCATCAGGGATGGTTATTCCAGTATTGGACTCAAATGAACCCACGAATAACAGGGGTACTTTTCTCTTGGATTCATTGTCCGTCTGGATATTGATTTATCCCTGGTCCGTGATTGGACCGTGGGGTTCCTATTTTCCATGTGCATAAGTGAAAAACCTGTTTAAGCAGTAGGATTTTTGAAGTGTAATTTTCTCTCGTATCCTTTCTCTATACAATTACAGTAGTGCTTGATATTATATTCTCAAATACATTTTCTCTTCACCTTGCTAAGGCTTCCCCCTCTTACCTGTCATGTTGTGTTTGCTGTCTCTGCTCCCGCTCAGACTCAAACTCAGACTCAGCTCGTCTCTTGCTCTCTGCAGACTGTGCGGACGCCTACCTGGTGCGCAGACCCAGTGCTGTTCTTCACGCTGCATCTGACGTCACTGGGTTTAGACCTTTCAAATCAACAGCAATGCCAATCCGCGGCTGCAAGGTGATTGGCATTGCTGTCGATTTTAAGCAGCCCCAGGGTAGGCCAGTCCGGCCCTGTAATCGCATAATAAAGTATTCCCCTCCCACCCCTTTTACCTAGTGTAAGCCAACTCCCCTCAGATGTGGAATCTGGTCACTTGACCGGACAGGTCACAGCAAGGGACAATCTTCTTACTGTGAGAACAATGAAAACCCTGACCCCCTTGACACGTTTTTCAGGTTATTCCTTATGCTCACTGAAGATTGTCCCTCTCTGTGACCCATATGCACAGTCTTGCTGCTCTGAGGTGAGCAGTGTTACACCAGTTAAAAGGGGCAGGAGGGGGGTACTTTATCATTCAATTACTCTTGTAGTACAACTCTGACAGTAGTGAAATAACACTCTCCATGGCCCAAATACTATGACAATTAATTGGAGCTGCTTTTTTGTGAAACATTACTATCCCTTTAAGTACAGTTCTATTAATGCTTTTGCTACATGCACCTTTGTGAAATACATTTCCACCAAAGGGGCTCTTCACAAGGGCAATTTTCTGTTCTTGTAATACCCCTTAACCCTTTGAGTGCCAGAGTGGTACGCAACGCATTGCTTTGTAAGTAGATTGTTCACACAGGAATCATTGTAGGTTACAATATTCAGTGACTGTCTGATCCATGTGGGCGCTGACCAGTGATACCCGCATGACACCCATGTGGGCGCTGACCAGTGATACCCGCATGACACCCATATGGGCACTGACCAGTGATACCCGGATGACACCCATGTGGGCGCTGACCAGTGATACCCGCATGACACCCATATGGGCACTGACCAGTGATACCCGGATGACACCCATGTGGGCGCTGACCAGTGATACCCGCATGACACCCATATGGGCACTGACCAGTGATACCCGCATGACACCCATATGGGCACTGACCAGTGATACCCGGATGACACCCATGTGGGCGCTGACCAGTGATACCCGCATGACACCCATGTGGGCTGACCTTGTGACACTCCCCCCATGTGACATCAAACATAAGTAACACAGACAGTTTGGTTTGCACCAAACAGGAGCTAGGGTTGCCACCCAGCCGGTATTTTACCGGCAGGCAGGTAAAAAATTGGCTTCTGTCCAATGTTAAGTCTATATAGGGAATGCCATGGCCGGTATTTTTTTGAAGAAAAGGTGGCAACTCTAACAGGAGCGCAGTCAACGGAACAAGGCTGTAAAGTAAGGTGTCCAACACATTTATTCAGAATAGTTTGAGCCCTGCTCTGGTATGAAGGGTTAATAAAACCCTTTTCTTATTATTTTCCCAGCAATAGGATGATGAGGACAGAACGCACCTGTGCAGGAAGGTCCTGGCTGCGGATGATCTGTGAGCGTGGCAGGGGGGAGTTTATTCAGATGCAAGGCATGGATTTATAATATCCAGGCTTCCCTTGGCTGGGTCATTAACTATTCCCATGTTGCTTATTCTGCTGCTAGTGACATTAGCCGCGTTACACACAGTGTGACACTTCCATTGATTTTTCTCTATCTGCAGTAATTATGCTATTTATTAGTTGTCACAAAATAGAGTTCAGATAATTTCCAGCTGCCAAAGTGCTCTATTATATAGTATTAGGTGTCATTCAATATTTAAAGAGGAACTATAACCTGCAATAAGTGGTTCTATATTTGTTTAACACAAGGATTTATCTAGACAGAGACTCTCCATACACCGATTAATCATATCTATATTTTTCCCTTTTGAGTTTGATCTTTCTTATAATCTATTGCTAGTTAATTTCAGTTTACCATGTGATAAAGACAACTGACCCTTATAAGCAATCCTATATAATAATTCACTAAAACATGTGTAACGCCACAGTCATGCGCAGTAGAGACTGTCCGTGCCGCGGCTGATACAGAGGTGGGCAATGGCAATTTAATGTCCCAACTAGTAAGTAAAGGAGTAAACTAGAAAAGATAGGTGCAGATTTTTAAAAATGCATTGTTTAGTGTTCAGCTCCTTCTTCTGAGTACGGCAATACCCCATATGCGTAGCTTTCTCAGGGTTTGGTGGAGCTACGGGGGCCAAATTGGAACATGCGCGTTTCCAGGTTCACACTTTTCACAGCTTGTGTCACTGGTTTTACACTATGGGCCATATGTTCAAAGAAGTAGCGAAATAGCTTTAGTCGTTTGTAATGACTTTTCAAAGTACAGTGTCGTTGGGCTCGTTAATATTTTCAGAGAGTGTCGGTTGTGATCGAAAATATGTCATTTGTCCTGACTGAAATTGTTGTATGTAACGACAAAAAAATGTCTTAACTAACGACAAAAATGTCTTTAAAAAATGTCTTAACAACAAAAATGTCTTTAAAAATGTCTTAACTAACACAAAAATGTCTTTAAAAAATGTCTTAACTAATGACAAAGATGTCTTAACTAAAGACAAAAATTCTCACATTCAGAACACATTTCCTCCACTTTTTCTTAATGTACAAATTTTGTCTTTTGAAAGACATTTTTTTGTTGTTGGTTACGACAAATTTTCGTTTCCTCTATACGATACTGGAGAATAGTTTAGCCCCGCCCTTGCCCCGCCCCTTTGCCAGTCAATTCTGGAGTTGTGTCATACACAAAGGACTTTACTAGTTTTTTGTCGTATACTCTATAGAAAATGTCGTTCATGCATTCAATGACTTATTTTTGTCTTTCATACGACAATTTTTTGTCGTTATCCTTTTGAACATACGGCCCTTAGACTTCAATGTTGATGTGAATTTCAAGCACAGGATAGGTGAAGATTTTATAAACTGCATTGCATTGAATGCAGACCTTTCTAGCATTCAAGGGGTTAAAATCGCACTTTAAATCAATTGCGATCTTGGGAATTTAATTTGTCCCATATGGTGCTGTTGGTTTACTGTATAATTAAATCAGTTCTTCTCAGTACTCAGCCTCAATGCATTTCAGCTATAATAATTTTTGAATCAAATATCTGCCAGCAGAGGTGGTCCCCTTGCATTTCTCAGCAGAAAAAGCCCTGTAACCTATTTTTTTTCCATAAAAGTTTACTTCTCCATTAACCCTTTAAGACATAGAAGTGTGCAACTCATTGCAAAGCAACCCTGTCACAGCATACCTTGCTGCGGCAGAAGGAGAGAGCTGCTCGCTTCCTATCTTCAGTCCGACTGTGACGGACGTGGGCGGCCGGCATCCAGTCCCTCTCGCGAGGGCAGCCGCGCATCAGCTGGTCTGGGCATCCAGTGATGCCGCGCTTATTCCTATGTGGCCCTGTGTTTGGCCTATTTAGTACTGACCTGTGGCTCTGTCTAATTACCTGCTCTGTGCTTGACCCTTGGCTATTGTCTGACTACCCACTTGGTATTGACCTGTGGCTCTGTCTAATTACCTGCTCTGTGCTTGACCCCTCGCTATTGTCTGACTACCCACTTGGTCTCACCTGTGGCTTTGGCTGACTACCCGCTCTGTGCTTGACCCAATGCTATTATGTGACTACCCACTTGGTATTGACCTGTGGCTCTGGCTGACTTCCATTCTGGTTTGACCTTAGGCCAGTCTTACCTCCGGCTGTTGCCTCTGTTTGGTCCTTGATTACACAGGTTCTGTTCCTGAGTAGCATTCCTACTTTCTGTGGAATTAGTTGCTCTAGGTCAGATGCCTACACTACTGTGGATATTACTTGGGGTTGTTTCTGTGTATTACTTGGGGTTGTCTATTTCCCTAATTTGTATTCCATTTAATGAAGGTGGTGTTCATTATTTCATTTGTACCGCTACCTTGACAAACCCCTTGCACATCTCTGCATTGTAAGGGGTTAATAGCTGCAGCAGAAAGATTCAGAAAGTGAATTTTTTCTGCCTGAAGCGAAGGGGTATAAATATGTTCTAAGCTGCTTAGCCTCTTTGAATTACCGCTCAGCTGTGACACCATCCAGTCTGTAATGTTATTGGAATCACTGTGCTGTTAATGGGTTGAACGGGAATTTCTTAATATAAAGTATCTGCCAGCATAATGCGGACTGGTTGTTACAGAGAATTGTAACACAAGATTTTATACAAGAATTGTGTAGGAGAATGCAGTTAGATAATTATATTTCAATCAGATTTGTATACACAGAGAAAAATGTTATAAATGACTAACAAAAGAAGTATAGGCAAAGGGTGATACTGTGTTAGCTGTAGATAAACAGGAGACTGGTAGAGTGAAAGTGATACCTTTATTGGCTTTAGAGGGCAAGATTTCAAGACAACTTAGGTCTCTTCTTCAGCCATATTTAGAATGAAGGCTGAATACAAAATACATGACAGGTTATACACTCTTCCAAATTGTTTTTGCATTTCAGTTCCACTGGAGGTGATTCTCTTATCACCAGTGTCTATATAGATTATTCCTCTGACTCCAGTAGAGGGATCTGTTCATAGCTGGCCAGGTGGTACAAGATTTATTTCTCTTTTGATGTGTGAATATTCCAGTAAATTTAGTGTATAGGATTATATGTAAGTGAGACAAGTCTTAAGAAAATGCATGGATTCTCATGAGTCCACTGTGAAACACCCCAGTGGGTAAACATTTTTGCAAAACTGATCACAGCATTAAATATCCCCAAGTGACTGTACTGATATGAAATGTTAGGACACATAGGGGTTAGGTATTAAGGCGTGATAAAGAGGTGATAAAGGGGAGATGGCTTCTACAGTGATATCACTTCTCCACTTCCTATGTTATTCTAGGGGGCCAATGCACTAAGATCTCCAAAGCTGGCTAAATCTTAGTGCATTGGCTTCATACAATAACATAGGAACTGTGTTATCACTGGAGAAGTCATCTCCTCTTTATCACACCTTAGTGCATCTCCCCCAGAGAGACAGAAATATTGTCACGGTTCCCAGAGAAGTTCAAGAGTCAGTACGGTATAGTTAAATGCAATTTATTGACAACCGAAAGGTAACTAAATATATACAATATATACAGCAGGAACAAGCAGATGGTTACAGGCCAGTGAGCTCTGCTATTGTCAGTGCCTGTTGCTGTCATCTGTGCACTTTACTCACGTTATCGTGCACCACAGAGCTACGGTACTCCGTTACCGTTTGTAGTCCAGTCCGTGGGTTCGAGTCTCATTGTGCCATTAATCTGACACACCGCTCACTTGATCGCTTGGTCTTCCGCTCTTGGGTTCAGTTGGGCGCATCCCGTTGCCTTCCGTATTCAGACCATAGCGTTCATTAACCCCTCCTGGGGTGGTGCCATGTGCCGTTACTTGTTTCACCATCGGTATACTTGTTCGCTTGGTCTTCCTCTCTTGGTTCAGTTGGGCGCTTTCGGTTGCTTTCCACATAAGACCACAGCGTACATTAACCCCTTCGGGGGTGGCACGGGCACACGGTGGTGGTTAGTCTCAGTCTGGCATACGTTCCGGGCACGAGCACGCAGTTGTAGTCTCCGGTGGGCGTCTACCATCGCAACCTCCCGCTCAGTTGATCTTGCCTGCTCCTTGCTGCCATCCTGTCACTGTCGCTATCTCTGTCTATAGGTGACATTGGGCCTCCGCTTATCTGGGCAACTGAGTCAGTGGCTTTACTGGTATATCTGGACTCTATTACACTGTATCAATTATATTTACCTGACCTGTGTAAATATTGTATTCTGTTGTACATACTGGACCCGTGTGGGTTAAACTTGCTAATGTAACCTGTCCTATGTCAGTTATTTATGTGCTATATGCTGGACCCGTGAGGGTTACGTTATTCCTTGTGAGCTTTAAATAAAATTGTGTTTTTTACCAACATCTACCGTTTCTGAGTGTACTGAACCATAACAGCTATCAGGAATAGTAGTCTGCCGAGCCTGACCAGTCTGCTGGAGACTAGGCCTAAGCCACTGGTAGTATCTGCTGGAGCCAGGAGCAGGAACACAGGATCTTGATCCGACGTAGCGGGCGTACTGACACAAGCCTGCAGTCAGTAGGGAGAGATATCTGACTCGCACCTGCAGTCAGAATGGAGCGAACTCTGACTCACACGTGCAGTCAGAATGGGAAATAGATAGCTGACTCGCCTGCAGTCAGTATCAGAGTTGGTCTACCAGAGCCAGAGGCCCGCACTAGGTTGGATGTCTGCTAGGTACAAGGAACAAATGTAAGAGTAGTCAGACAGAGCCACAAGTCAGCACCAGAGGGGGGGTACTCAGACACGCCAGGTCATACACAGTTCAGGTAGTCCGCCAGAGTCACAGGTCTGCACCAGGTTGGGTGTCCACTATAGGAATAAGCAAAAGAATAGTCAGACTGAGCCACAGGTCAGCATCAGGTTGGATGGAAGAGTAGCCAGGTCATACACAGAGCCCAAAGTAATAGAACTGCTATGAACAACAACACAAGGGCAACTGACTCAGGACTCAGTCTGCCTTTTAAACCCCTCCACAGGAAGTAGGAGGAGCAGCTCAGAGGGAGGAAGTAGGAAGTAGGTAGGAGGAGACTACAGGAAGCAAACACATAAAACAGAGGCCTGCTGCATACTTTAAGTTTAACCAAGTTTAACACTTTGAACTGTGGCCTCAATTGGGACAAGGAATTAATGTCACATTATTCCACACGTTAACCATATTTCAGCCCACACATAAGGGTAACCTATACATTACATATACTTAGCCATCTTTGACTGCTGTCACAAACTCTTTACACACTAAAGGTATTTCTGGCTTTTCAGGGTTTAAACGCTCCATTTAAATCAATGGCATTTTCCTCTGTTCCCTTTTATGAAATTGATGTGTTTCTCCTTTTCCTTTCTGTCTATTGATCTTAAAGGAATAGTCAACTTTTCTTTAGCCATTACTTATACTGCAAGTGCATAATATGTACAGTGAAATTGTCTAGATTTTTTTCATCCCACCTATTTTTTTTACCCTGACAGTGGGCTCCCCGAATTTTTGTTTTCTGAAAGTTTTTTGGTCAGTGACCCTCAAAGTAGGATGTGATACAATGTCACACTTAAAGGGACAGTAGTATTTCATTTTATCTTTATTTAATTTTGTAGACATTAAAAAAAACATGAAGAACGATGTAAGTCTTATCTCTCAAACCTTTATGTTTTGAGAGATATTCGGAAGCAAAGTTTCCCCTCCTGCCCCTTTTACCTAGTGTAAGCCATCTCTTCTCAGATGTGGAATGCAGTCCATAGACCAGACAGATAACAGCACGGGACAATCTTCTTCTTATGAGAACAATGAAAGCCCTGCCCTCTTGATAAGTTTTTCAGGTTTTTCCCTTATCTTAATTGAAGATTGTCCCTCTCTGCAGTCTACCTGGGCACCTCCCTTCTGATCTGGCTGAGCAGTGTTACATCAGTAAAAGGGGCGGGAGGGGGATACTTAGTCATTGAATTACTCTTGTACTACAACTCTGACAGAATTGAAATTACACTCTCCAAAGTCCAAATACTATGATGATTAATTAGAGCTGCTTTTATTATGAAACATTACTAGCCCTTTAACATGCAGCACTGAGAGCTCTGTGCACTATCTTGTTTACATTGTATCACTGTCCTGTTTTCATGTTCTCTGACAGAAAGCTGTCTGCAAACACATCCAGGAAGCTCATTGTCAAGCAACATAGAAGTGTAAACAAATTGGTGAAGATGAAAAAAGTATAGGCAAGTTACATTAATATATTATACACTAGCAGAATATGAAAATTTAAAATAAAGGACTGCTTTTCTTTTCAAAGATTACACTTTATCATGAAATAACCCTACAAACAGCCCCAATGGGGTTTTCAGAGGCCCCATTAAAATCAACTGGTATTTTTATTTATTTACAATTGAAGTTACCGTGTCCCAATTGCTCCCATATTCTTTTGCATATGACCCTATATACAGAATTCTATGGGGGTGGAAGCTGTTTTACAATGTTTAGTTCCATTAATTTATTCATTCAAATTTCCAGTGATTCTAAAATGTGTTCAAAGATTTCCCAGGCTTTTATTCATAGTGAGAGCTCTGTGCAGTATTTACGTAAGGTCCATGAGCTTCCATAAGATCCCAATGCATCTGACACTTCTTATTAACCACTCTCTCCCCTACTCCATGCACCTCAAATAAAACACAACACACCGCAATAAAGACATAGACAACAATGTAGGTGGCAAATTAAAGAGGTCACAGCTTTTATTAGATGGATATGACCTATTTAGGGAGCCCGTGGGAAACCCTCCCAAGCCCTCAATATGGTGCCCCAAACCTGTAGCCACAACCCTTTGGCCTGGCCAGTGCCCAGCTGCCCGTGGCTGGGAAGATGAGGGTGTAAGGAACTTCCAGTCACCACTGTAATGAAATGGATACTTTGTCCCCCGCGTTGGTTGCCTCAACAGGATCAGTAGGCAAATTGGATGCTGCTGATCCACCACAACTAATCCGCAATGCCTCCTCATCTCAGTGCCCACATGGTTTTTAGCCCGCCCTCAGGGTTTCCTGTCTGCAGAGTCAGTGAAGACCTTGCACCGTAACCTTTCTAGCTAAGCTTCACTGGTTGGGCTTGGGAGCGCCACAGAGCCACACCACCTGTTGCTCTGACCTCTTGCTGCTTACTATGGCCATGCAAATATTATTGTTAAATATGTCTAGGCCCTGTTTGACAGGTGGACACCGTCCTCAAGATACAAACCAGGGTTTTTTTACAGGAATCTTGTCGATAAACCACGTAATATCGTAGTTAACTTTTCTTGATGCATCAATGGTGGTGGGCCATCTCAACCCCTCCATATCAAGCTAGGCATAATCCCAGACCATAGTATCTTTACCTGAGAACCAATGAGCATGATTATCTATCATGTGATGTTTATGGTGTTTATGAGGCCCACCTACTCCATAGAAGTGAGATCACTGCCCTCTGCATTTAGAATTACCATATCTGGGCGCTCCAACTTCTCTCATGCCATTTTGAACTTCTCCTCCATCTTTTCCCAGTGTAAACCCCTCTTACCACACCAGCTGATTTTTACCTGCCTCTGGAATAGTCCTAGTTGACCATAGCCGGCATGCATTGCCTCCCAATGAATGAAGGAATGTCCCATGACCAACACTTGCCTGGCGTCCAACTGTGGTAAAACAAAATTTATACTGATACTGATAATGTTAAAAACCACACACAACTCAACAGCATATGCTGATATGCTTTGTTACATATCCTGCTTCACTGGTCCTAATCCCTATGGTGCTCTAGCCTCGGGGTATATGTATGTTTTAAATGTTTTTAACCTCCACATTTCCCAGACACTTTATAGGTGCTTCTGACTGCCCCTGTAATGCTGTTTCCATCTGTGTCCCAATTCTAAATGAGTGTGCCCTGTAATGTGATGCTTCCAAGCCCAAATGGAGCAACGCCTGCCTCATCACTGCCCTGAATTGGTATGTGGAAATTACCCTGCCATCCTCATGCAGCAGGAAAGCTCCCTGTACTGGTGAGTGCAATTTGGCAAACCTATGCACCGCATTCACACGACATGCTGCATCATCCCTAGCCCTTAGTAGGACCTGTTGACCTTTGGTGTCCCGAACATTCTTTGCCCTTGCCAAAAAGCATCTAACCATACTCCTGGAACAGGCCACCTAGTGGACTTGAAACCCACTGTACAGCTTCCTCTTGGACTGCACTACTAATTCACCTACCCTGAAGGCCCTATTAAAGGTCAGTGTGAATAATTCATACCTGCCAATACATATAAATGGTAGAGCTTGTAGCATCCCAAGCAAGAGCTGCAAATCAATCGGGCACCTCCTATCCTGCCTCCTCGAAGCCTGCCTTCCCCATCCCTTCATGGCATGCCTGACTGCAAATGAGACTGCCAGATCCTCCTGACCCAACAATTTGGAGAAGATGGAGACCGCAGCTAGTGTAGATGCACCTTGGCCCTAGAACTCCCTTGTGTGAGCATCCCTTTGACAAAACCCAGCATGTGTTGTGTGGACAGCCTAGAACCATACCATCCTGCATGTGAAATGAAATTACTCCACATGTGAAATCCAGCTCACATACTTTCCAAGTGTTTGGAGCTACTGATGAGCTTGCAAACTCATCTAGATCAGCATTCCGAACTATCATAAATTAGATGGACAGAGATAACCATTACTATTTCCATTAGGTGCAAGTACAAAGAATGTGTCCCACTTCCCTCTTGACAGAGAGTCTGCTATAGAGTTATGAACACCTGGCACATACTTGAACCTAAACGTATGACATATATAACAGCATCAGGTGACACAACAGGTTAAGAACTGGCAAGAAGGATGATAAGTTATTCACTTCATGTACCACTGACATTTTATCAGACCAGAATGTTACTGACCTGTCTGCTAACTTAGCCTTCCACAGTGCTAGTGCCAGTACAGTTGGGAACAGCTCAGGGCTGGTGCAAGGATTGTTGCCACCCTAGGCAAAACCTAATTTTGCCGCCCATTTGGCTCCACCCCTTGTGCCCCACCCCTTTATACCCCACCTAATTATACCCCACCTCTTTTCATGATTGTCCTCTCTCTGCCCCCTGGGCCAGTCTGCCCCTGGTCTGGAGATGTCTGTAAGAGATTCCCCCCACCAGTTCCACTTTGCCCCCATCCACTCCACTTTGCCCCATCCACTCCAACTTGCCCCCAGCAGTTCCACTATGCCCCCAGCAGCTCCAGCTTGCCCCCATCACATACCTGTAGCTTCCGCGCAGTCTTCTCTTCAGTAATGCAGAGCGCGGCGGGAGATCATGACTCCCAGAGTGCTCTGCATTACTAAAGATCCGACCCGATGAGGGAGCGCAGTGCTGCATGCCCGCTCCCACAGTACGTGTGCGCCCTAGGCCGGCGCCAACCTCGCTTATAGGAACAGCTCCAAGAATGTTAAATTCCTAGTTAGCCCCCTGCAGCTTGCTGGCTATGCATCTGTACACCATTCCCCTTGTAGGTAGGAACCAAAAGTCACACAGCCCGCTGCAACTGAATGTCGGCGGTATCCTCAGCGCTCCCCAACCTGACTCCAATGAGAAACCTAAAGGTGTCCCACATCCTTAAATCTTCCCTTAACTGCCTTGTTATTCTAATTTTATGTGTGTGTGCTGTTTAATGCTGACTGTTGACCTTTCCAACCTCCTACTAAACACTCTACCCTTGGTAATGACCCATACTGCAAAATTAAGGAGCCCCAACAGAGACTGCATTTCTTTCAATGTCACCTTATTCAAGCCCAATTGTAATGTCTCCAGTTTCCCCCATGCTTTGATTACCTTCTCCTGTGGTAGCCTAACCTGCCTATTACTAGAATCTATTTTCATCCCTAGAAATGTAATTGTGGTTGAAGGACCCACTGTCTTATCGTGCGCTATAGGTACCCCTATTTTCTTGAACCATTCCTCCGCTATATGCAGTGTTTGCTGACTTGAATTTGCAGGCCCCATCAACAAAAATAATCTAAATAGTGCGCTATCCTTCTAGCCTGTGCTCTTCTCCACAATTCCCTTTGCAGGAAGGTGCTAAACTTCTCAAAATTTGCGTAAGAGATGGAACTATCCATCAGAAGACACTTATCCACATAGAACTGTCCTTGGAATTGACAAGGAAGCTCAAATTAGAGGGGTGTATAGGTAAGAGCCTAAAGGAAGTTTCTATATTTAGCCCCCGATCCTAATGCCACCTTTTATACAATAATAATAATAATTTGTGATTTTTATAGCACTTTTCTCCCTGTGAGACTCAAAGAGCTTTAAAAATATACAAACAGACATAAAAATTAAGAGTTTCTTATGGTCACATGAGTTGACCGAATGCCTGATAAAAGAGATGGGTCTTTAGCTTTTTTTTAAAGTCTGTAATGATGGTGCCTCTCTGATTGAGGACGGTAAAGAGTTCCAGAATGTGGGGGCAGTGTGGCTGAATGCCCGGGAACCTGAGGTTGTCTTTATTGTGGGCACTGACAGGAGGGATCTGTTGGCTGACCGCAGTGAGCGGGATTGAGTATAGGGTGTCAGGAGCTCTTTCAGGTACTGTGGGCCTTGATTATTTAAGGCTTTGAAGGTCAGCAGGCCTATTTTAAAATATGTTCGCCATTTAATTGGAAGCTAGTGCAGCGAGTGTTATGTTACATGAGCGAGTTTGATTGGTCAGTAGTCTGGCTGCTGCATTTTGTACTGTCTGTAGGCTATGGAGTTCTTTTTCTGGGAGGCCCAAGTAAAATGCATTACAGTAATCTAGACGAGAGGACACAAATGCATGCAATAATGTTGGCATATCATCCGGTGGAATTAAGTGTTGTATCCTGGCTATGTTTCTCAGATGAAAGAAGGCAGATTTTATTACGGAAGAAATCTGCTGTTTAAGTGACAGTCCAGAGTCAAATAATCACTCCGAGATTACAATAAACCTCTCGTCTTTTGAACACCTAACCTGCTTTACCTGTCCTCTGATTCATTCCTGGATGGGGAAGGAAGACCATTCCTTTGGTCCCCCAGGCAGAGGGGAAGAAGGCATGGCCTTGGCCCCT